>JWIW01000021.1:600000-804752 GCA_000966855.1 Fusarium sp. JS1030 | reverse complement strand
TTAAAAAAAAAAAAAAAAAAACACCCAGCTCACAACAAAGCTATCAACATCACCACCACCACACCAGCAGCAATAACAACAAGCAGAAGCAGCAGCAGCAGCAAAATGAACGCCCTCAAGCGTAATGGTGACTGAAGAGCACTCTCGCCAAGCCTTAAAATGATTACTTGAAAGGAGGCAAAGCTAGAAGCTGTACCTAATGCTTTATGATACGTTTAGGGTTCTTGTAAGAATATTTAGTAATACCTAGGATAACAATATAAGAATCCTTACTTAAGACTAAATTACCTAAAGGATAGGTATTTATGATTATTCTTCCTTAATTGTTTACCTAACGTTTGACTTGGTTATTCTCGTCAGGTGAAAGTCCGCGGCCGCTACTTGTTCTTTCACTCTACGAATAGAAGATTGAAGGTGCCCAGTTTCGAGAGCATCATCGTCGCCTAACTCGGTCTGTTAGCAGCAACTCTTGAGCGATCTATTGGCATTGAGACTCAGGACTAAGGTGTTCTGTGAGCTTCAATTTGCTGTTGAGCTTGATGTTGTACACGTCCTACATGCACGTGTTTCGGTCAGACTACTGTGACAATAAGGTCTTTGTCAAAATGAGAAAACAAATGATACATGAACCTCACCGCACCGTGAATCATAACCCCTTGGCTTCAACGCTAGCTTAAGCCTTTTATTTGCCCCGTTTCCCTAAAGCTCTTACTTCTATCAAGCATCTATCTCATAACCACCACATCATTTGACCAAGATCATTGGATCCTCAAAGACAGCTACCTGCCCTTCACACTTCAACCTCCTCAAGCTTCCAGAGTTTCACTAAACAACTCAAGACTATCAGACTGAACCGGAAAAAGACGATTTTTCCGATTATCTTTCCCCGTCTTTGTGAGCATCTCTTAGGTTGAGCCTAAGGAAACCAAACTCTGAGACAATTTCCGTCGCTGGTGAGTTCAAGCACCAAATCTTTGAGCCTTCCTCATCTAACTCGATCAAAGCAAAAGAATTCCTTCAACTCAATTCACTGCAACAAAGTGTGTCACAATGCCTATCTGGACTGACTCATCGGGCAAGAAGGTTCTCGACAGAGATGCCTTTCTCGATGCCATGGAGGAACATTGGCTCAACTGGGCCGCCAACAAACTATCATCAGAGGAGAAGCAAGCCTGGAAGGAAAAGGTTGAGCACATATATAACGGCACGACCAATCTCAAGGCCGTCAGCGACCTGGGCCCTCCCAACACCTGGGCAGATATCACAGCCTACAAGGTGTTGTTCCCGGATGAGTTCTTCCGGTCTCGCCACGGAGCTGAGGCACAGGTCAAGTTTCCCAAGGCGGACCTGGCAAATTGGGAGCCCATTTCAAATGGTCCGACAACTCACTATCTCTTCAAATCAAACAAATTCATCAAGCGGAAGCTCTTGGGGGAGGGGGAGCAACTTCGCCGGGCTACCGAGTTGGCCAAACGCCCCTGGTCCTGCGAACTTACTCCTAGCGAACCCAGCTAAGAAACCGTGCCCAGGCGTTGCCGAACTGGCTGGAGTTGCTGTCGCTGAACCCAGCGGTCTCATCAGGGGCACAGAACCCCTAATCTCTAAACCAGAGGACGTTTCCAAGATCTTCAGCAATCTGGAGAAGCAGTTGGCGTCAGTTCGTCACGCAGCGGAGACCAACACTAAAGTCCACCAGCAAGGCATTGACGATTTGCGAGTCAAACACCGCGCAGAGTTGCAAGAGGTTTGGAAGTACACTCATAAGACGATTGCTTCCATTCGTGAGACTCACAAGAAAGAGTTGGAGGCCGTCAACCAAGCGCATAAGGAGGAGATCGAAACAGTTCGAAAGACGTATGAAGGAGTTATCTCAACACTGGACAAGGTATGCCTTGATGGAATGACTACGCTTCGCAACGCTCGCCAGGAGGTTTACGAGGCAACCAAGAGGTCCTGAACTTAGATTCAGTCCTGCAAGATGGAAAGACAAGTCGCATGGTTGGTCAAGGCGGATATTCTCAGTTTCTCACGAGCGATTGAGTTTAAGGGGGCATAGTTTTCATCTTGAGCGTGTTTCTATTGCGGATTAAATTCATCAACACTAGCGCTTTGCTTTGCTCGCTGATTTGTAAACTTAGAAATTACAGATCATATTATATACACATCTCCTAAACCTCCGCTTTCAACTATGGGTATACGTTTCAACTCTCATTCCATCCACTGCAACTTAGAAGAGGTTGCGGATCATCCTCATAGGCACCTTAGACCAGGGAGTAGACTCCTTAGGCTCCTCGGCCTCAAGGAAGACAGCACCGGTCTGGAGATCCATCTCAGAAGAGCGGACATACATCTTCCACTCGCGAGTAGCAACCTTCCATCCGACGTACAGGAGGATGACGCAGGGGAAGGCGAGGTAAGAGGAGAAGAAGGCCTCGGCATTGGGGGGGTCGCCGGAGGCAGGGTAGAGGGCAGTGTAGAAAGAGGCAACCAGGGCAATGATGTTCAGAGCAAGGCCGAGATAGCTGCCCCAAACTCCGAAGGGGGTCTTGTAAGGGACAAGCTCCATGTTAACACCCTGAGCGAGCATACCGGAGCGCATGCGGATATGAGCCAAGCAGATGCTACCCCAGACAAAGAGATATCCAAGACCAGTAAGAGCCAGGAGCCAGCCAAAGATCTCGCCACCCTGAGGAGCGGCACCGATGTAGGCCAGGAGGCCAAAGGCGATCTGGAGGATAACACAGTAGAGAGGTCGACCCTTGGAATCGATATAAGAGAAGAACTTAGGAGCCATGCTGCGCTCTGCCATAGCCTGGATGGTTCTAGTGGATCCAAACGTGCAGCTGTTGGCGACTGAGAGCACAGAGATGGTGATAACTGCGTTGAAGATCGAGGGAAGAACCTTGATACCAGCATCTTGGATAGCCAAAACAAAGGGTGAGGCCTTAGTATTAGCACCGCTAGCGCCCATCAGGCGAGGGTCGTCGTGGGGAAGGATCAATCCGACAATGAACAAGTTGAGGACGTAGAAAATCGCGATACGCCAGAAGACTTGCTTCGACGCAACGGGGATGGACTTTCGAGGATTCGCAGACTCAGCAGCAGCTAAGCCTACCATCTCTGTGCCACCGAATGAAAATGCAGCCACGACGAAAACGGCTTTCCTAGTGTCAGTTTTGTTGTGTTGAGTTGAGGGGGGGTTGATGTTCAACTTACAGCAGAACCCCTTGAAGGTTGTGAAGGCGCCAGGATCGTGCCAGTACTTGGCACCGATATATCCCTGGTTTCCAGCACCGCCGCAGTTGATAACAATGCCCAGAATAATAAATCCAACACAGGCGCAGATCTTGATAATGCTGAGGACAAACTCGACCTCTCCGTAACCCCGGACACCAAAGACTTGAACAATCATCAATGCCACAAGGAAAACAGACACCCAAACGGCCATGTTCACGCTGTCGTTCCAAAATTTAATTGTAATCGAAGCAGCAATCAGTTCGAATGGCAAAACCGTGAGCCAAGAAAGGGCGTATTGCCAACCCATGGCGAAACCCCAGGACGGGTCGACGAAGCGGACGATGTAAGTGAAGAAGGCGCCGTTAACGGGATAGAGAACTGCCATTTCGGCAAGAGCCAGACAGGTACAGAGGAGCATAACTCCGATGATCAGATAGCCGATGACGAGGGCAGCAGGGCCGCCCTTCTGGAGGGCACCGCCGGAACCGACGAACAGACCGGCACCGATAGCACCACCTGTGCAAAGTTAGTATGAAAATAAAGCCAAATAGGCTGAAAGAGAGTTGAAGAAGAGTTGATAGGGCTGAAGGGAAGTTGAAGGGGTGTTGTCGTACCGATGGCAATCATCTGCATGTGTCGGTTCTTGAGGTCCCGCTGGAGGGTACCAGTCTGCTGGGTCTCGCCAGCCTCGACATCGTGAGAAGAGGCAACGTCGACACCGGCCTCTTTGCCGTAGTCGGTAGGAGTGGAAGCCATTGCTCAATCACTTTCTTTGTGGTGCTTGAGAGTGTTGGGGGTGAGAGTGAGAGATGAGAGTGAAGAAGCTCTTGGCTTTCAGTCCCAGAGATGAGGGCGACAGGCAAGGTATTTGTACGCGTCCCGGGGTCGAGAAGCACTCGTCGATATCCCAGCAGTATGGGTCGGTTTCGTGTTCTAGATTTGGTGCAGTTCGTCGGGTGGGTGGTGGCCCGGCCGGGGAGTACTGTAGGCGCGGAGATGGAGGGTGGTCTGCCAGACCAGACCAGAGGTCCCCAGCTAGGGCGGATGGTGTGCAGGACGGACAATCTAGCCTGGTTGAGCAAATAGAGCTGCCTATCCTGTTTTGCCCCCCCGGGGGACTTTATCTCTAGGCTAGCTTGCTAAAGAGCGTGCGCATCGCATCGCATCGTGTGGTGGGGGACCGGGTGCCCGCCAGGGACAGTCAAGGGCCAGTCCCAAGGGAAAAACTAGTTTTGCCCCTATCTCGGTGCCGTCCGTCGCGCTTAGATTGTTAGTGTCGTTCGCTGTCAGCCTAGCGTTGGTGATTGTCGGCGAGAGCGAGGCTTCTGGGTGCCCGAGAGACTCGTCCCGGTGGTGCCATGCCTGTTCACCGGGCCGGTCTGGCATTCTCGGCTTGGCCTGTCTGTCAAACGGTCGAGGAGCGCTTATCGGATGTTTGATCAATTGCAGATTGTCAAATGACTCGGGCGAGAACAAGTGTGTGGCTTGTCGGTCTCATGCTGGGGATTTTTGTAGGCTGCGCATGATTTGACTCTAATTATGCAACACGGCTTCAGCCATTGACATGTTTGCAGAGTCTCGTTGGACGGGTAATTACAGTAGACACAGCACACAGGACAACAGACGCGTGCTCAACTGCCGCCGCAGCCACTTACTCGGTTCGTTTCCGTTGGGCCGTCCTAAACCTTGAAGCAGCTTAGACTCGGCCAGGGCCAGGGCCAGTAGACGCGCCTCTCCAGACGCGGAGAGAACCCTGCCAGACACAGCATCGTCCACGATAAGCAAGCTGGGCTAGTTTGGGAAGGTCATGGTGATGACGGTCCCCTTGTCCCCTCTTCTGCATGCCTGTCTGCTGCCCCGGCTGGCCCTCATCAACACGAGACAAGGTCGGCGCATCAAACAAATGTACCGAGGCCGCTGTCCTGGTACTGCTGCAACTTCTAGTCTGTCGTTGTCGATCCCTCGCCCAGTTCCTTGCAGGCCAAGACACTTGGCATCTCTTGATCCCGTCTCGGCGATGCCAAGCGACCCCAACTCTGCCAGATCTTGCAGCCAACTCAGCCCAGCCAAGAAGTCGACCACGCACTCACACTCGTGTCTCGGCGTTTCTCCTCTCTCCACATGCTCACACGGGCAAGCTTGTTTGAGGTGTGGCAAGCCCCCGCTGCTAGCCTGGCGCGCTAGAAGGCTTCTAGACTGCCACTCGGTCAGTGATATCGCCTCTGCTGGCCCTCTGATTGGATCCCTCTCCCGCTCCAAGTCGCCCGAATCGACCAAGCCTCCGGTGAAGAGATAGCTAATGATGCCAGCAGGGAGGCCCCGCAGGCCAGGCCAGGCCAGGTCCGAGTTTGGGGGCATTCCCCCTCCCCTCCCCTCCCCTCCTCCTCTCGTTAGCCTCTCGCTCCCTCTCCTCTCTCAGCTGTTGAGGACAGGGGTCCTGCACTATCTCTCAGACGACGACGACGACGACACGACTGCGACGAGATAGCTATCAAGGCCTCTCTCATATCTTCGGCCAGGCCTTGATTGGGCCGCTGACCTCGGTGGCGGCAACCAGCGGCTCTTTTGTTTCTTCTCCTCACCATCATGTCTGTTTCCCCTCACCTTGGGACCTCGAGCCAAGAAGCCATGAGGCTCAAGACATCCCAGCGAGGCCCATCTCTTGGCTTTCTGGGGAAATGGAGATGCCAGATGCCGCCTTGGTCACGCAGAGGACCAACGAGGCAGAATCTGGGGACTTCTCCAGACCCCAGAGTCTGGACGCTGGAGACGAGAGGATTCCATTACGAAATCGCTTCCTCTCGTCGCCATCATGATCGTATGTGAATCCGCAACAGCTGTTTCCCTGGGGTAAAGGGGCCCAGCAAACAAGAGGCCCAAATTTCGACACCCTGGGCAGTGGAGAGGGACGAGATCCAATACTCCAATTATTAGCCTCCCCGCGCTAGCCCCTTCAAGAAGGTCGGAATAGCCTCCCATGGCGTGGTCGGTGCGGAGAAGGATTCTCATACGCTTCCCATGGCCCTTGTTCCCACCTCGGAACCGTCAGCATCAGGGAACCCAGCTGCCCAGCTGCCAGGGCCCCATCACGCACGATCTAGGCCTTCCCCACGCATCTATCTGACAAGTTCAAGTCATCACCTAAAATGCTCATCACGTAAAAGTTCGATTTATCAACTGTCCAATCAACAACTTGGCGCGCCTTGGTGCCCTTTTCAGCCGTCGCTCAACCAACCAAACTCTTGTCAGCTTGTCCTCCTCGTGAGACGAACTAACCAGATATTTGGTTTCCGAGCTTGCTAATTGGGAATCGCCTTTGGCCGGTGGCGTTCCTAGCATGACTTTGCTACGTAATAACTCGATTCCTCAGCTTTGATAGACCGAATCGTGCCACCGGCTGACACTCTTCCGATTCTGTTCAGCCTAATGAGCACATTGTAGTACAGTGGAGAGCCATCATCATCATCATAACACTTCCTCTTTTAGGGTAGCTTTCTTCAAAAGAAGATTCCCTAAACTTGGGAATACTTTACTCTTTTAGGACTATTCCTATTTTTCTTGGGTAGATTGACATGCCTCGGCTAGGAAACAAAGTAATCATATACTTAGGTATGTATCAGGCTGTTTGAATTCAAGGTCCCAAGAGATGGCTCTCTCACTAATGATCAAGTTAAAGACACGAGTCTCATTTTCTGCCTGTTCTAGCTGATCTACCCCCCCGAAGCTCTTCACTGCGGTGTTACCATGACTGCAAACTCAACTCCATCCAGCTTAGGCGTTGGCAGCCACTCAACGTTCCCTCTCTCATACCGTGACAGCCACACAGCGTCTCCGTTGACAGCTTCCAGTGCCTCCCGCACACGAGAGTTTCGCTCCAAAACGTCTGAAAGCAAGTCTAAAATGTCGTCAAACATGTCCTCATCCACGTGCACAAACGTGACCATGGCTGTCAATAGCTCGACCGTCGCCTCCCACACTCGTGCCGGTGACGCGAATTTCCCCAGGCCTCCGCCGCCGCCCAAATACGGAGTCACCGTCTGCGGAGAAGTCTTGCCACTGAGACTGTCACCGCTCCCCAGGGGAAGCAGTATTCGGCTATCGTCGCTTTCTCGTCTCCGCGCAATCTTCCTCTCTTCCCCACGGGGTTTGGCCCGTCCCGGCAGGCCGGAAGCCTGGCGCTTAGCCCTGCGACACCACTCTCGAAGCCAGTCAGCCCAATCTGTCTTGAACCGAGAGCTAAGAAAGTCCCCAGCAGCAGCGCAAAGCCCGGCTAGGGCGCGACATGCCTCGATCGCGATATAGGCTTCCGGATCATGCAACCTGTCGATCACCACCGGCCAAATTGAGTTAACTAGTGGTAGGAAGGCATCCTCGTCAGGGGCCAAAGCAGCCGATGCTGTTGTTAGAAGCTCAAGTAATGACCTCCGCAATGTTGGCGTCGGGGATGTGAGATAGTGCTGTGTAAGGTTCGCCACTCTCAGGAGAAGCTGGTACGTTTGAGAGTTTGGTGGTTTCTCTTCCTCCGGGGGAGGATTAGCCCCATCTTCCTCATCACCTCGGTTTTCGTCCTCCTTCTTCCACGGTGTTGTTGGGTGACCTCCGCTTGCATACGTGTCATTCTCTTCGCGAGCCACGCGTTGTTTCCTCTTGACTAAAGTATCCAGGAGAGAAGAGATGCCATCGATCCCCGGGGGCTTTTTTCGATGATCTGGTCTTGAGCTTGTTTGGTGCTCCAACAATAGCATATCCGAACGGACACCTTGGTCCACAACCTCCTTGAGCACCGTAAAGAGGTTCTCCACAAACACAGGATATCCATGGTAATTATCCAGAGCTCCAAAGATGGACTCGATGACGTCGTCCAGGTAAGGTACTAGTTTAGGTCCTGCCAGTCGAATCATCATGGTCAAGACATTGATCGATGCGGGCGAAATGTCCAGAGTGTTGAGCCGCAAAGACACCGAGTTTACCATGTAGTCCACATTGTTGATGATCAACTCCGACACGTTGGCGTATCCGCACGAAGTTGCCAGGCTGTTCAATGTGACGATAGCATGTTTCTGCAGATCTGGGCTGCTAGATCCCAAGAACGTGGCAATTGGGAACAGTACGTCAATAAGTTCTGGTCGAAATGATTCTCCCGACCTCTGGGCCATGTACGCTGTAACCTCTAAAGCAAGAGCTTCCAAGCGCCAGTCAACCAGTGCCATATCCGCATGGCGGTCGAGGATTTGCACCGATGTTGTGTACAGCTCGTTGAAAACGCCTTCTATGTCTTCAGATAAGCCATCTAGCGACGACAGATTCAAGAACATTTCTTCGTCGGCTGAAGATCGGTGGCTTCCTTTTATGACCTGGAAGCAAAGCCAGAAAGCAGCGACTTGTCCAACAGATTTGTCAGATTCTTGCACCTGTTCTAGCAAGCTGCTCGCGAGCCTCGTTTTCTGAGACGATGAACCAAGGAAAGCAATCAGAGACGTCATCTCGCTCCGGATCTTTTTCTGACTTTCAGAAGGTAGGATAACCGGTCCATACTGCGCGTCCTTATACTCTTGCGATGTCTCCCTTCCATCAATCAGTTGTACATCTGTGTTCTCATTCGTTTCCTGGGCTTTTGATGCTTGAACCAGGGAAACAACGCTATCCCGGAGCATGGTTGACATCGAGTCTTCCAGTGTCGAAGACTCAATGTTCAGGCTTTTGAGCAACTCGAGCGCCTTCAACACATTGCGTATCGCGTCCTTCTTTGCGTCCTCATCCGCTGCTTGCATCAAGCGAGAGAGGCTGGACATCCAGTTGTATGCTGTGGTTTTGACAATCTCGCCGAGCTCTGGGTAAATGCTTATAAGATCTTGAAGGCTGGTCTGGGTCAGAGAAACTTTTCCTTCAGTCTCACCAAGTACCATTGCTGTCTCAACGAGAATATTGGCGCAATTTTCCAAGGTTTTATGACACTCATCCAAGGTGGTGACACAGAGCTTGTTGAGGCTGCTCCTGACGGCAGCGGAATCGTGGGTTCGTAGCCTCATTATGGTTGAGAGCGCTTTTTTAACTTGAATTGCGGTCGCTTTGAGCCAGGCCGGGGAGAGGATTTTATTGTCTTGGACGTCATCTTCCCCTTCAGTCTCAGTTTTGGCGAGTATTGACCGTGTTCTTAGATCAGCCAGAACACTCGTCAAGACCAGACTCACGGTCTCGAGACACTTGGCAAGGACATTCCCCTTGTATCGATTTGGGAGGGATAAAACTTTGGCAAGTGAAGAAATAGTACCGGGTAGGAAGCTGGCCAGGGCCGCGGGCTCCTTGATGGCACGGTACATAGCTTGCAGGGCCCGTAAAGCCTCTTGTTGTATTTGCGCTGTCGCACCATCGACAACTCCATCCAGAATGACAGTCACACTGTGGCCGAGCGCGGGTATTGTTTCTGCTTCGGATAGCCCCGATGCCGCCGTGGGGGACAGGCCAGCTGTTGTGAAGAGGGCTGTCAGCCCGCGGAAAGCCTCCAATGAGGTCTCCTCAGCCACCGTATGCTTCTGTGTAGCGCCAGGGGTTCCATCAATAATGAAGGTCAGCAGGCTCAAAATTTGTTTTACAAGTTCTGGAGAAATCCTCGATTTCCAACCATGGGTAATTAGGATGGTAAGTGCCTTGATACAGTTCTCGACCAAGGGCATGGGATACCGGTCCATCTGCCGGAAGATGTGGTACAGCGGAAAGAAGACATATTCAGACAGCTTGTCATCGAGGACTACTGGGTTCCGCTGGATCTGCTCAGCGAGAATGTCTAGCACTCGGCCTGTAAGGTTGCTCAGCTCGCGAGCCGATGCTGGATCCTCGGCCTCCCGAATAGCCAACTGGCTTATTTTGACGCAACATGGCTTGAGCTATGTAGATGTCAGAGACTCTGTCTGTAGGTTCATGTGTGAATGGCTCACCCTTTGGAAGAACTCGTTCCTCTCGTGGCTGCTGGGTGTTGATTCCATCGTGGTTGAAGCTAAACGCTTCATGCACAGCTACTCACGCATATTCTCCACAGCAAGGTGAGGAAAGCAGAGCCGTGAATAAGCGAACACGAAAGCGAATACGCCAGTGATGCTTGGCATCAACGAAGGAACGACTTTGGGGACTGGGAGTTGAAGGATTATTATGGCTTAAAAGTGCTAAGAAGGGCCCCTGGTTGACAGAGCCAAAAATGAGTGTGGAGGGGCATCATCTTTAGGAATCCGCAACTGGCTGGTGCGTACGGTGCGAGTCTTGCCGACACTGTGCAGGTTTTTCATTGAGCGCAACCTAGTCAACACTGGACCAAGTGTAAAGGCACTATGACTAGAGCTGATCTCGAGATATTTGCCACTTTTTTTTATTAGCAAAATGCAATTACTTTTATCTATTTGTCTTTCGTCTTCTCGCATGATGCTGTACACCTCCCAACTTTGGCAGCTGCCCCGCATGCTGATGTCATCCCGCACTGTACTCTAGTCGTAATCGTATCTCCCCGATCTCGCATCGTGAATGTGCAGCTTCAACATGAACAAGCTCATATCAACGGGCAAACTACAGCTTCGCTCGTTTCATCCAAAGACTCTGCGGCTGAGTCCTTTAGTAAGAGGACAAGGTGACCCACTACCGCAGCTCAGGATAGCTTATATACCGCATTAGTTTGCCAACAGACTCTCCGCATCCTCACTGTGCAGACACAACCACCACAAAGCTCAAACAACTTCAGCGAAGCCTGCAACAACACCCGCAATCATGGCCCCTTCTGGTCCTTTTACTGTCACTGTTCACCCTTTCGAGTCTGAGTGCCGTGCCTCATGCGCATACGAGATTGGGCTCGCCTCAGCCCGCAACGCCCTTGTCTTCATTGGTGGCCTCACAGATGGACCGCACACGATTCCCTACACTCGACTCCTGGCCAAGCATCTGGAGGATGCGAAAGAGTTGAGCTTTTCCGTTTTTGAGATTCGAATGAGGAGCTCCTTCACCGGCTTTGGAATCTCGAGCTTGTCCAATGATGCCGAGGATATCTCATCCTTGGTCAAGTATCTCCGGGGTATTGGCAAGAAGAAGATTGTCCTCTTTGGCTCCTCAACTGGTTGCCAGGTATGTGAACTTGCCACGTAGTTCTCCGGATATTTCTGACCAGGTAAAGGACTGTATCGAGTACACCAATTATGCCAAGCACAAGAATGAGCCTGTAGACGGCTTCATCATGCAAGGCCCGATCTCGGATCGCGAGACGCTCGACCTGATCATGCCCGACCCCCAGCCGAGTCTCGATCTCGCAGCCAAGATGATTCGGGAGGGTCGTGCGGGTGACTGCATGCCCTTTGACAAGATTCCCGCCGTTCTGGGAGCGCCCATTTCAGCCTACCGATTCATGTCTCTTGCTTCCAAGGGGTACGTTGTTGCACAAGGGTTTGACAATCCGGAAGGCAGCAAGAGCTAACAACGTGCACAGTGGCGATGACGACTACTTCTCTTCTGACCTTGACGAGGAGACGATAAAGAAGAACTGGTCGCGATTCGAGAAGCCCGTGCTGGTTCTGCACTCTGAGAAGGACGAGTATGTGCCTGAGCGTATTGACCAGGCGGCGAGAAACAAGCAATACCGGGAAGCGAACCCGGTGGTTAGTCCTCTGTCGGGGCTTATTCCTGGCGCCAGTCATACAGTTGACCAACCCGAGGCCCAGGATTGGCTGTCCAAGCGGGTCGTGGAGTTCCTGGGAACTCTATCAAAGTAACGCTAGGCAACGTGATGCTGGCGTTGCGGTTGCGGTTGTGGGTTGTGCAGTCATAAACGGAGTTCGGTTATGCGTACGGGTCATCGACTCCCATGTCCGTCCCCAGACCGCGTATTCATCAGTCAGCAGGGTGATCCAGGCTTGCGCGGAGACGACGCATGCATGGATGATGGACATTTCAACAATAAGCCGAGAGGTCACACAACAACAAGACAATATGAGTGTAAAATACTTCAGCCTGTCCTCAGCATGATATCAAGACACGCAATTGCACCCGAATAAACAAGATTCAAGCCGCAAACATGCGCATGACCGGAAACGTCACGCCCAGAAGCAGCCAAAACGGCGGCTCCAGGGTAATTGACTTCGATCTGGAGGCTGCATTAGTTGGATATCACCGAAATCTCCGTGATTGTCATAAATTTACCCCACCAGCTGCCTGGGTGCAGGGCGTTAGCGTGCATCTTTACGTAGGATTTGACGATTTCTGGAGCCCTGGAGCGCCCGGGCAGCTTACCAACCATCAGCCGGGCCATTTCGACAAGATTCCGTGCGACTTTTGGCCAACGGAAGTCGCCCAGACTTTTCGTCGACTTTTCAACCTCGCTCTGCCCTCGATCGCTCGTTCAGCGCTGCTCGGATCTGGATCTGGGCGCCCCATTCTGTACTGACGATAGCTAGATCTTTGTCTGCCGAGCAGATCCCGATCTTGCGCCGTTCCGATTGACGACGCTTTGACGTCGTCGCGCAAGCTTCCCGAGCTTCGAACGATCTGACCTGGCCGTTGACAGAGAGTGTGCGTGGACGCGCCACCGGCTCTGCAGCCTTGCGAGCTCCCGCCTCGGCCGCTCTAGCATGAGCTGATTGTCACACGAGACAAGGCACGCGACAATGGGTCTCTACGACGACCAGAAGGTCCTCTTCGAGACGGGCTCGTTCACGGGCTGTCGCCCGCTGCGCGAGCTGGGCGCCAACTACTTCAGTACAGGCCCGTTCAAGCAGCCTCTCTGCGGAAACGAAGAGGGCTGGGGCCCTCTGAGCCCTCATCGTTACGACTTCACGCCATGCTTCATCGACGTCTGGATCGCCGCCGTCTCCGTCTTCGGACTCCTCTTCGGATCGCTTGCCGTGTGGTGGCTCCTCGTCAAGAAGCAGAAACATGAGGGACAAGCCAAGAATACGCATTTCTACATCAAGCAGGTAATTACCCCAGCGACGCGCTGCGACAACCTTTTCGCCATGTTCAATTGGGCTGACTGTGTACTTGCTTCTAGTCTCTTCTAGCTATCATCATCGCCGACGTCATTGCCCAGCTCGCCATTCAGATCATATATATGCCAAAAGTTTGGTTTGGCGACTTCCGAGTTCTGACAACCTTCCTAACAATACTATCGCTGTGTGTCGTATTCACCATCCAATGGGTTGAGCATTCCCGCATTCGATACCCCAGCGGCGTCGCCCTCTTCTACTGGCTCCTCCTCCTCATCTCCTTCGCTGTCAAGCTGCGATCCTTGATCTCGCAGCAGATTTACAAAGCGCAGCTGCCGTACTTCATCGTCTACTGCGTTGGTGTTGGATTGTCTCTAGTCGAGTTTCTGGTTGAATGGCTGTGGCCGCGCAACGTTGGTCCCAATGGCTACGAAGCCATTGAGGAGGAGGAGGAATGTCCGGTGGAGTATGCGAATGCCTTCTCCCAGCTTACTTTCTCCTGGATGACTCCTATGATGCGATACGGCTACAAGGTCTTCTTGACCGAGGACGACCTCTGGGCCCTGGCCAAGGATGATCAGACCAAGAGCACAGGAGGGCGCTTCGATAAGGCTTGGCAATACGAACTAGAGCATCGTAAAAACCCCTCTCTGTGGATTGTCCTGTTCAAGGCGTACGGAGGACCCTACTGCCTTGCCGCCGTCTACAAGATCGGAAACGATATCTCGCAATATATTCAGCCTCAGCTGCTTCGGCTTCTCATCGCCTTTGTCGCCTCTTACGAAAAAGGCCAAATCAACCAGCCCGTGATTAAGGGTGCTGCGATCGCACTGGCCATGTTTGCCTGTGCAGTCTTCCAGACAACCATGGTGGTAAGTGCTTTTCGCCCCTGCGCTACGTTTTCATCGGCCACTGACATCGTGATAGCACCAATACTTCCAGCTCGCCTTTGTGACGGGCATGCATATCAAGGGTGGACTGTCTTCGGCTATTTACCGAAAGTCGTTGCGATTGTCCAGCGAGGGTAGGGCCTCAAAGACCACAGGCGACATCGTCAACTACATGGCTGTTGACGCCCAGCGTCTTCAGGATCTCACTCAATTCGCCCAGCAAATTTGGTCGGCTCCGTTCCAGATCATCATCTGTATGGTTTCTCTGTACAATCTCGTTGGATGGTCCATGATGGCTGGTATCGTTGTCATGATCATCATGATGCCGCTACAAGGATTCGTCGCCCGCATCATGAAGAACATGCAGAAGGACCAGATGAAGAACAAGGATGCTCGAAGCCGTCTCATCAACGAGATCATCAACAACATGAAGAGCATTAAGCTGTACGCCTGGGGTTCTGCCTTCATGAACAAGCTCAACTTTGTTCGAAACGAGAAGGAACTCAAGAACCTGCGAAAGATTGGTGCTACTCAGGCGTTTGCCAACTTCACTTGGACCACGGCGCCCTTCTTCGTGTCCTGCTCGACCTTCACCGTCTTCGTCCTTACCCAGGACAAGCCTCTTACGACCGACATTGTCTTCCCTGCACTGGCCCTGTTCAATCTCTTAACTTTCCCGCTAGCCATCCTTCCCATGGTTATCACGTCCATTGTCGAGGCCTCTGTTGCTGTCGGACGACTGACTGATTTCCTCAAGGCCGAAGAGCTGCAACACAATGCCATCACCGTCAAGCCTGCACCTGAGCAACTGGGCGAGGAGAGCGTTATCATCCGTGATGGCACTTTCTCCTGGAACCGACATGAGGACAAGAACGCTCTCAAGGAGATCGACTACACTGCATACAAGGGAGAACTCTCATGCATTGTCGGGCGCGTGGGTGCTGGCAAATCCTCATTCCTCCAGAGCATCCTTGGTGATCTGTGGAAGGTCAAGGGCTCCGTTGAAGTGCGAGGAACTGTCGCGTATGCTTCTCAGCAAACCTGGATCTTGAATGCCACCGTCAAGGAGAACATCATTTTCGGTTACCGATATGACCCCGAGTTCTACGAGAAAACCATCCAAGCGTGTGCTCTCCTGGACGACTTTGCGCAGCTTCCTGATGGAGACGAGACTGTTGTTGGTGAGCGAGGTATTTCGCTGAGTGGTGGACAAAAGGCTCGTGTTTCTCTTGCTCGTGCCGTCTATGCAAGGGCCGACATTTATCTTCTTGACGACGTTCTTTCCGCGGTTGACTCCCACGTTGGTCGACACATCATTGACAATGTGCTTGGACCCCGTGGCCTGCTCTCCTCAAAGACTCGCATTCTGGCTACCAATGCTATTGCTGTCCTTCGCCAAGCCAGCTACGTGACCCTTCTCAAGGACGGAGAAATTGTCGAGAGAGGTACTTACAAACAACTGGTTGCAATGAAAGGTCTTATTGCAGATCTTCTCAAGACCGCTGGTCACGAGTCTGGAAACGCCAGCAGCGAGTCTAGTTCCAGTGCCTCGAGTAGCAAAGCGGCCACCATTATTGAGCCCGACTCCAGCCAGGCCAAGGAGGAACTGGAAGAGGCTCAGGAGCAGGTTCCCGAGATGGCTCCTATCAAGGCTGGCCCTGGAGTCGGAGCCAAGCCCCGTTCAAGTAGCATGGCTACCCTTCGTCGCGCTAGTACCGCAAGCTTTAACGGGCCCCGAGGCAAGCTTACCGATGAAGAGCTCGCGGGCAGTTCCAAGACCAAGCAGGTCAAGGAACATCTCGAGCAAGGCAAGGTCAAGTGGTCTGTCTACGGTGAGTATGCCAAGATGAACAACATCTACGCTGTCGCTCTCTACTTGTTCATGCTTCTCGCTGCACAGACTACCAGCATTGGTGGCTCTGTCTGGCTGAAGGAATGGGCTGAGCGAAACCAGAAGTCACACTCGAATGACCACGTTGGCAAGTACATTGGCATCTACTTTGCTTTCGGTATCGGTGCTTCGGCCCTCACTGTCGTGCAGACTCTGATTCTGTGGATATTCTGCTCTATCGAGGTTCGTCTTGGCCGATTATTACTCGCCGCTTCTTACACTGACCCTTGACTTAGGCATCCCGGAAACTCCACGAACGCATGGCCAATGCTATATTCAGATCTCCCATGTCTTTCTTCGATACCACACCCACTGGACGAATCCTGAACCGGTTCTCAAGGTCAGTAGTTGAATAGGATCTTGAGACACATCATGCTGACAAGTTGCCAGTGACATCTACCGTGTCGATGAAGTCTTGGCTAGAACCTTCAACATGCTCTTTGTGAACATGGCTCGATCAGGCTTCACATTGGTGGTCATTTCCGTAACGACCCCGGCCTTTGTTGCCCTCATCATCCCTCTCAGTCTTACCTACTACTTCATCCAGCGATACTACCTGCGAACTTCTCGTGAACTCAAGAGACTCGACAGCGTGAGCCGCAGCCCCATCTACGCGCACTTCCAGGAGTCGCTCGGCGGCATCTCGACGATCCGTGCCTATCGCCAGCAGCAGCGGTTCGAGCTCGAGAACGAGTGGCGCGTTGATGCCAATCTGCGTGCTTACTTCCCTTCCATCAGTGCCAACCGCTGGCTCGCTGTTCGTCTCGAGTTCATCGGTGCCGTCGTTATCCTGGCTGCTGCGGGTTTGGCCATCATTTCTGTTATCAACCATAGTGGCATCACCTCTGGACAAGTCGGTCTGGCCATGTCATATGCCTTGCAGATTACCACCTCGCTCAACTGGATTGTCCGCCAGACCGTCGAGGTCGAGACCAACATTGTGTCGGTTGAGCGAGTCCTCGAGTATGCTGCTCTGCCCAGCGAGGCCCCCGAGATCATTGCCAAGAACAGGCCGGCCGTCTCTTGGCCAGCCAAGGGCGAGGTCGATTTTGTTAACTATAGCACTCGCTATCGGGAGGGTCTGGACCTGGTGCTGAAGAACATCAACCTCGACATCAAGTCGCACGAGAAGATCGGCGTGGTCGGCCGCACAGGCGCGGGCAAGTCGTCCCTCACGCTCGCTCTGTTCCGCCTCATTGAGCCGGCGACGGGCCACATCGGCATTGACAACGTTGACACCTCCTCGATCGGCCTGCTCGATCTCCGACGTAGGTTGGCCATTATCCCGCAAGATGCGGCTCTCTTCGAGGGCACCGTCCGTGATAACCTTGATCCTGGTCACGTCCACGACGACACGGAGCTCTGGAGCGTCCTCGGTAAGTAGAACCACGTTGCACCCCTACCTACTGCTGCCCTGGCACCCATGCTCGCCTTGGCTGTGTGGGTGTTTTGTCAGCAGGCGCTGTGTGACATGTGCTGACATGTAGCCCTCTTATAGAGCATGCCCGATTGAAGGACCACGTTTCTAGCATGGATGGTGGGCTGGAGGCCAAGATCAACGAAGGAGGTGAGTCGCGGCAATGCGCTTTCTGTCGGCATTTCTTGACCGGTTGCCTTTTTTTCCTTGACCGGTTCACCAACCGTCTGGTTCTCTACCCACCATGACTTCTTCACATGTGATGTCCCTCAGCTGCTCGAGCTTGTCCGCAACGACGCTTGGAACGTGTTCCATGCATGGATTTTCGAATCAAGATTCTCTTGCATGGGCGACTCGCATGAAGATGAAGTCTCGTGGTCGGCTGGCTTGGCACGGTTTGGCTGCTAGCCTCCTTGCCCACGGAGCACCAGACGGACCCTTGATTTGCACATTCTCTCCCTTTACAGACTCTGATCAGCGGCTAACGTTGCTTGTTCTGCGCAGGCTCCAACCTCTCCCAGGGACAAAGGCAGCTCGTCTCCCTGGCGCGCGCCATGCTCACACCGTCCAACATCCTGGTCCTTGACGAGGCTACGGCCGCTGTCGATGTCGAGACCGACGCCATGCTCCAGAGCACTCTACGATCACCCCTGTTTGCCAACCGCACCATCATCACAGTCGCTCACCGTCTCAACACCATTCTCGACAGTGACCGTGTGGTGGTATTGGATAAGGGCGAGGTGGCCGAGTTTGATACCCCGGCGGAACTTCTCAAGAAACCACAGGGCATCTTCCACGGCCTGATGAAGCAGGCTGGCCTAGAGCTTGAGTAGGTGGGCGCCGGACCTCCTAGCAGTAACAGAAGATACTATAAAGAGGCGGTATGCGATAAAGCACTTGTTTTGTTTTATTTATTTTTTTTGGAGGGAAAAGAGAAGGACAAATTTGTACAATTTGCAAGGTCTATCACAAGTGTCGCAGTGTAGCACCGTATAGAGGAGCGACGAGGCACAGAAAACAAGTAAAAAGTACTATATCGGATCATTTCTTGGACATCTGCAGCCGTGCCGCACCCGACTGATACGACGTTGATAGTCCAATATTGGATGCAGTCTGTAGAACGAGCATCTGGTGAAACGGTGAACACGGCGGTGGGGAGCCTCGCAGATGCTATGTAGATCACGTCGCTTGACGTGGGCGGTAAGACGACCGAGCTATTGCGGCCGCACAGATTGGGCTTATCCCCGGTGACAGCGTGCCATCGTTCAGACGAGATGGTGGTGAGTGACTGGGCAGCTGTCAGGATTGGGACAGGGGGGTGATGACCCCCTGTGGTGTTGATGGGCGAACATGAGGAGAAGTCGAGTTGACAAGGGAGTCCGGCCGGCAGTCAAGCAAGCCCATCTGTGAATGCTACCTGCTGGGGTAGCAAATGGACAGATGCAAAATGCCCATGCCCATGTCTTTGACTGCATTGGCGTGCCCAGGCGTGGTCAAGCGTCGAGCGCAGCAGGTAGGTATATCGCCAGATGGTATCACGTCAGATACCAACGACCACAAGTTTCCAACGGCTTTGGGCCTGCATTAGGGAAGCCGGAATGGCCACGGGGCGTTTCTCTCTGCGACGGGTGTGAATATTCAACATCATAGGGCGTCCGGAGGCGTCCCTCCGAGGACCCGGACGTTGAAGGATCTGTGGCGTCGACGGTCTGTGTGTTCAATGCGCTGCCGCGCTAGGCCCCAGACTGCTTGTGTAACCCAACAAACGACATCTAGACGCGGCGACAACCAGGATGCCTCGCCCAGTCTGCCAGTGTGAATCGGGCCCTTTTGTGAACAAGGAAATGTATGCAATAGCACTCTAAACGTGACATGTGCAAGCCTTCCCGGGCTTCGAATTGAGGTGCCCGAGCACTATTATGAACATCTGAACAACGGCCTCCAGCGTTTCTGAATTGGTCACCGCAGAAGAACGATATAAGGCTAGAACTGCTCACTATGAGAGACGAAGATCAGTTCATGTTAGCATTACCTAGGTGTGTCGTTCTCGTTGGCGAATGGGGCATAGTAGTTCAACGAAAGAATTGAGACGCTGACCATGTCTCGCTGGCAACAGCTCTGGATTACACCCTTGACATACTTACATCTCTGTCTTTCAGCCAGAGAGGGGAGGAGAGACACGTTTGACATTAGAATGGTAGTTGCCAAATCAGTACCTGGGTCAGGCGACCCTGGTCTACTCAGGTCTGTCTGAGTCTAACTGATGCTGGGAAGTGTTGCAGACAATTGCCCCATTGGTGGCGCTGCGTGACGAAATGCGTGACTCGCCAAGAGTTGGAATAGGGTAGTTGAACCTATCTTCTCGGTCCACTCGTAGAGGCAGTATTGATGCAGGGATGGCGAGAATACACGCTGCAGAGGAGACCAAGGTCAAGTCGTACGGGGACGCACGGAGGCCAACCCGGGAGATGTGTGCATTATGAAAGCCATGCAAGTCTCAAATGGCTGACATGAACTCTGTTTGTTGCAGAAGTCTATGCAATGTCCAAACATCGCCCGTCTGGGAACATGGTACTCTGTATTGTGACGACATGGCCCATCACCATGTTGACTCCCTACTCTTAGCCTAGCGGATGGTTATGCTCGGTCGAACTCAAGGCCCCTGGTGCGCATGGAAGGGCCTCCCTTCATGATAGTTAGTCGCTTGTAGCCTCTTAGACATCGAGATTGTGGGAAGCATGGCCAATGATTCTGGATGTGCTGTGACCCTGCTGCTAGTAGCAATGTTGTGGATGTCTGCACTTCGTTGAAGAACGACAAGGAATACATGTGAACTGGGATAGGTTCATATGAATCGATTCGACACGTTTCTCCTAGGGCTCCGCTGTTTCAGATGGCCGACTGTCATTAACAGGGCTTGAAGCATAACGTGATGGAGCAGTGCATAGTCTCGAGTTGACTCTTGTAAATTCGATAAATATGGCATAGCTGCGACGGCAAAAGCGCGTCGAATGACGCGTATACATACACCGGCGGACATATCAGCAGGAAGAGTTGGCTTCAGGGACAGGGCTGTTTGACTTGCATGCTATTCGCCTAGAAACATAGCAGTGACAAAGATGTTACTGAAATTTAGATGCGAGCGGTGTTTCGGCTGCTCCGCCGTTCTAGCTTCTTCCCCAGTCAGCTTTAGTGATGTTCCATGCCGTCTTTTGGTGAAATAGGACGAGGTCAAACGATTTTCACCAAGCGCCCTTCTCGAATTTTTGTGATTCTCAAGGCTGGTTAGCGAGCGGCCTTCGAGTCATTCTGTCGCCGGTTCTCTACATTGAGTTGGCAAAGAAACGGAAAGCGTGACATAGGAATGACATTTCGTTGATGACGTCCAAATATTGTCAGTCGACAACGGCCGAGTTCCAAGATCGGTGCTGGGCGTCCAAATTGGTCTCCAAATGGCGTGGGGGGCATTCAACTCGAGAATTGGTGGGTTTTCGATTCTGCCAGGACAGTGCGGACTGATTTTGGGATCGACCACTTTCAAGCGAACAAAGTCTTGGCTCCTCTCCTCAGCCTGGGACAACAAGTATGGTACGTTGCTTTTTCCTCAGGGCTCCATGGGCAAACTCTTCTTAGGATGGCTGACGTGGTGTTTGGTGGCCGGTTTTGAGACATTGCAAGGCGACGCGTCGTCGAGCAAACCATCGGCTGGACAGCATGGCTTCGTTTTCCAGAGGAATGAGGAATTAGTGTAGTTTTCTCGGGGAATCTATAATTGCTTCTGAACAAGCACACGGTTGAGACGAGGCACGTCCTGCAGCTGCAGAGTCGCCAAATATGGCAACGATCCGCCAAGCCGCCCACCGGGGGTGCAGTCTGTGCCTTTCAGTTTCCAAGGTGATTGACCTTCTGATAAAGCTAGGACCAAGATGAAGGACAGAAGCTTATTGTCAAGCATCATCTCAGCAAGACTAGATTAGCATGTCGGCAACGGCGACAAAAGGGTTGCATGTACGAGGCGATAAATAACGCCGTGTCCCCGCTACCAAGCCGCAACTTTTCTTTTTCTTTCCCTAGGCTTTGTGTACAGTCTAGGAACTGTTCAACAGACGTTGAGCTGCTAGGAAGCGTTGCATCATGTTGGTTGGTACCAAGCCTAATGCTCGTTATTCATAGTTTGTTCCATCATTCAGGGGCTTTAGAACTAGGCCACAAGAATATCGAATGAGTCGCGCCATGCCGTGGAAAGAGGGGCCTTGGAGTCACAGATTGCCGAGCTTGTTTTTTTCTCCCACAATTCAGATGGCAGCATATGTAATGTAGCTTGCTGATCCAGAAGCTCATTGTTTCGGCTTGTGGGTTGAGTCGATTCCTGCCGTTCTGAATTGACCACGGGCGAGGCCCGCACCCAAGTCGATTATGCGCTCTTCATCCCATTGACTCCACACATCAAAGCAAAAGCCGAAGCCGTTCATGGGGCAAAGGCTGTGGCTGACGCACTGTGCCATCCCTGCCCGTGCAGCCGACGCGCCGGGACCGCCAACGAGCGCACAAACGTGCCTGTGTGCTTCCCGCTCCCTGTGGATGGAGATGGATATGTGGCCCAAGGCCCATGGACCATGTGGGCTGGCGACAGACCTGGTCAGTGCTTTGGACCATCCGGAGTACGGAGCGGCAGCGATGGATGTGCTTTGCATTTCTTCCATGGTTGTTGTGACTGTGGACCTGGAAGTGCTGCGCAGGGCCAGGCAGAGTGAAGAAGAGGGTCTCTTCTTTTCTTATCCATCAGTGCCGAGCTGGCCTCTCCGACTGTGCATGAAATTTCAGTGACTGCAATCTCCGCCTGTTGGACGGATGAATCGCTGGGTACCTGCCCGTCTGAGGTGTTGATGTTGGATGTACATAGTACCTACATGCTTGCTGGAGCTCCAGTGGAGGACAGCTGGCCTGGCAGCCAAGGCACGCGTCACTAAGAAACATGTCCCCATGCCACGATGCCAATTCCGGAGGCGCGAGGCACGACTTGGGCACGAGTCGTTTTAAAGGCTGTCCCTCAGAGCGGAGCTGGCTGATGGGGCAGACGGTAAGGTACACGGTAGTAGTGTAGTGTAAGGTACGTATGTAGAGTTGCAAGACTAGCAAAGGAGCCGAGCCGTACCGCTCGCGTCCCGCCTGTCCACCGTCTCCAAGTCCAGAGTTGCTGGTCGCCTGTCGGCTTCGGCCGAGAACCTTGATACGAACAAGCCAATTCTGGCTGCTGACTGCAGAAGGCCTTCTCTATTCGGAGGTCAGATTGACCCAAGATGTTGACACGACTGCAAGGTAGCTGGCCGGCTGTACAACAGCGGGCGCAGGGCCCGAACGGTAGATAGGGCGTTGGCATCGAGCTGAATCGTTGCGGGCTGAGCTGAAATCGTTGTTGGTGTTGGAGTGGAATGTCTCGAAGCTCTCTCTACCTCAGCAAGCTTGACGGGGACCTTCCTGGACTGGCGCGTGATTCAGCAGAGGATCGCGGGCGCCGATCTCTTCGCATAAAAGGAAGCCGCTGCATGTCTCGCCCGTCCCTTCCACGGCTGAATTCCACCGCCTGTCGCAACCTTGAACTGGATGGATGTGTAGTGTTGAGGACGGAAGCGACTCAAGGTGAGGCACCGCAGTTGCACCTGCACCTGTAGGTCTGTACGGATACATACTTGGGTAAGGTACCCCGTACATGGCATGCCCAGCACCGAACCTGCCTTAGATGGGAGGAAGGCGCGCGAATCTCGGCGGGTGGCTGTCCAGGCGTTGGCAGGCTGGCAGGCACTTGGACCACCACCCCTTCCAAGCTCCAGGTGCCACCTTCCTTCCTGCCTGCTAGACTAGCAAAGCAAGGGCCACCCCTCCAACCCATCAGCCGGCCCATGGATCATGGATCCCTGCCGACACCTGAGGATTGGCGGCGCCATAGACCCTAAACCCAGCCACGAAGCCTTAGCCTGGAACTCCCTCTCACCTCCGCCGGGCTCTCCCATTCTATCATTCGCGCCGTCGTCCGTCATATTCTGCTAACCATGATCTGAGATCTCGCTTGGGGCTGATGGTCAACTCTCCTCTGCATATGCGCATAAGAGTACACCGCGGTACCTAGTCCTACCTACCGATGTGAGATGCTGCGTTGGGCCATGGTGGATGAGCCAGTCCTGCAGGGCTACACGTTTCGAGCAAAGCTCCCTGGAGCCCACGGCCCCAAATCCCCCCAAGCAGCCGACCCCAGCTCGCCAGATCTCATCCATGGAGACAAATGCAGTAATCGGGCTCACGCCTCTGAGCCTAGCGGCAGGGCATTGGGAGAGAACAACAAGATGCGAGGCCGGCGATCAGAGACTCTTGTCCATGTCCAAGGCCTGGCTGACAGCTGGCTGCTCTGTCCCCCTGTCTGTCTCTGCCGAGGCGCACAGCGACTAACCACTCGCAGTATCAAGCATCGATGCTATCACCTCCACCTGAACCTACTTGGTTCTCTTCTTTTTTTATCCGTATTTTTTTTGTTTCTTCCTTTGCCTTGCCGCCTGTCAACGCCGTCCCAGCCAGGCACGCCGGCAAGCCGAGCAACGAATCGAGATCCGTAATGAAGTCTGGCAGATTCTGCCAGCCCCGGCCCCGGAGACAACAACCTCGCTACTGACCACTCTGTGCAATCCCCGCCCTGGAATTCTGGAGAATGGCACATCGCCATTCCCACCCACCGTATCGAATCAGCGGCTTGCCATTTACATTGCTGGGCATCCATGTCCTGGCCTCATTAACCACCACCAATCCCTTCCCCAGCAGTTCACTCAAGCAGGTCCAGATGTGTGCAGCAAGGGTTACTCGACAGAGCGAGTACACTTGCTCTGGCGGCGGATTCCAGACTCCGGGCAAGTCAAGGCGAGACGTATGGACTGCCAGCGGCTTTGCACGGAGTACCGAGTCTCCATCAAACCGCTGGCGGGCAAAAAGCAACAACGGTGGATGATGATGCAATACAACTTCCTAGAGACGCAGCCAGGTTATCACAGCATTGCCGACTCTTTGTAGTGGCTCTGGCTGGTTCAAAGGCGAGCCTAATCGCGCACCCTGTCAACCTGTCTCACCCTTAGTACGGCGTTACTTTGTCGCCCCAGACCCGCGCTCTCAGTCATGCATTGAATGCGTGTGTGTGTGTTTTCTCTATACCGTTCCTTTTTCTTTTTCTTTTTCCTCCTTTCGCTCGTAACTATTGGGTTCGTCCCCATCCAACCCTCACTCTGGGCCCACCATTTCAGCCATCGTCAACGGGACCCCTGTCTCTCCCAGGCCGGTCAGGTCCCTCCTTGCGGGTCAGAATTGGCGCTGCTCACCCTTTGCTCATCATCCTGACGGCTAGGCCTCTGCATTCTGATCAAATCTAGGTTCTCGGGCTTGTCGTATCGACGGCACATGGATCCATGATAATCTAAACTTGAGAACGCCAATCTGATTTGATGATGTCTTTTGGCACCTGTGCCCTGTCTCCTTGAAAAGCCACATTCGGATCCGTCCACTTGTGGGGACGTCGGAGCTAAGCGTGGGCCAACCGCCATCTCTGCTCAACACCCTTGACAAGAGGCCCTGTCAGCCAGCTCGGTGGATCATGGGATTGGCATACATACAAGTTGAGACCGTCTCGGTCTTTACTGGCTAGCGTGTTGTCTTCTCAACCCATACTGTGCGACACTGACGACTAGGGGGCCTTCCTCATCTTTTCCCTGCCACCCTCTGACCCTTGGCTTCTTCTCACGGTGCATCGACACTCAGGCGATAGCTGAATGTCCCTTCTTGTCGAGCTGCTGCTGCTGCTGTTGCTACCTACTGCCTACCTACCTCCTACAACTGGGGTGTCTCGTTCCTTGAAGGGTGTTGGGCCGCACCCTCCTCTTTCTCCTCCCACCTTTGATCAGACACCAGCTGGGAACGGCATCGGAGACCCTGGGGCGTACATCCTGGCAGCTACACTACGTACACGTACTGGTGGTCCCTGATCCCCCACTGTCACGATCACCCTAGCACTCGTCTTGTGTGCGTGCTTCCCTGAACCAAGGCGGTCCCTGTTCGGCGCTCCCATTCTAATCCATTCAACAGTCACCTACCCGATCCCTTCTTCTCCTTCGCTGACTGAGGAGCGCCTATCCTAGCATAGAAACGGCACGGGAAGCTGTCTGCTCCGGAGCTAAACGTTGAGAAGAGAGACAACGTCTGTCTAGTGCGGGGCCTCCTACTACGACCTGTCCCTCATTCCCCGGCTTTGCGCCTGTCCCGGTCCCGCAACCTTGTCATATCAACCTCGTTCGTCTTCTTCCAAAGATCGAAAAGTTATTGCTCAGTTCAACTTGCGTTGCCACCAGCACCACTCTATCCCATCCCGGAACAGCTCAATTCTTTGATCGACCAGTCGCCGTCGCGATCCCGCCCCTTGACTGAGGCCACTCATCCATCCTTCTCGCCAGTTACGATCCTGGGCGGTTGCCACCTCAGCAGCCCTGACTCGGATCACTCTCTTGCAGGCTACGACGCTGGAGTCCATTTTTTCCCTCTTGGACGACGGCATATCCCTTGCTTCAAACCTGTTCCTTGGCCGGCAAACCCATCCTGCATACCTTTTTCGCTCACTTTAGACTGGAGGTAACCCACGACACTTCACTGTCCATCAAAGAAACTAGGTCCTCACGCAGGAATATCTCTCTCCCGTGGCTTATTTATCAAAGAAATCTGGCGCAGCACCCTCTTGCTGGGAGAGCCTGTGCAGCTTAGGGACAGGTCTGTTGCGCCGAGCAGTTCATTGGACCACCCGTTCTCTGCAAGCAAAGTGTCAGTCCGGTGTTGACGATACCGATTTCTTGCTCCTTTGTTTCTTCGTGGTGTATATCCTGGTGCATCCGATACACTGCTTAGCCACTTTCAGGCTGTATTTCAACCCGTTCTCAGGAGTCAAATCAAATTCCTCAAAAACCAGGAAGGATTCTGGCGAGAGTCGAATTTAACGACCGCGACAAGCTTCCTGAATTCATCCCTTACTGCCAACCCGCACTGCAATCTGGTCGCCGATAGCCGAAGGCCACTCAGCAAAGTTCCTACTGAGATCATTGGTTTCTCACCTCACTGTTTTCAACTCGCCATATCGCCTCTGTACACCGCTCAGTCACGACATGCACTAATCTTCTACGTCCCCCAAATCATCGTGTTTCGGCCGTATCATTCTAGCATATCCTGTCTGTCTCGAATCGCGATTCCGAATTCGACACGTTGAACCAATCCTTGAGTGATCAAGAGGACCAAAGGGACGGGTGGTTGCCCAGTACCTCTAAATATAATAGGTCTGAAAGGATTTAACTTCGTCATTCCCGCCCATATCGTGCCGGAAAACCGCAGCGAATTAGCTGCTCCTCCGGCTTCTTCTATTTACCGTCGGTTTCCGGCAATATATCGAAACCAACCTATAGCTCTAGGGAGCCTCAAGAAACATGGTCAGAGACTGGCCGAGGGAATCGTACCCTCGCCACCATCCCTACCTGCCTGAGAGATTCATTGGCGAAGGCATCGACGATGGCCGCTTCCCAGAAGCACAAGACATACATCGTCGACAACCCCCAATGGTAAAAACCACCGACCTTCTATGTCTGATTGGGAGCTAACACAGAATCCGAAAGCAAATCGACGAGGCTCTTCGTCAGCACTGTGCGATATCGGCAAGACGGTACTTTGTGGCAGTGATAATGGACGATGGGAGCCCGATGACCTTCTCTGGACCTGGCACATCTAGGGTTCATGGCGATGTAATGAAGCAGTTTTTTGATCTCGATAAGTACCAGAAGGTTATGGAACGTTTGGACTCTGGTTGGTGAAACTGCGGTTTACGGCTGGAACTGAAAACTGATCTGAGACTAGGAGCGAGCCCAGTTGTCGATGATGGTTTCGGTTTCGATGGGTACAAGCAGACCATGGACTTCCCACGTAACCGCATGTTGGATCGTCGACGGGTGTCTAACTTTGACGAATGGGATGGACCGACACGACAGGGACGCAAGAGACCGCGCGCGCGCCACCCCATTAACGACGAGGACGAGGCGCCTATGGCCGTATCGACAACTAGGAAGGGCATAAAAATTGGCAGTTCTGACGATGTCTGGAACTTTTACGAGCAAAGATTCAAGAACTGTCAACAAACCGCATGCAAGCTTATCGCCAAGGCGTGGGTGAAGGCTGTAGAGCCAAAGAAACAGTCGACGCACCCCTACACAGGGAGTGACGAAAAGGCTCCAGACTGGTGGCCCAAGCCGTGGGGTCCTACCAAGGAAGATAAAGTTCGTCACAAGGAACCAGATCATCTTTACAAAAGAGGTAAAGCCGTCATGGATACAGAATCAAGGGTTAGCAAGCCACTCGCTAACAGCATACGTAAGAGCGAGTTCACCTTCTCAACCATATTCTCAGAATGATTGTGGAGCCAAACAACAAGCAGCACCCGGACATCCAGAAGCTAAACCTCAACGTCAAGAAACTCGAAGAGATCACCATAGAAGCGCTCTCGGGCTTCTTCGCCGACAAAGAGAACCCAGCCAACGCGAGGAAGCGACCGTACTTGAACGAGATCTTCAAGGTGGCCAAGCAGGAAGAAAGGTTCAAGAAGGAAGAGATAGGTAGGCATTGCCCGGGTCCCAGTGTGGATAGAGGAGTTAATAGCTGGCAGATGGACACACCGAGGTCTATGTGATGGCAGACGACAAGATTCCCGAGACTTACGCATCAGGCAACGACGACGAGGGATCGATTCCTAAGGACGAAGACGACCAAGATGTGCCATCAGCAAAATTAGCAACAGTGCATGGTCTGATGCCCTCATCCACCAGTCACAGCTCTGGCGCATCGCTACATGGTACACCATTTCTTGGCGGTGAGCTGCCGGTGCGAGGCAACCAGTATCCTCCTCCCATGATGCAGGATATAGCACAAGACCAACACGCTTTTGTGGAAGGCAACAGTCTGCCGGTAAACAGCCAATCTTCAGTTCACTCTACGGGAGGAAGCTTGGCTATGGACATGGGTGTCCCCCCCGCTCACGATTCTGGTCGTCGATCATCCATCTTCAGTGCTCCGGCAGAGTATGGGGGACAGAACGGCTCGACTATGTATACTCAGCAATGGCAGCCCGGTTCCACGGCGCCCAACGCGTCGTCCATGTACACTTTTACCCAGCAGCCGGCCAATCCCTCGGCTTCCGCGTTTGTCAGTCCTGGAGTTCCGATCAATCAGACTCAACCTTACATCGGTGCCTCTTTTGATGGGCTTACACGCGGGTATGACCCTAACCAAACCCCCATGTTCCGAGGTGGAGGTGTGCCGCAGCCACAACAAGTACATGCGACCCCGGGCTACGACTACATGTCTCACGACAATCGCGGGCTTCCTGGAGTGAAAGTGGACGACGTGCCTCGAAACACAATGCACTAATCGCAGACACTCCGGATAGAGTCATTGTAGCTGACTCATATTGATGCTATTTGCCTCTCGATCTTGGGATAACCTGCATTTCTTATATCCTTATAGATTATGCATGACGACGGACCTGGTCAGACAGTACAGGTCACTCAAAGGCAGACAAGACAGGAAACAAGGACAATATTGATATCGCTTTCAATCTACGGTTTTCAACGCCGGTTCCGGCACGGCGGATTTTTTCAATTGCTCCAGACGGTGGGCTCGAATTATCGCCCATTTTACTCGATACCCCAAACGATATAGTTACAAGAAAAAAAACTCGGGAGAGGTTTGCTTGATTTTTGCGGACGACAGCGACATTTGCTTGAAATGCTTCATGTGTTGTATTTCTGGGAGAGTCCTAAGCTTTGGTGGACTGAAGTTTGGCGTGACCTGGTATTTCTGTCTCCCAACCTAGGACACATACGTTTGTGGATGGAAATGTGTCCAGCTGCATACCGATCCTAGTGTTTTTCGCGGGAACATTGCCATCGAGGGTCATTGCCCACGCGTGCATCTACCATGGGAGGCCGAGAGGCGAACGGGGTGAGGGTTTCGATTTTCTTTGATGTTGATGACTAGAAACGCGACGACGATTGATGGCGGCGAACGTATTTGCCAGAAGCGGATTTTCTATCACTGTTTATGCGCAGCACAATGCTCTTAATTCACAAGACGCGGAGAAAGGCCAGAGGCCATGTTAGGGCTTTTCGACACACGTTGACTTCTGATATTTTGAACCAGCTTGGAATTCCTCTTGGACGCTTCACGATGCGTCTCGAAACGCACCGGAATCTTTGTAGAATGGGGTTCACGGGCTTCTGCTACCTCATGTGCCCTCAGGTTCTGGCCTGCGTGTTTGGACATGACTCGGATTATTAGGAAAGAGGGAAAGAAAGGGGCCGGAAAGAAAAAAGACGGGTGGATTAAAGTCTAGGGCTGTTGGCAAAGGCCGAAACATGGAGAGAGATGGTAGAGAAGCCCATGTAGGACAAAAAGGGGTGTGGGGTGATAGGGCAGAGTTAGTGACATGGCTTGACAGGACACAATTGTGAGCGTTCAAGACAACCAGGCTCGACCAGTAATATGGCTCGCTTTCATTACTTTGTTTGGCCAGGATATGCCCTGGGACCCAGCCTTGATCACAGAACGTAGCTTCTGAGAATTGGAGAGGCAGGAAGTCGGTTGGACTGTTGCATTACATCGACCCTTCAGAGGGAACAAGCTGCTCTGAGGCGACATACAAGTCGTGGGAAGTGGAGGGCTTCGCCGCGTGTGGTTGTTCTGGCAATGAGTAATTTCATTCTACTTGATTTGAACCAGTTACTACAAGGCAGTGAATCGATATCAAGAGCGAGATCAAAGCTGGGATCTCCAAGTTAGCAGTCTGGAAGATGAACAGCTTTTCACTTGACCATTACGATGGATCGTCTTGGCGACATATCGTGGCGGCTGGACCTGCAGTTAAACTCGTTTCATCGCTCAAGCTATCGTATTGCACCATGAATCAGGCCCGTTATACCTCAACCCTCTGCTGACCTAGAAATCCATCCACCAACGCCGAGCTACTTAAAATCGATCAAATCAAAACCGAGACAACAACATTTCATGCCAGGTGACTACTCGGATGCACAAAAAGGAATCCTTGCCCCGAATATCATTCATCACTCCTGGCTTAAGAGTGTTGCTCGTAAGCTGCTGCTTAAGACTTCTGCAGAAACGAGGAAACAAAGGTTATAAGATGTAGAAACAAGTAAAAATACGCTCAAGCTACAGCTGAACGGCAGGTGCCTCTGTAGATGGTCGCATTAGACGGGGGTATACTTTAGAATAAAAGAGATGTCGATCTTGGAGTAATTGCCAACGCTGACGGGGGCACCTAGCTCGTTGCGGCAGCGGCAGTGTTCTCCTCTTTCGGTTGCGGAGGCTCCAGGCCGGCGTTCTGTGCAACCCGCTTCCAGGTCTCGAGTTCGCGGTACAGGCGCTCACACTCTTGCTTGAGCTTGTCATTGGAAGCGCTGAGCTCTGTGATGGCCTGCTCCGTAAGCAGCTTCTCAAGCGTCCACTTCTCAATGTTCTGCTGCTCATTCTCCTTGAGCTGAGAAATGAAGCTGACCGCCCGCTGCAGGATAGAACCCTTGTTCTTCTCACAGCCGGGGACGATCTTGGCGAGCTCATTGATTCCTTCGTTGATGGTTTCACGTCGACGACGTTCCACTGATTTCACGTTAGCTACTTGCAACGCAAGATAGAAGCTATGAAGGAGCCGGGTAAATCGTACCTTCTTTATGATTATCCTTTCTCATCTTGTGCCACTCTTCCGAGCCGACAGTTGGTTTGGGGTTCGGCGGCGCAGCAGTGTACCGCGGTGGTTGGTGTTGAACTCCGTTGGGTGGCGTCGGCTGATGCTGGGGAGGGGCGACCGGAGGAGGGGGATCCATGATGCCGTCAACAGTGGGAGGCGGTACATCTGGGTTAAATGAGGTATCATGGCCATGATCAGCGTCGCCGGTTGCCTGGGCTGCGAACTGTTCCTCTGTAGACGGCGGAACGTGAAGGGTGGGATACATGCCGAGGGCGGCTTGAGCAGTACTGGTAGCACTGGTGGGATCCGGGGCATCGGGGTGATCGGCTTGAGCGGCCTGTTGCAAGGCGTTGAAGTCGGCGACGTTCACGCCGTTGGCGTTGGCAGCCTGATTTTCCATGGCACTATCGATGAAGGAGGCGGTATCGGTAGACATGTGAGCGGCTGGCGCAGGACGCTTATTCCTCGAGAGATCAGGGCTGCCGGACTCGCGCTTTCGCTTCTGGCCGGGGGAGCCCGTCAGGCTCGAGAGATCTGGCTGTTCGGCAACAACGGACTCAGCCATGGTTCACGGGACAATAGACGCAGCGGCAAAAGAGGTCGAGGGGGAAAGAAAGAAGAAGAGGTTTCCAGCTGGGGGATTGTTCGATCAGAGGCGTGCGCCGGGGGTTAAGGCCGTGCGCAAGGCTTGACGATGTCGAGGCCACAGATGAGAGACGTTGACAACCGGTCAAAGATCTGAGCAGGGCAGGGCAGTTAGAACAACAAGGTCTCTGCGAGATGTTGGGCAAGATGAAGCGCAAAGAGGAAGCGAGGAAGAAATGGCTGCAAGGCTCTGGGCTTGCATCCGTGGTTGAGTCCAAGTCGGGACCAAGACACGTGGGCCTAGGAAGGGAGGCACTCGCCCTATCGCTAAACGAGCAGACCGCGGCCTGTGAATGAAGCATGCGATACGTCGTGATAACAATGAGAAGGCCATGCAGATGCGTCTTCAGGCTTCGTCTCACTTGAGACCCAAGGGCGATGGGACAAGAGCGGAGGGAGGATGCCGCCGACAATGTGTGCACAGGCGGCGGACAGAGAGAGCCGACACTGATTCAGTCACTCGAGTCGGGGCAAAGACAGTAAAGCGCCGGTGAGCGGTCGCAATCGGGTGCGCCAAAGCTGATGCTTCGAAAGGGGCAGCAATGATGATGACGATGATGGCTCGCAAGGACACAAGAATGCGACGGCGATGGTGACGAAGACGCGGCCACTTGGCTGGGGCAGCGTCACCGAGGGGGAAGATGGGCAAATAATTTGCAGGGCGCATGGCGCAGAGCAAGGCAGAGCAGATTGCGCCGAGCAGCAAGCGAAGGCATCGTGAAGTGAATGAGATGCATAGAACCGACATACCTCCCAGATCATGTGCTTCGCGGCGTGCAGCGGGCCTTGGGCCTTTTTGGAGATCACGAGTTTCTCGTCTCACGTGTTTGGCGTGATCGACCTCGTGATATCGCGCGAGTCCCGGTTGATAAGTCGACGAGGATCGCGTTCAGCAAGAACCAGAACCAAAACTCAGCAATAAAAAAAGGACAAAAACCCTCGCGAGGCCAGATACGCGTGCCGGGGAAGATGAAGACGCGCGGGTCTTTATGTTACAGGGGGTGGGAGCAACGAGATTGAAATGTCGCCCAAGAGGACGGGGAAGGCTTCTTGTCGCTGGCGCGAACTGAGGTCGACCTTGGGGCGGGCTGGGCTGGCACTGCTGGGCGAACGAGTCGGGTCACGCGGCGGAGGAAGAGGGTGAACACGTGCAAGTGGGTGAGGCTGGTAAGATAAATAATGCGGGTGAGGTGAGAGCTGGCCTGGGGGGCCGGTGCCTGAGGCCGCAACCGCCGATGCGGGTGGCCAATCAGCGCGCCCGGCGTGCCACATATGTTCGAAATGGGGTGGTTGCCTTCGCCGAAAGGCGCAATCAGTGTGGGAGAGAGCCAGGGAAGGGGGAGCGTGAGGAGAAGTCTCGGGAAGAATCACCTGGAGGCAACGAGGGTAATTGTCTTTTGCATGGGAGCCTGGAAGAGGAAGCAGGAATTCAAAGGGAACGGTCCTGTCCGGCTCAGAGCTGCCTCTCGAGATCATCACGGACGGATGCCCGGGTAGACGCTATCCTCGGGGGGGTTTTCATGATGTGCATCTCTACCACCCAGCTACTGACTGTACAGTACCTTGCCAGCAACCAAATGACCATGCAAAACGTAAGCGCGAGGGCCAAGGTGCGTGTACTGATGATGATGGCGAGGTAGAGTAGGCAGTGTCTAAGCCAACCTCTCTCTCTCTTGGGCCCCTCATCAGGTAAGGATCTCTACGCCCAAAGAACCATGCTCAGCACATCAACTGACCTGATGGCACGGGTAGCTGCGCTGTAACTCTTCCTAGGTACCTTATTATTACACTTCAGCTCCCAAAACATTGCACGTTCGGCGTCTGTCCCAACACCAGGCTTTCCGCCCAAATTCCCCAATGCGGGAACACCAATCTGACGAACCAATGGGGTCACCCCGCTGCACCTCTCTTGATCAACACACCACCTGGAGGGGCACTGGGGGGCTTGTAGCCGAACTAGCACGCATGGGAGAGACGGGAGGAGCCAGGTAAATCACCTGATCCATCCGGCCAACATCACTTGACGCCCGCGATGTGAAACAGTTTGTCTCCCAGAGATGAACTACGGCAAGATGCTTTGGCTTTACCGTGCTCGTCTGACACGCTGTCCCGCTGTGAATCATGGCTTTCGGCTGCGGGACAGGACGGCGTAGAGGGGAGACCGTGCTGTTTCAAAAAGAATGGCTTTTCCATGGCGCCCTTGAAGCCAACCTTGGGGTCGGGTGTCACAATACGCGTGCGTGTGGAGAGTCATACGTACCTCTTTTTGGCGCAGTTGTAATTGCAACTTGCTGATACAGTGACATTGTCAAGCCAGGGCTTCGGCTGCTATACAAAGGTGCTGGCTTGAATACCTACCTACCTACCTACATAGCTATCCGCTACATGCACGCAGCCGATAATGGGAACCCATGGCCTGGCCATTCAGCCCTCGCCCGAGGTGGGCTTACAAGGGCAGCTGCATCAACTAGTCGACATACTGTAAATACTGGCAAGCTTTTTGTGCAACGTCTCCAGCAGGATGCATGCTTTAATTTGGTACAGTACCCTTGGAGCCTCCTCTCTCATCTTGCCTACCTATCCAACCACTTGTCTGCGCTCATGTTGCACCAAATCGGGCTTGTCGTGGCGCAAGAGGACGGACTCGACAACTCTTGACACTTTTGAAGCTGGGCATCTACAGGTAGGTATCCAGGCGCATTGTTCTTTTGCATTGGTAGGTAGGTAGGTAGGTAGTGGCTTCTGGCAAGGTACCTATTGGTGGTGAATCACACACACAGATCGATTTCAGCGGGCTGGCGGGGGTTCCATGTCCCGAAAGGTACGTACCTTCACTGCGGTGCCCACTGTCCTCCACTGTGAGAATCCACCACCTCGCTCACGATAACGTCAAGCGATTCCTATCATCGGAGCGTTGTCAACCTCGTCCTTTGACTTCCGACTTGCACCGCGTCCCATGCCTCAACTCCCTTTCTAAATAGTCTGCGTTCCCCCCGTTACGGAAAACCTTCACAATGGGTGACCACGAATTCTCCATCATAAAACACAACGAACATCTGCTTCTTGTACGTCAATTGTCTTGCAAGCCAACACCACCATCACGTCACCGCTCGCACCCGGATATCCTTCTTCATGTTCAATGCTAACGGCAACGGCCAGGATCAACCCCTTCTCCGACTACCCTCCGAACTCCTCCGCAAGAACTTCCGCGCTGCTCATTTCACCATCGAGAAGGATACCTCCGCCCTCAAGACCCTCCTCAAGGACTCTGCCACCACCGCCGTCTCTGGCCGCGCTTCCCAGCAAGATGTCCTGCGCAACCTCGATGCCATGATAACTCGCATGCGCGGTGTGAAGCGAAAGTTATCCGCAAATGCTGCCGAGGAATCCCGGTTGCACACCCAGGCCGCCGCCCGTATCGCGCACCTGGACGAGCTCTACGCTCTCGATTCGGTCGAGGATGTCAAGTACGAAGCCTGGAGCAGGAAGCGACTGGATCGACTGCTCGCCGACTACCTGCTGCGACATGGGTACAACGACAGCGCAAAGGAGCTGGCACAGCAGCGCGGCATTGATAACCTCGTTGATGTCGATACCTTTGTTGCCGCCAGCCGGATTCGGGATGCCCTCTTGAAGGGCAGTGTCACCGAAGCCCTGGCCTGGTGTACTGACAACAAGAAGGAGCTGCGCAAGATGGAGGTGCGTTTTGTACATGGTTGACAATCTACATCTTTGATAACAGAATACTAACCTTATTCAAGAGCAAACTCGAGTTTATGCTCCGCTTTCAGCAATACATCGAACTCGTCCGCTCTCAATCCTCCACCAAGCTCACTGAAGCCATCGCCCACGCAAAGAAGCACCTTATCCCCTACCGTGCAACATTTCCCCGCGAAGTCCAGCAAGTCTGCGGTCTCCTCGCCTTCCCCCCCGACTCGCCCGCCCCCGCCTATGAGGACCTCTACAAGCCCTCCCGCTGGGCTGATCTTGCTGCTCTCTTTACAACAACCCATAATCAGCTTCTGGCTCTTCCAGCCGTCCCACTCCTCCACCTCGCCCTCTCCTCCGGCCTGTCTGCCCTCAAGACTCCCGCATGCCATACTCATTCTCCTGCTCCCTCATCATTTGCCGCATCCTCAAGCCATGCGTCAGCCCCTTCCGACGCCGCTGCCGCCGCTGCTTCTACGCTAGGTCACGGCGTCTGTCCCATTTGCTCCACAGAACTCAATGAGCTCGCACGCAACGTTCCCTACGCACATCATACGCAGAGCCATGTCGAGCACGATTTACGATTACTTCCTAATGGCAGCGTCTACGGACGGGACCGCCTGGAGATGCAAGCAAGGAAGGCAGGCCTACCGACGGACCAGGTCAAGGACCTGCGGACGGGCGAGATCTATTCCGTTGAAGCGCTGAAGAAGGTCTACATTACATAAACATTAAAATTTTGGGTATCTGTGACCCGGGCATGGGCGTTGCAGAGATGGACTCTTGGGTTTGGCGTTTAGGAGTGACCACGACAATTACGGTGTCCGACATAGCGAAATTGCAGTCAAACATAACTGCCAAGATAATACGTACAATAGAACAGATCTTGGCATCATCTTCACGAATAACGTCTACGCAAGTCTGAATACTCCAAAAGAGTCAAGTTCCAACCTGCTATAACTCCCCTATTGACCATACAATACAGCATACAGCAATGGCGCCAACACCACCGGGACCACGCAACCAGCATATTTACCTTCCATCCGTATCTTGCCAGCCTTTTCCATGTTCCTTTGAAGAACCGCCCCAACCTCCTATACCAAAAACGAAGAAAAGCTTCGAAAGCTTTGGAACAACAAGAGATGCAGATGAAGGGTGCAGGTGCCATGAGGGCATGATTAGGAGTGATAGGAACGCATGTCAAAGCCTCGCCGCGTTGCTCCGTCTGTCTGTCTTTCGTGCCACACGTAATTTGGGTTAAGCGAATGATTATCGAGAGGGTGTGCAGATGGATAGATAGGACGGAACAAATATGGACGGAGAGAAGGGGGCACGGTGTCAACAGAGCAGCTTTGAGAATATTAACATGTTTCCTAGCCTAGGGAGCGAGAGGCTCCCGCGGCACCTATCCCTCATCGGTTTCCGCCAAAAGCAAAGCTGCCAAACACGCCGCCTCCGCCGCCGGGCGTCATAGGCCCCGTATTGGTAATGCCATTGGTATTTTGACCCTGAGGTCCAGGAGTCGTGGCAAGTCCGGCATTGGTAGTGTTGGGCGTGCTGGGTCCTCCGTTCTGACCATTGCCGTTTGTCTGGCCGTCGTTGCCGCCGGCCTGCTGGTTCAGCATGGACATGATGACGCTCGAGTCGGGGAAACCCAGACCCCAGACCTTGCCAACATGTTCGTCTGGGATATCACCGGTGAAGATCTTGTCGCGCATCTGGAAGAACACTTTGCCTGTGAGCAGCGAGTCGGAGCCTGCCTGGTGGGCAGAGCCGACACGTTTAATCTTGAGCGTTTCGGCAATGTTCTCGAGGCCTGACTTGTGCTCGAACTTTTGCAGGATCTCGGCACTACTGGGATCGTTTGGAGTTAGGAGGCCAGAGTTGTGTAACTTGATAGCATGCTTCATCAGATGCTTCACGTCATATGTCGTCGGGAAGTAGAGTTTCATCTTGTGGTCGAAATCAACCTCGTCGTTGGGCAAGGGCATGCAGATAAGGAGCTTGGTGAGGTAGCCAAAATCGTAACCGCCGTGGAAAGAGATCCATCGCACATTATCGAAGCAAACCAGACCGGAGGGGATGAGGAGGGAAGCGAACTCGTGGGGGTCGATACCGTCGCGTTCGAGGAGGTTGAAGTCGATGCCCGCTTGTTGGAGCGACTCTATCGACTTCTCGTTATACATGTCGTCCTTTAGAGAGAACTTGAAGTTGAACTGCCAGGAGCAGGGGAACGGAGCATTGTTCGCCGCTCTTCGAGCAGCCACACCGAATTCAGGATCATTTGCAGATGGTCGTGCTGGCGGTGTCTCGCCGTCTTCGTTGAAGAAAGTAAGGCCTATTTGAATGACCTTGAGCATGTCGACGTTGGTTCGTAGACATTGGTAGTGGTAGTCGCTCTTCCCTCGAAATCCTCCCATGGGTCTTGAAACAACGCCCGGAAATTCGGTATCCTTTTGACGGCCATTAGCGGATCTCGTGAGGCGGCGTCTGCTCCTTGAGCCTTACCATAGCAATGTAGGGATATTTATCCACCAAATCTCGCAACACAGCCATCTCCTCGTGCAAGTTGTGTTTCCATACTTCTCGTATTCTGCCCTTATTTGGGTGCGATCTGATTCCAGGGTGCTCCATTAACACGTTCTGGTGGACCTGCCCTCCGTGTTGCGGCTGTTGTAGGGCACCAGGGCCATGAAAGCCCATCCTCGCGCTTTGACTACCAAACCCTGTGTCGGCGAATCCTTGGCCGTTTAGGCCGGCGGCAGTGAAGGCATTGCCATTACCAGCGGAGAAGGGTCCTAGTTGCGCATTGGCATTCAAGTACTGGTTCGCACCAAGGTGGCCGCCCTGAGGTTGACCGTGAGAAGGGAAGCCACCCTGATGATACGGCGCGGCGACGGCGGGCCCGCCGCCGAAGCCCCGGAGTTGCGGCGGCGGCATGGAGAAGTTGTTGCTGTGAATGCTCGAGTCTGATAAGGTCCGCGCGGTACCGATGTGGCGCGCTCGGCAGTATTTGGTCCTCGTATGACGGCGGGCAGAGCCGTGGGCCGTACTCTGGAAACCGGGATGCGGGCGATAGGTTGCAAGCTGTTGGGGATTCGCTCTTTGAGAGGAAAATGCCGACGGCGGTCTCTAACGCGACGACGCAGAGGAGTACGTGTTACCTCGATGGCCGCGATGGCTGGGCATTGAGATGACACAGGTGAATCGGACAGGCGCTTCGATGTTTCCACGGGCTAGATGAAGCGCTTTGCGATGACAATGGGCGTTGTCGGGCGACCGTGGCGCGGGTGCGGTGTCGGCGACTGATCGATCTGATTCCACGTTGGATGGTGGAGAGCGGGTGGAGGGAGAAGGACGATAGAGATATATGCGCAAGGGTCGTCGCAGGGACTCGCTCGCGCGGGTAGGTGGCAGATGAAACCGTTCGCTGGTGCGGGGAACCGATTTTTATGCTTTTTGTGTTTTCTGTAGCTAGTAAATACGCGTCCAGAGAGAGAATTAAGAGGCTTCAATAATGATCCATGATATGCTGTCTCTGCCAGCACGAGACTGAGGGCACAGATGATGAGGAGGGCGGGAAACCAAAAAAAGTGGTCCGTGCACGGGCCATCGGAAAGATCGGGGCACTTTGTTCCGCTGTGTTCTGTGCGTGCCAGCCGAGAAAGAGCAGTGACGGGGGACCTTCTAAGCCAGAGGGAGCATTCAGTAAGGACGAATTGGCTCGCTCTCCATTCGCCCATTTGTCGTCAGATTCAACTACCAGCCAGAATCTCTCTCAGCCCACGATGCTTGCCACGAGGTACGACGCGCACGCCGACTCTCTGCCCCGGATCAATTGGAGAAGCCAATTGACATGATTGAACTGGATTGTCTAACCGCCGGTTATGCAGAGTGCTACGAGCCGCCTCCCGCGGGCCCAAGCCCAACATCACCGGCTTCAACATGCGGGCCTTCCAAGAATCCACCGGCCAGCCTCGATACGATCCCTGGGAGCGCAAGTCCGTAACCCTCCCTCTTCCTTTTCTACTGCCCGATCATCCTGATGCGAAGACATGTCGTGCTGACTCCCCTCCTCTTCCCACAGTGAGGCTTGGCGGTACCAGGGCAGCTTCACTCGCTGGAACCGCCTCAAGAGCGGCTTCCCCGGTCTCGGTATTGCGACTGTCGCTTTCATCGGCTACTGCGGTTACGAACATTTCTTCCTCGAGGACGACCATCACCACGGCGATGGGCACCACGATGAGGCGCACCATTAGAGCGGGCGTGTACAGGGAACAAAGAAGGCAAAGATGGGATGCGTGCATGGCGAGGAGGACTAGATGTTTTGTACATATATCTCGTGCAGCGAGAGGGGCATTCGATCAGACTACTGAACCGGTAAATGAAAAGAAAGATTCCACACGATGGGCGGCAAGAGAGTTGTGAATTTGTCGGAGTTTGTCACGAAGCGTGCGCAATGTTCAAGTTGATACAAACCCCAACGTCGATTTCAGTCACAGCAATGCGCACCGGTCGAGGCGACCTCGACGCCAGGTATGAAAACCAGCACACCTTCGTCCCCTTGGCACCCTTCTTACTATGGTCGTCCGGCATGGCTTGTTTGGCAGACCGAGCTTCGCGAGTTAAAGGATTCACAAATTGATATATCAAATGTGACCCAAGTATTCATATTGTTATTTAATCTAGGGGTAAACAGTAGTAGAGATAATTTTATTCTGGAGACTGTCATGTCTCCTTGTTCTAACGAGGGTAAAATTGGTTATCCAACCTAGGTATGCAGAATGGTATCAAATGCCCACTAACGCCGCCGAATACCGAGCTCAGTTTATGCTGAACCTCAAAAACACCAATAAGCAAGAAATAAAGGTCGCTTCATAATCACCGCCACGGCATGAGACACTTTTAACGCCATGTTACCGTGTGACAACGCCATCGAGCACCCATCGAGGGTCTCGCCTCATGCAGTCGTAACTTGGTCACAACATGGGCACCGGGTTCATAACACGAGGCCATTGACCACATCCAGTGCACCCTCCACAGCTGTTTCCAGTTCTTCGACTCTCAGCTTGAGTCCCCTATTTTCGTCCTTGAGAAGGTTGACCGTGTCCCAAGCAATGCTGGCCTCTTGTCCTTGGCAATTGCGACAGCTGTCAGTGGCTGCACTCTTGGGCGCATCTGGGGCAATGCCCTTGAAAAGTTTCTGGAGGGGGTTCATCTGATTGCCGGTCCGGTTGGCACGAGGAGGCTCCAGAATAATTGGCTTGGACTGGGCGATAGGTGTCGTCACGGGACTGAATTCGGATATGCTGGTGGCTATTGTTGGGCTCCGGGACCGAGAGAAAACACTCGCCTCGTCAACGCTGTCGTCGTCAGATGAGGTTGATGTGCTCTTGCGCCAGCGCCTTTGTCGGTCCTCATCAAGGCCCAGGTCTTCCGATACGGTGGAGGCTGCCGAGGTCGCTAATTCCTTTTCACGTTCAGCTTCGAGGTCCGCGCGATCCTTCGCATCAGCCAGCTGGTTGAGCAGGTGCTCGATGAAGGCGTCACGGTCTGCAGCTTGTCGGGCCTGTTCCTCAAGCTGCTTCTCGAGCTGCTGGATCTTAATCTCAGCCTCGCTCTTGCCAGATACGTCGGTGTCGTGCTCAACTTGGAGCTCCCGGAGTTCCATCGAGCGTTGCTGATAAGCGACTTGAAACTTATTCAGCATGCCCGTAGCGTTCATCTGCAGGTTCTTGAAGGCGGATGGTGAAAATGCCGTTCCTTCGACAGGAGTTCCATTGGGGAAAAGACCCTTTTCAATGTCGACATTCATGAGTTCGTCGTTCTGGTAGCCCGAGACGGGAGTGGCGGGAGTAGAGGTGGAGCCGAAGAAGTTGAACCGGGAGAGTGGAGAGGTAGTCTTGGATGCGGAAGACGCACTACGAGCTCGAGTTTCAGACGCAGCTGACGGCGATGATGTGCTGGGAGTAGGCGCGGCGGCACGGGAGAACCAAGCTGGGAAACGATTCCGAGGAGCTTCTTCAGCAACAGCAGGCAGGCTTGGCCTAGACCTGGGGACTGTGGCCCTCTTATCACCGGTGAAGGCCATGTCGAAAAAGCCAGACTGGATGTAGCCGGTGGAAGGGCTCTGAGGGCTTTGAGGGCTCTGAAACCGCGACTCAGTCTCGAAGTCGATGTCGTTGGAGAAGGTGACGGAGTGGCGCAAGGGGGACTGAAGCCTTGGGGAGCCGGGTTCTACATGGAATCCAGAGTCGCGTTTTCGAGCGGAGGTAGGGGGAGCAGCAACTGGTGGAGGAGCCAAAGAAGGCGAAAGAGGCGTTGATAGAGGAGCTGACGGAGTCTTGAGAGCGGCAGGGGAGAGGCGAAAAGACGTTGTTTCCGGCAGGTGGTTGTTGACGGGTTTGGATGTCAGGGCGAGACGTCTCCGAGCCGTCGAGGCACGGACTTTGGAAACAGGAGACCCAGGGGCATCCGGGTCATCTGGCTGAGAACGGCAATCGAGAGGAAGCCGTCCATGCTCGTCGCAAGCTCGATCGTCGAACCCCTGGGGCTCAACGTGTAGCATGATGTGCTAACGTTTCGGTTCCAACGGGGGATAGCGTGTAGCGCGAGGTGGGAGATTTGACGGGAGCAGGGGTCCAGCGAATTGGATCCGGTGAGACAGATACCGGATGGAGAAGACACGCTAACAGGAGCGGTTGGCGGTGTTCGGATATATTAATTACTGTGGGTTGTTTCGAGCTGGCAGGCCAGGGAGGAGAAACACGGCCAAGACAGTGTCGACGGGAGGAGTTGGAGATGTCTAGGAGGAGGAGGAGGAGGAGGAGGTCGCAGTGGTGGATGTGGATGAGATTCTGGCGGAGAGGACGGCAGCCAAAGATAAACAGCGTGGGCGTGCTATGTCTCTGCGCGTGGCCAAGTCGGGTTGGGCAAGCGAACTGAGCTACAGGGGACTCTGGACTCTGCGGATGGACGGGAATGGGTTGATTGGAGTGAACAATGGTAGATGAATGGATCCGGGGAGGGGTCCTTTGGCCTCTGGCCTGTGGGTGGCGACAACGACTTACATCAGGCAATGTCTACAGCCACCCGCAGATATCAAGCTTTGCCGGCCAAGAGCCATTCTCGAGCATCGATATCGACTAACACGCAGCTGCATTTCTCGGACAGAGCTTCAATTGCCCGCTGAGGCCTTTTCCGGAAAAGACTCGGAACGGTGCCGCATCACCATGTCTCGCTACATCCTCTTTTGGTGGACAACCCCAGCCAGCCCCAGCCGAGCTTGGGCACGCCAGAGCGCAGATCCTTGAACGCTGAGGAATGCCGACGCGCCACTCCAGTTTCCTCGGGCCTCAACTACCTACCTAGCGGAGGGCCGGCAGACCGCTGACGAGGCACGGCTTGTAGGGGACCTGCCTAGGTAGGGACCAACAAGGCCTATTGAGTTTTGGACAGCCACGAAACAGACAGAGGCTGGAGATGGACCTGACGGAAGGAATTCAATATTGAATTGAGGCTTAAATCGATAGTGCCCTGCACAGATGGACCCTTTAATTGATCCCATCAAAAGCAACAAGAGACGACATGATTGACCATGCATAACCAATAATTCATGCAAAAGCCACATCCAATCGTCTTTGCATATATTCCTTGCGGATTAACTCAAGCTCCTCCCCCCTGCACGTAAGAGACGGGAACCTGCAGCAAACCGCAGAGGCTCCCCGGATGGATCCTCCAGGATTTGGTCGACGTCAACAGAGTTTCAGGCTTTCCCGTTCGTTCATTCTTCAGCCTCGTGCCTTTGCCAATCTAGACCCTTGCCTCCTCCATCAGGTCCCCTGTTTCTTCCCAAATCGAGAACAGAGTTCACCTGATCCCGTTGATGAACCGTCTTGCCACGATCTGTGGCTCGGATGGCTTATCCCGTGGTCGACATGTGGCTCAGTGGCTGATCAGTAGCTACCCTTGGCGTCAGCGCCTGTCCATCATCGCAACATTGTGAATGGTCCATCATCATCATGTCGAGTTTACAGGCACTACGGGCTGAGTTCCAGAGCTCGCCAGGGTCTGGGCTTGGAGGAGGAAACTCTCCAGCATCCACCTCGTGGCCTCGAAGAGCCATGTTGATCTTCTCTACGGTGATGGTTTCTAGATGCCAAGCATCGAGCATAAACCACGCGAGAGAAGACTTGTCCGAATTCCAGCCGGATCAGCTACACCGGCTTGAAGGCTTGGCGGGCTCAAGTTTGATCAAACATGTTCCGTTGTCACTCTTGGGCAGCTCCAACCTCTCCAGATCGATCTTCTCGTCCATCCGTGTCGATCACGTAAGGCAGCATCGTCATCGCTATCATTTGCCCAGTTGCTTGCCCGAAGTAAGTGGGTAGGTACTCCCCTACGTTAATACTTTGGGCTTGAACTTGCTTGATGCAGTACTGTGAGGTCAGAGGCAGGAACATTTGGTTACAAGCGTAGGGGCAGGCGCCATCCTTTACCCCCCTTGCCACTGTAGCTCACATGGAGGTCTTCTACATCGAAAGCACAGCGGACGAAAAGCTGCAATAGAATGAGTTGGCGACTTAGGTTTGCTGCCAAATCACCATGTAGATCGACAGCTAGACAACCAGACAAGCAACAGGAGATTTCGCAGGCCAACGGGGAAGGAGAATCTACACATGCACAGAAAGTTTTCTACACCCAGTAGGTAGCCATTCACTTCAACACCATCACGGCTTTCCTAAACCAGGCAATCCCCCCAACTACCTGCCTCAGTAGCATTGTCTCAGTCGTCTCTTTCTCCGGTGCCCAAAGAGAACCGAAACCCTCTTGCAGCTGCCGTGCCGGGTTACTTAACTCAGCGAGTCGCACGATAGCAACTGCTTCTTGCAGTCATCCTGCACCTTCCACAACTATCTGAAGGCAGCTTCCTAAGTACAACTCGAGATAAACGGAAGGTACCCAGCTCCGCATGTAAACAAAACCCATCCCGCCCGGCCTCTTCTCTCTTCTCTCTTTTCTCCTTCATCCATCATCATCTTTTTGGTCTGCTCCCATCTCGACTCAGCTCGACCTCATCATCATATCTTGTCCCCATATCCAAACTCCGAACAACTCACAACATTGCTTCCCCCATTTCGCCTCCATCCCCATTGTTTGCACTTCATCTACATCGTCAAGGCGTCCTTTGCAAAGATGATGCAGCCTACCAACCCCAACAAGGGCCCTTCCGGTCGCTTTGCCCGTCTCACCCTCAAGGTGTTGCTTGGCATCTTCACCCTCACCAACTTCGCCACCTTCATCCTTGCTGCCATCACTGCTGGGGGCGACTAGGATCGAGACCCCGAAACAGAAGACATACCTCCCTGCGAGGAAAGATGGTGCGCTTACATCGACTCAGTCCTCGAGCCCAAAAAGCCCATCATCCACAACATTAGGTGGCTACCTTTTTCTTTCCTATCCGCCATTGCCTTCATCTCCTGGATCTCTACCGCCATCCTCCTTTTCTACGTCATCGCCCGAAGCAAACGAATTGGCAGCCGCGTCGGTCGTTACATTTTCCGAATTGTCGCTCTCATTATCGTGGTCTTTGCCCCCGTCTTCTACCTCGGTTGGAACCGACTTGATCAATCCTTCCACTACGTCGACGAAACTGGGTGGGGCATTGGCACGGCGGCGCTCGTTGTTGCTCACATCAACCTGTAAGTTTGACTCACTTGATCAACTATCAGAACTTACTCACCAGACGACAGGTTCATTGGCATCCTCCTTGCCCTGCTCGCGGCCATTTCAGATGCCCCACGGGACTTCCCTCCTGATCCCCCATCTGGCACGACTACACCTACAACTCGTCGAAGCAGCCGGACCACTGGTGGTAGTGAGGCCTAAATCCAGGCTCATCAACAGAAAGTGCCGCACAAGACTGTCGAAGGCTAGGGATGACGGTTGTATAACGAGACTGGCTTTCCTCCAGGATTCGGGGGCTTGGTTTGGGTTGGCTTTGTATTACTAACGTCGGAAGGGGGATGCTTGGCGCATGGGTTTTCGTTTTGGACCGCAAACAGCTTTATGATGGTAGACAGTGATAGAGTTGAATCGGAAATTGCATCTGACATGATCAATTGAGAACCTGATGCAGTGACTAGTAGGTCATAATGGTATTGTGTGAATGTCTCGTACCGAGATTTCCGTTCCAATGCCTCCCAAAATCATATCCGGAACTCCTCTATACTTGCTCAATATATCCATTGGGCCAGCCAAGCGGCTGGTTCCATTCCTTCAAGGTGATTCGTGTCTCATTTCTCTAGATTGATCAAAGTCGAAAATTCAACCCTGGTCGTTCCATTGGGCAAAGCCCGCCAGCCATCGCTGCTCCCAAGTCCACGAGCTAGTGGTACCTAGCCATTCAACCCATCACTCCAAGACAGCCCACCGGCTAGACATACGCTTTCACTGGCATTCCTGCCACCCACAGCTGGTAGTTCAAGGCGGTTCAACCCCGTCCAAGCGCACGCATACCGCATCCGTCCATATGTACAGCGACATCAGCGTAGCTGAACCGAGGGAAAGTAACGTGGCCCCGCATAGCCCCGAGCCATGATGGACTGGATGTCAATGTTGCTAGTGGGGTCATGATGGGAGCTCCACATTTTTAGGAGGATGAAGCGGCCCGAGACGGGAGGATCGAAGCGAATGGTACATTTGCTTTTCTTCTTCTCGATGTAGAAGCGGGCGTGCGGAGAGAGAAGCTCACCACCGACTGCACGCACAGCTTCCTGCGTGGCTGATGCATGGGCTTCCCAGGCTTCTGTCAGGGAGAGGTTGGAGCGCTCGCGATCTCGCTCATGGTCTCGCTCCCGTTCACCACGGCGACGAGAAGAGGACGAAGGTGAGAAGCCTGGGCCGCTGGTGTTGGCTGCGCTGCTGTAGAGGCGCCAGTGGGAGGGATGGTGGTCGTCGAGGAATTCGGGGTCAAATGGGTTACCACCACCGTCGTCAGAGTCGGAATCGGGAGTCTCGAAGGGCAGAGAGCCGATGCGGTTAGGTGCGCGGCGGAGGAAACGGGGCCCATCGTACTCATCCTCCTCATCGTCGCTGCACTCGGTGGTGACTTGGAACTCTGGTAAATTTGAAGCGAACTCTGGGGGCATCTGGGGAGTGCGAGGCTCATAGTCATCGCCGCTGCCACGATAGGTATATGCTGGTCGGGACCTCGTGGTTGTAGTTCCGTTGTCGTGATGTTGGATGGAGATGATTTCAGTTGGGATGGGTTGGAGAGCCCTGAAATCCCCATCCCCTGAGCCTGTCTCGTCGTTCGATCGCGGTGCATACTGGATCTGATATTGGGCTGTTCGATTGACCACTTCGTCCTGGTCCATGACTACAAAAACCATTCCTTCCCTCACACTGTTCCAGAGTTAGCCAGCGTTCCCAAGCAACATCCAAGTCGAGAGCACACAGGAAACATACGGATGTGAATAGTTCATCGATGCGGGCGCCTTGATGACCAACTCCCGGAGGGTAAAGACAGTTGCACCCTGATGCCGCAATACTATATTGCATCGGTTGCCCTTTGTACAATAGACTGAGTTGTCGTTCTTGAGAATATTCTCGGCAGCATATGACGATTCGTTCGAGAACATTCCCCCGTCACAGGTGACAATCTCCATCTGGAGCTGGCCTGGCTCGACCTGACCGTACTTTCCATAGCGAAAGCCCTTGAAGGCGGGTGTGAGGCGGTCAGAATCCAGCTTCCGGCGCTTGTGTCGTCGGTTCGAGTCGGGGAGGTCTTGAGGGCGGAGGGGCGGAGAGAAGTTAGGCGGCATGAGCGGAGGAGTGAGGCTGGGATGGTTTTGTAGGTCTAGCAGAGCCCGCAAGTGCGAGTTAGCCTCTTCAAGGTGACGATCCAGGTCTTCGAGGTTGGCGGACCGGTTGCTCTCAGCAGCGGTCCGCATGCGGTCAGTACGACGAGACGTCGGCCAGCCGTCGTCCATGGGACGCTCAAAGTCGTCAAAGCCCGGAGCCGGAGCCGGAGCTCGGTTCTCGAGGTTTCGGATGCGCTCAGCACGGCGAGAAGCCGCTGACCAGTGACGGGACTGGGGACGGCTCGATGAAGTCGGCGAGGGGCTATCTCGGTCTCGCTGAGTGTGGGCAAGGGCGCGCAGAGAGGGTAGCCGTGGCATGGGCAGCGGCGGAAAGTCGTCGAGAGGCTCTCGAGAATGGCGACGGTGGGAATTCGATCCCGACTGTCGGGAGGACATGGTTGCTGTCCTCTGGATGAGGTTTGGAGAAGGATGGGGGTTGCAGTCGTCAGTGGGCGGCTATGACGTGGGAGTGGTGGGTGGTGGTCGTTCGTCGGATAAAAAGAGCAGCGGCGAGGTCAACCGGGTGATGATATAAGAGAGTGGCCGCTGGACCTTGTGCGCACAGTAGCACTCGGGGTTCTACAGAGATTCTCTACCACGTGAACGACGGCTCGAGCGAAGATCTGGAGGTCTCGAGTCACGGCTAGGCTTCGGGATACTCTGTTGGGTCTCGATGTGACGGCGATTATTAGGGAGCAGGAGCCTGTTTCTGCAGCGCAAATGACTCGACTGTGGGGTTTGTGTGAGTTACAGCTTCGCCTCTCTTTGTGTCTTGTCTTTCGCCCGGCTGTTGCCAAGTCTGTATTTCGCTCGCCCCAGCCGGACATGGTGGATCTTTCTCTACCGCTGCCTCGACTTTCTCAGCCATCGAGGTCAGGCGGCACGGCACATGAGCCCTGGAGAGGGGGGCATCATGGTGACGGCGGGCCTTTCTTTTGGCGGAGAGGGGCGAGCGGACGGGGCGGCAAGCGGGTGGGCATGCTCACCATCAGAGAGAAGAGAAAGCGACGCCAAAAAGACGAAAGGGATCTCTAGCCGAGAGCGGCAAAGGCCGGCTTGGACAGAGGACGGGATGTTGGCTGGGCTGTGCGGGTATATCCAGCGATGAAAGCTCCAGGTACGGAGAAAGCGCAGGCGGTGACTGAGCAGAAACCTCGGAGGAAGATACTCTGGATGAGTGAGGAGCTTGTGAGCTATGTAAGAGTCAAAGTGGGAGCCTAATACATAATGACGGTAAGATGGGATTGGGGGATGAGAAAACCCATGAGCGGGTGAAGGATGGAGGAGGGGTTTCTGTGCAAAGGCGGTAAAGCCACAGCGAGGGATGCCTGTAAAGCGGGCTGCTAGGTGGTCTCTTCCAGGGGACTGGGGCGTTGTGAGCCAGCCGCCTGCACTCCACTCATTGGATGCAGTGGAGGGAACCTGGAACTGGAGAGGAACGCTCATCAATAAGTGATTCAGCACGTCACCGACCTCAAGCAAAGACTTGGAGAACGATGCATGTTTTTTGGTCACTTGTCCTTGCCAGCCTCGGGTCATCAGGTTCTGCTCTGCCTCTTTTGAGGTATATTCTGCGCCTTCGCTCCAAGGCCCGTGGAGTGTAACGTCTAGACTGGCCTGGGCCTGTATGGGACGGGACACCCGACCTCCGACTGACTCCCTGCATGAGGTAACATTGATTTGGCCACCAGGTTTTGTTGATGCCGGTGTCTTATTATGGTAATTCCAATGTGGTCGTGCCACCAGCCTGTGCCGTGTCGGTTTATTACCTCGCACGTCGTTGTTTGATATCGTTTATCTGTCTCCCACTTGTCTTGCTTGACACCACCAACATCCACTGCACCATGTCTCACGTGACACTCAGGTACCGCACGGTTCCCTCTCCCCGGAACCTCAAGTTGTATACCTTGGGTACTCCACCATGCCGGGAGCAAGCGTAGATGGCTGAGTACGGCGCAACAACTCAGAGAATAGCAGCAGCAAGAAGACGCTGGTTCTTGAGAAGCACCGCATCAGCAGCATACCGATACCTCGTGTCTATTACCTCCTCCTGCACCGCGCCTTTCCTTTCCATCCTTGGCCCATTCCCCGGGGCGTGTTTAATCCCCCACACTACCTAGGTACCTACAGGGCGATCCCGCTAACAATTTCTTCGACCAATCAGAAGCGTGCATTCAACAGCCAGCTTGGTACATCGGCCCTGGAGTTGGTCTGTTTGGCCTTGAAAGTCACCATCCCCCGAGATTCGATATATGATACCTATCACGTCCCCCGTTCGCAAGCAAACAGCCAAACGGCGCGCCAACTTCCCGCCTGCAATCCTGGCTGCCAGCAGCCTTCCCTTCCGGACTCCTCATCAGTACACGGCGAATGAGGGCACGGGTGATTTGCTTATAACCCAGCAGGCTGGGCCTTCTTTGTCGCGCGCGTTTCGCCTCATCTCACCAACAACAACACTTTGCGACTCTGCCCGGTAGCCTCTCAGCTCTGCCCGGGCATCCTCAGCAACGACAGAGCCCTCTTCTTCTCCCTCTTGCTCATCCTTCCTCCCTCTCTCCCTCCCTCCCGCTTCTCCCCACGAGCCTAGAGTGTCTATATCTCGATGGACGCCTCAAACCAGGATCAAGGCCAGCCTCAAGCTGCGCCTCAAGACCAGCAGCTTCCAGATGCTGCCGCCGCGACAGCCATGCCTTCTTTCGATACCACCATCAATATGAATGGCAACGGCAACGGCAATGGAATTCCTCAGCTCTCAGACCATCTCCTCAACTCGATGAACCCCGAGGCTCTGGCCAGCATGATGGCTGACCCTTCACTCATGGCAGACCCTTCTATGCTCGCCATGCAAATGTCCATGACTGATGCTTCAGCTTTCATGACCCAGCCCGGGATGGGCATACCCAACGGCCAAAATCATGGCTTCAACCTCCCTGTGGCACCCCCTCCGGCACCCCCTGCCACCGTCAGCGCCGGTAAGTACTCAGCGGATGAATCCTGTGCAAGCCATCTCTAACATCCCTAAAGATGAGATTGCCCTCTATGACCGCCAGATCCGCCTCTGGGGTATGGCCGCTCAGGCAAAGATCCAGAGCGCAAACATCCTCCTAATCACCATCAAGGCTCTTGCCAACGAGATTGCAAAGAACCTCGTCCTCGCCGGCATCGGTTCTCTCACCCTGCTCGACGGTGCTACCGTCACCGAAGCTGACCGCGGCGCTCAGTTTTTCCTCCCTGAAGATGAGGCCATCATCGGTCAAAACCGCGCCCACGCTGCTAGCGCCGCCCTCCAGAAGCTCAATCCTCGTGTTCGCGTCCACGTCGACACGGAGGGCGTCAAGACGAAAGGCCCCAGCTACTTTGCTGGCTTTGACATCGTTATTGCCACTGATCTCGACCCTGAGTCATTCAACATCATCAACACCGCTACTCGCATCAACGGCAAGGCCTTCTATGCTGCTGGCTGCCACGGTCTCTACGGTTTCATCTTCAGCGATCTCATCGAGCACGACTATGTGATCCAGCGTGACCTTGGAAACGTCCCAACCCCCGTTGGCCCTGAGACTCGCACTCGCACCATCGTCGACGTCCAGACACGCAAGGAAGGACCCAAAACAATCGAGTCAGTCACCAAGCGCGAGCTGTATTCCACATGGGGTCTCGCCAGTGACGTCAGCGGCCTTCCCGAGGAGTACACTCAGTCACGCCGACGGCTCAAGAGCGTGACTCCCGCGCTGTCCTGTCTTCGTGCTCTTTGGGAGTTCATGCAGCTCCAGAACGGCCGAGTCCCCAGCAATCGCGATGATCTTAAGATGTTCACGCAGATTGCCACGCAGAAGCACAAGGCCCTCGGGCTCCCCGGCGAGACCCTCCGCCCAGAGTTCCTGCGCAGCTTTCTCCAGAACCTCGTCAGCGAGATCTCCCCCGTCGCCGCCATCCTCGGCGGCCAGCTCGCCCAGGACATCATCAACGTGCTCGGCCAGACGCAGCAGCCCATCCAGAACATGGTCGTTTTTGACGGCAACACCATGGAGGGTCTCATGTACCCGCTTCACCCGGAGGGCTCACTGGGCGCCGGGCTCCTCACCGACCATCAGGTGCCTAATGGTGGCGCACCCATGATGCTGGGTACAGGTCTAGGTGCCTTGCCCATGGGCATCGACCCAACTGCCATGGGTGCCCTACCTCACCACAACAACCCCATCATGATTCATGGCGGGATACCCCAGAATGGCAACCCCTTGGGCGCCATGCCCATGGTCGACGCCTCCATGGCCGACCCTTCACAACAGTTCAACCCTGTTCAGGCTCCCCAGCAAGCCCTTCAGCAAGTCCCCCAGCAGGCAGAACCCCAGCAGGCAGCACCACAACCGGCAGGAGCCAGCGCTGAGCAGCCTGCGCAACCCGCTCAGGAGTCATCAGCGAATTCTGGCAACCCGGACACAAAGTAGAGACGGTAGAGCAATGACGTGGATAAAGTCGGGCAGAGCATCGGTCTTGCCGACAACCCAGCGAGAAGGGGAAGTAACGTGTTGCAAAGAGTTGTGGCTTTCTTAAAGGCAGCAGGAAAAGGGAAACGGCCATTTTCGATAATCGATTTGTTTTAATTTGGCCCTGACCTTGAGGATGGGAAGATTTCGCTATCAACACTGGGGAGTGATGGTCATGGATAGATGATACCTACCTTTGTACAGTAAATAAAATACCGCCCGAATGGAATCTAGGAAAGCACGATTGCCTCGCCTATCGATCCAGCTCATGTCGCTTGTGTTGCTCATGTGATCTTGCCCAAGGAGACGTACATATTACAGCGGTGGCTGGATATCCAATGTCACTGATGTTCATATAGTATGAAAGGCTGATAATGTGATTCTGCTCTCTCAGCTATATATGAGGCGTCATCCACGTCCTCTCGATGCCTTCCCTCTTCCAGAAAAACAAATGCCAGGTGTCCTTTTATATCGCTTTCTGGACGCATTTCATGACGTCCCCTTGCTATAGCGTCCACTTGATGCCCTTCTTTCCAGACCAAAGTACCTGTTACACAAGAACGTAGAATAGCTGGTGCAATGTTGTGCAAGCTGCATCACCGAATGTTGCCCGCTTCCAACCTCTCCAGCCGCGTCTTTGCACCATGTCTTCACACCATAGTGTGCTTCCAAATAAAGGCAATAACCGGAAAAGCAAAGCAGCTGCAGAAAGACTAACTTGGGATATGATAGTCCGAAACAAGAAAAGAGATGCATGTATGTGGCCTATCCCTGTAGCGCATTATTTTGGGGATAAATGTTCGCCTAACGCCGTTGATGCGAATGAATATGAGGCATGAACCTCCATCCCTGATGGTGATCCTTTGTACTGGGGGGAAATTCATGAATATGGTGGTTGGGAAAGGCAACAGGGGTATCGTAGCAGCTTTGCTGCAATGCTTCAAGGAGAGACTCCAACCGCCAAATGGAGAATCATGTAGCACCCGCCCTTCTTCTTCGAGCTCAAGACTCGTCTTCGTCTGTGCTTTCGATGGCAACTATCATCGGCTGACCTTGATTGACTAAGACGTGTTTGGTAGTGTCGGTGTTGGTGGACACCCTTTCGTTCTTTCGAGGCTCATGGTTGATGCAGGGCTGAGCTACATCTTCTGGTTTCGCAGTCTTCGGCTTTGCCGACCTGATAATTTTAATTTTCTTTACCGGGGGCGCAACGCTGGCGCTGGCACGCCCTGCCTTCGCATTCTTGGCCTTAGCGGGCTTGATGACTCTAGGTTTCTTTGCCGCAGGCGGAGCATCGGCCTTGGCAAGCTCAATCTCGAGGGTCTTGCGCTTCCTCGGCCGGAGGCGTCTCTTGTTTGGATCTTCGTGTTCTTGATGAATCGTCGACAGCGTGTTGTGCTCGTTTAGCCCGCTTGACGCCGCCAGCTGTTCCGTGACAGGCTCTGTTGGATTTTCCGCTGACAAGTCAACAAACTCAGATTTGGCAGTAGGCCCAATGTTGATTATTTTCGTACTGGTGCTTCTGGGCTTGATCGGCTTTGGGGCCAGGGGCGGCAGACCAATGAGAGGCGTGGCAAACCGAACGGATTTGAAACTGGACTTGGGCTGAATGTTCCGGGACGGCGTTGACGAAGAACTACCACCACTCTATCGGGAGTCTTCTCGATCTTGGCCGGGTTCACCCCGTTCGTTCTTCTCTGTCTTACCTCGCTTGCGCGGTTGATTGACATTCCAGCCTCGAATCTGCGTAGGTCCAGAACTGGGTAGCGCTGCAGCAGAACCCGTCTCTTTGTGGTCGTATGGGATAGTCTTGAGCTCAGGCTTGTTTGGCCAGGCTCGATGCGCAGGGACAGGAGCAGGTTGAAGCTTCCTGTATTTATTTCCCGCATCAGATGACCCGGAAGGGGTTGATCGATGTCGATGGATGGAATTTGGAAGACCCTGATGATTTTCTTGCGGGCTTTGAGCCAAGTGCGGAGGCAAAGGAGGGGGGTTCGCATACGTTGGAGAAAGGACTTGATGCGCATAGCCCTGATGAGGCGAGGTTATATATCCCTGCCCTGTGGTCTGCGGGTTCGGAAGGATCCGATCCGTCGCGATAGGCTGCAGCGGCGCATGCGGCTCGGGGCCCGGGTAACCACGATGATAGTTCCGAGGAGGAGCTGGAGGGTAGTACGAGCCTCCGATGTTGCCGGGGCCAGCAGATCGTAGACTGGGTTCCAACAATGTCTCGTCTTGAAGAGACTGGTTGCGCCCCCGCGGCGGTCGCAGAGGCGGAAGAGGCTCGGCGCTAGCATTGTGAGAAAAGGGAATTCGTGCGGGAGGAGGAGCAGGAGAGTGATAGTGAGAAGGTCCCGGGCCTGGAGCTGACACGGTCGGCATTGGAACGCCAGCTGGCGGACCTGGAGGCGGCGGGCCCGGCGGGGGCGGCTGGGACCAGTACGAACGAGAGTAGCTCGGTGTCTCGGTGGCATAACCGCTCATACGGCGGGGAGGATAGCCCGGGTCGATAGGGCGGCCGGCAGCCATGTGAGCATCGCGATGGTCCGGGTTCGGTGGGTTCGGGTAGCCACTATGCGAGAGATACGCTCCCTGCTCCTGGACTGGATGTCCTTGGGGAGGGGGATGAGGCACGTAATCCGAAGGTCGCACTGGCGGATGCTGTGGCACTGCGTGTTCATGAATAGGTGGATAAGGCATGCCTTCTCCAGGATGACCATGCACCGGCCCGCTCGGTTGCATTGGCGGCTGTGAACGGGGTTGGTGCATATAGCCCTGAGAAACATCAACCGGATTGAATCGAGGATCCACGGGAACCTGGCTGGGGGTAACAGATGGAAACTCAGTACTTCGAGGAACTGAACTTCGATCAACCTCGTGAATCATATGAGCAGCAACTGGCACAAGATTTGTGCCATTGACAGTAGCATCGTGGTAAATTTGCTGTTCTTGAATAGGAGCGGGCTCTCGGATGGGAGCGGGTTCATATTTCATAACAGGTTCAGGAGCTGTAACATCGTCATGAACTTCAATTGTCTCCTTGATGGCAGGAGCAGGCTCGTTAGAGGCGCTCACAACATTGCTGAGCTCGGCCAAAAGGTTGAGTCCAACATTAGAGCTAGTCTCGGGCTCGGGCGCAGGGGCGGGCTTAGAGTCAGTAAAAACGTCGCGGATCGCATCATAACGAGCGGGTTTGGGTGCAGGCTTGGGTGCCTTAGCAGACTCTTGGGCCTCGAGGAAAGCGCCGGCATAAGTCAATACTGAAAGGTCGGTAAACCCGGTCTCAGGTTGAGGGGTAGGTTCCTCCTCAACGTCTGGCTCCTCAGATTCAGACGACTCCTCGCTGACAATGGGCCTGGCTTCCAGTTCTTTGATCGCTGTGCCTAGTGATTTGCTTCGAAGTTCTTCGTCAGAACGAACATACTCGGAGACAGAAACATCGTCCAGGTCAATGTCAACCAGCTTGCAAAATCGTCTCATGGAGGCGCCGATCTTAGCACGCCAGGGGTTATCCTCGGAGCGGCGATGGTTGGTGGTTTTGAGGAATGAGCGTGAAGCATGGGAGATCCGGCCGGAGGGGTTGGCAATATAAACAACAGGCTTGCCTGGCATGACGTGCGGCGTCTTCTCGGCATCGACAACGGGCGCGTTAGGGAGTAGGATACCGTACTTGGGGTGCACACCGTAACGCTTCACCGTCTCTTGATCGAAGTCATCAGGAGTCGTAGCTGAAAAGTCGTAGCCGTTGCACCAGTGATCCAGGTGAAAGCCGTTGCTGTGAGGGGTATCGAGATACTTGCCACGCTTCGCCCGAGTATGTCCCTTGCTCGAATCATTGGCGGTGTCTCTGAAGCCAATCTCCCAGTCACGGAAGTAATCATTGTACGGCACAAGGAGGCGGCTGTTAATCCCCTTTTCTCGGAGAGAAGGCCGCTGGTTGTAGATTCGGAAACCGTATTCATCAGGGTCAGAGATGTTTTTGGGCAACGGAGGACTCTTGTCTCTCGGCGGCAGTTTCGCATTCTGGACCCTGGAAATCGCAGCAGGTACGAAACCGTTGACAAAAGCAGGGGGCTCAGGAGATGCAGGAGCTGAATCCGACTCGGGGGGTGTGCCAGCTGGCGTAGCCTCAACCTCGGCAGCGGAGGCGAGCAGGCCTTTAGCGGGCGCCGGAGCAGCGAGAGAAGGGGATCGAACGATATCATCGGAGCTTCTTGTGTTTTTCTTGGGGGTGGGTTGGCCTTCGGGCTGTTCCTGAGCCCTCCGCTTGTTGGCACCACGGCCTCGGCCACGGCCCCTTGCAGGAGCGGCGGCAACAACGGCGGCCGTGGCAGCCTCAACATCGCGCGCCTTTTGCCACATCTCAGTGCCTTCGACACGAGAAGGGTAGGGAACAAGATGTCCATCCTTGTAGCATTCGTAAATGCCAAATTCCTCGTCAAAGTGTTCATCCGAGATGACTTTGTATTCATACTGGTCATCAATGACCTTGAAGGACATGTGTCAGCAGTTGCGCCACCAATGAACGGAATGGTCAGAAAGAAGCTCTGGGGAATGCGGCAATGCAGAACAGACTAGGGATGAAAGGCGTGGGAGAAGTAAAAAAATCAACTTACATCGACGGGAATGCCCTTATTCTGCAAGGCGAAAAGAATGCGCAGGCGATTCTCCTGGCTCTCGTAAAATTGCTCTTCAATCTCATCGACACCGTTCTGTGGGGTTTCGTCAGTAAAATGCCAAGAGCCTCATGGAAATCTCCGACGGGGCAACACCACGTAAGAAACCAAAGGGACAACATACCTTGAATTCCTGCTCGGCGACGTAATTGTCGGCGTGGAACAGGTGCTCGGCGAGCTCGAGATCCCGATCGAGACGGCGCTTGTGCTCGGCCAGTTTGCGATCGAGATTGCTCTGTAGCTGGCGGATCACGGGGACGTACTCATGAGCATGTTTGTACTTGTCCGGATTTTGGATAGCCTCGTCGATAGTACGCTCAGCAAGCTCCTGCAGAGCAGGCTTGAGGGCGTGGGCGACAGCTTGGTAGGTAGCCTTGAGGTGTCTTTGGCGCTCATAAGCAGCCTGGACGCGAGAATCTGAGAAGTTCTTGGCCCGGCCTCTTCGTGATCCGCCACGGCCGGCCTTTGCAGTAGCAGTCCTGGCCACTGCAGCAGTAGAACCTCCTCTGCCACCACCTCTACCTCGTCCGCCGCGACCTCTTCCACCGCGGCCACGGCCACGAGCAGAAGGTTCCCTCGCGGGAGAGTCTATCTCAGCCATGATGACTGTGATGGATCATGTAGGTGAAGGATGGAGGTGAATGTATGAGAAAGCAGCGGGTCGGGTGCCGGGTTTTTTGGGGGTGAGAGGTGAGAATGTGCCACGCGCCAGGCGGCAGGGGGGAGAGTGAAAACGAGATGTACGTGACTTGACCGCGACGAAATGTGGTTTCCGATCAAAAGACGCGAAGAGAGGGGAGAGGATTAGTAGCGCCGTGGATGTTGGCGATGCGTGGGAAGAAGAGAGCGTGCTGATATATGGAAGGATTAAGAGTCGGAGAAAGGCAAGCCAGGTATTAAGGTTGTAGGTAGGTTGAAAGTGACGAGAATCTGAGAAAGGGTATGGGTACGTATAGGTCAGAAGTTTTCGCCAATCGGCAGGCGGCAGAAACACCCAACGGCAGCGTGGCCGGGCGAGCAGCAGCAGCGAAAAGCGTCAAGTGCGTGGCGTGAAGCGGCTGCTCTTGGTTGAGAAGCACGTCGACCAAGCTGAGGGTGATGTGCTGGGGTCCAAGTTGTGGTGTTTTGCGAGTGGTGAAGTGAAGGAGGTTCAATGAGACGGAAGGCGCCTCGAGTGTCAATGACCCTTTTTTCGCTCTGCATCAATCCAATAATCTGGTAGAGGTACCCAGCCGCCCAGAGTGCCAGGTGCCAGGCCGGGCAGCGCGACAAGCAGGCCCTGGGGCCCTGGAGAGTGGGGACCCACCCTGCCACCAGCCTGCAAACCCCAGTGAAGCCTCTGTAAGCCCGCTGGAAGATGCCCCCCAAAGACGGATACCCTAGATCGGTGACGCTCTAAGCCGTTTTAGGGTCGGTCGTCTTGATTCCTGATTGTACGATTGGTCCGGCTCCCTGGATTTTCCGGTAAACCCCTGTATCCATTCTCTGTGTTGCAAGGGCACCTCCGGATGCTCTCGGTAAGGATGCTTATTTTGTTTTTTTTGGTTGCGTTTGGCATTGCTCTGTGAATTGCAGACGTCTACAGCTGCAGCAGTCTATTGATGCATTCATGCAAGCAATCACAATGGAGGTGATAGGCCAACGGCATGCCCCCGTCGGCTTGAATCTGTTGAAGGAATTGCATTGTGAGGTCCTGTCCTGACGTTCAATGGCGCCCCCTCAAAAGCGCTCCCGACCCGAGCAGTCTATCTTAATATTAGACCCAGCTTCGTGACGGTGAGAATCGGCTGATGTCAACGACTTGGGGGGGCCCTTGACTGTCGGTCGTTCACTCGCACGAGATCTGGTTGCTGAATCTGCGCACTCGGCCGCATGGGGATGCTACGTATACAGTTGTACATCGATAAAGAGGGACGGCTACACCGTACCTTTTGTAACCAGCTGTTCATCCCGTTTCCTGACAGTGGGCCCTGTCGGCGCACGCCACCTGTTGTTGCACGGCCTTCGGACATTCGGACAAGCTGCGGTGCCCATATTGTTGTTGTTGAGATGAGACTTGGCAGCCTATTGTGACTGTGTTTGCGACTCTACCGTCTGTCTGTTCAGGGCCGTTTGCTCTCCAGATCTATCTCACAGTTTATTCGACAATGCCAACCGAGCGCTACATGCAGATGCATAAGCCAACCTTGATCCGTGCCAGGGTTAGTCGTTGTAGTAGCAGCTGAATTCATGCCATGGGTTAATCACCAAGATCCCAATATCAGATGAGAGCCAATGCAGGTTAACTGTGACACCCGAGATAACAATGGATGGTTGCAGAGCGTTGAATCTTTGGTATGGTACCTGACGAAACTCTGCCGCCCCCGGAAACATTCGTGAGACCTAGAGACAAACCCGACATACAGAGGAACAAGTCTAATCAATGAGAGATGGGCAGCAATTAATTAACAGAATATGCCACATGCCCTGAATCCATGCCAAATCCCTATGGATTTCCATCTCTAGGTCCTTCATCTTGGTCTCAGACTCACTGTCGTGTCTCGGACGTACGTACATACCCTGAACGCCAAGTGTACATACAGTACCTTACCCACGCATCTGCGGTGCTCCGCATTTCGCAAGGCTGCGCGGTGGGCGCTCCCGAGCGTCGGGGGAGCTAAGAAGCAACTAAACGGTGCCGCTCCAATTTTTGGCCAATGAAAATGCCCCAACCCGAAATAAACGGAATAAAGAAAAAAAAAGTTGATCGTCCACCCGCGCGTGCGCTTCACGTGCAACTAACTCATCCTCTCCCGCCCTTTTGCTACTGTGACGTCGGTCGCGATAACAGAGTCGTAGCATCGCCATGGGCAAGAAGCGGAAGCTGTCGCACCCGCATGCGCCGGGAAAGGCCAATTCGCGCCCAAAGAAACTTGCGCAGCACAAAGCTGAGCAGTCAAAGGCGTCCAATAGCCCCGCCAAGAGGCCCAAGGGCAAGCAGCAGCGCCTGGCCGACGAGCAGCCCACGATACCCTTTGAGCCTCACCACCGCATCTTGCTGATAGGAGAGGGCGACTTAAGTTTCGCCGCGTCCATAATCCGCCACAATGGCTGTGCCAATATCACTGCGACTGTCCTGGAGGAGGATGCCGACGAGCTGCAAGCCAAGTACCCTCACGTCAATGACAACATTGCTGTGATTCGCAACGAAGCGCCCGAGACGAAGGAGCCCCAGGAGAAGCCCCAGGAGGCCCCTGCAAAGGATCCTGAACAAGGCGAAACCAATGGCGACGACGGGAACGGGAGCCAAGGTTCCAATGGCGATAGCGACAACGAAGCAGAAGACGACTACTACGACTCGGACGATCCAGATCAACCTCCCAGACCCAATCGAAAACTCACCCCCAACAACAGACTTCTCTACAATATCGACGCAACAAAACTTCCTACGTCACTCACTCGTACCCAGTTCGATCGCATCATCTTCAACTTCCCCCACGTCGGGGGCAAATCCACCGATGTCAACCGCCAGGTCCGCCATAACCAGTCCCTCCTCGTCTCCTTCTTCCAGCGTGCCATCCCCGCCCTCGCCCCCGGCGCCGCCATAATCATCACCCTCTTTGAGGGTGAGCCCTATACCCTTTGGAACGTCCGCGACCTGGCCCGCCACGCCGGCCTGCAGGTCGAGCGCAGCTTCCGCTTCCAGGCGCGCGCGTATCCTGGGTACAAACACGCTCGAACGCTGGGCGTCGTGAGGAACGCAAAGGGGGAGATTAGTGAGAGCGGATGGAGAGGTGAGGAGAGGGCGGCGAGGAGTTATGTTTTTAAGAAGAAGGAGGACATTGTGCCCGCGACAGGGAAGAAGCGGCGGAAGGGCGACGATTCTTCTGACGATGACGACTGAGAGAGGAACGATGCAAGAGGTGTATAATGGCGACTGTCACTTGACATCTGGGGACAGGCGACGGTGTTCGATATACATACAAGCAAGTACGACGAAGGCCTGCAAAAGGAACTCGCTCGTTTGGGCGGCGCATGGCGTTAAGGCTGGGTAGCATTTGATCAAGATTTGGAGACCTGAGGTTCCTTATTGAATCCCTGCATCCAAAGCCATGAATTTGCAAGTCTTGGAAATCCACGCTTTGTGCCAGAAAGTGTATGGGTACAAGGGGTATCTGTCCCATCCCCCCCCTTATTAAAACGCCAGCCTATTCCAAAGGTCTACCTCCTCTTATGGGCCCCCCCAAACCTGCCTTGAACGGAACAATCCAGTTCCTGTGCCAATCCATGTGCCCGTAAATATCGGTAACGTGGTAATCAAAAATGCGGTCCCGCAACGCCAAAGCGTCCCTTTTGGGTGGTGCAGAAGGAAGCAAGGGTGTTTGAACAGTGATGCTCGCACCCTCCTCGTAAATGACCCTTGGATAACATGGGGCAAAGAGTACCTTGCTTTGCCTGCCTTTCATATAGTAGTGGTACAATGCGCGTGGTATCAACCCTCAAACTCCCGAAATGCAAATGGAATTATGTCCCAACCAAGCTCCATTAGTGCTACTAGCCGTAGCTTGCCCTCCTGTGGCCCAGCAACTCCTGTTTTGTACTCTCGCTCTTCTTGTCACTCAAGCCGCTGTTTCTTGCGACGCTGACCCTCGGGCAGCGTGATTCAACTGGGATAGCTCGTTCGTGGCAAGCAACACGTCCTTCTCGGCGCCCCTTGCGGCGTCTTCCATGCCCTTCGTCAGGTTCGCTTCATCCTCGAGACGTTGCGCCTCCTCGTTCTCCCTCATCAAGGCTTCCTCCTGCTCCCGAAGGGCCTGCTGTTCGGCGGTAATAACGTCTTCCATGGCCGACTGCGGAGGTGGAGGAGGTGGGGGTGGTGGGCTAGGCTCATCTATCTCGTCTTCCCGCAGTCTCTTCATGCTTGGCCCATCGGATGAGGTGAGTGATGGCGATCCTGTGCCTTCAGTCTCACGCTTCCGCTTACGATCAGGGCTCGCCGAGGATCCAGCACCTTCGTTGTCTGACAACGCAACATGATCCACATCCTCCACCATAGACGCGTCCCCCTTCGCCAGAGTAGAACCAACAAAGTCATCAGCGGTAGAGCCAGCATCGCGGTCCGGCTTCTCGTCAGCGCGTTGGCCATCTCTGCTCTGCTTTCCTGCTTCTCGAGCGGCCTTCCGCTTCTGGTGCTCGGTGTATTTCTCTACTGCCCGGTCCAAAAAGTCTTTGACATACTTTTTCATCTTCTTGGCCTGCTTATCGTTGAGTGATACACTAGGGTCTCCGACTCGGTTGTTCTTGTAATCCGAAGAAACGAGTTTCTTGGCGACGTCTTTTCCTAACCGTTTGAGCTCCTCCTTAGGAAGTTTGTGATGGAATTTGTCGAGGACATGCTTGATGTGAGGAAATAACTGAAACTCTGTTAGATGCGGGCTGGGAACGGGTAATCGGGACACCATACCGTGTTCTCGTAGATTTTCATCTGTTTTTCGACTGGAAGGGTTCGCCATTTCTCTTGTTTCACGTCCTTGGTCGGCGTCTCGACGGTCTTGGGTGTTGAAACAGAAGGGTGTTTCGGTGTCCCTTTTTCGGTGACCTGGTCTATGATATTTTGGATAGCCAATTGCTCCTTCATGGCCTTGGACGGCGCCTTCAGTACTGGCTCTATTGCGGGTTGCGTCGGTTTCTGCCAGGTTGTGGCCCCTTGCTTGTTATAGAAGTAAGTGTTGCCAGTAGCGTCTTTGGCAGCGAACCAGCCCCGAGGCAATGGGGTACTGAACGGCGGCCTTCTTGGGCGACCGCCGTTATGGAAGAACGCATTGTTTCTCTGAGGCACGCTATTTCTAGGACCTTTGGGCGCATCGATAGTTCGCGGTGACGAGGTTTTGGAAGTCGACTGAACTGTTTCGTCTTCCCGGCCTGCTCCACGACGTTCCTCGAACGAGTTCGCTGCTGGTGCATTGGGGTCAAATTTGCGTCGTCGGATGCGGTACGCGACCTCTAGCTTGCTCCATTCGTCGAGGAGTTTCTTGGACCTGGCTGCGACGTCTTCATGCTCCGACCGGGTGAGACCCTCAATTGTCGCCTCAATCTTGGAATCTTGAATCTTATTCCTCGTCAAACGGGGAAACTTGTCGAGAATTGACAAAACCTGAGTGACAACATTGTGATCGTCCAGGAAGGTGTTGAGCGTGGTTTTGAGAATCTGGTAGGCATGCATTCGCATAACGCAGTGAACGACGCGTTCCTCATCGCAGCGTTGAATACGTTCAAGGAGCTTGACAGCAATCCACTTCTCCTTGCACTGCATGAGGGCAGCCATGACCTTCCGGGCATCATCTTCGTTGAGGCTGCGTGGCTGTATGCTGTTGACGTACTCTTCGTCGTCCTCATCGGGCTTCTTCCTCCGTGGCTTCTTCGCAACCGACGTGTCCCAGCCATCACCGCCATCAATACCGAGCGCCTCAACGGTGGCTGCTGGTAATTTGGTGGCACGCTCGGTTTGTGTCTTGCCACCAATGAATCCCACGCAGTTTGGCTCCCCGCAGTAGCAGGGTTGAGGATCAGCCCCGTATCGATCGACGTTGTAGTTGAAAACTAGCTCTTCGCCAGACTGGATCTTGCGCGAGGCAAATATGCCCATCCGTAGCTTATCGCCAACCACCCACTTGTCCACGTAACAGTTGGGGTTGCAGGAGTGATTGCAAAAGCGACCAAGATTACCCTTCTTGGTCGCATCCACGAATTCGCTCTTGTTCAGCGACATAAAGTAGAAATGCTTGATGCCCTCCTCGTCGTATTGGAGCATGCGGCGGCGGAAGGTGGGTTCATTGATCACCTCGCCGATGTATTCGTAGACAAAGTCGTTGGGTTGCAGGTCCGCGTTTGCTCGGAGGCCAAAGCCCTTCTTCGCGGTTTTGATGACGGCAACATTGGCGTATTGTTTGCGCTGGAATCGCTGGTTCTGGCATCCGCCTCCACAGTTTCCAGCCTCAGCACCGCACTCCATCTTGGTCGCTCGATTGATGCAGTCCGAATCTTCGCCACAGGCCATGTTCTCGCCATCGCCTGAAGAATCCAATTAGCATGATACGGTCAGAAAATCGTAGGAGCATGGCGTAAAAGAGCCAGGGGCGGGCCACATACGCCACTCTTCTCGACACTCGCAGTCCAAGGCGTCGTTATCTGTGGATCCGAGGTGCTTTGAGCCGTAGAGACAGTCGGGAATGACCTGGAAGAAGTTGTAGGACTCGGCGGTCACGTCGGGGAGGTGGTCGAAAAGCACCGGCTCGCGACCTGCACTCAACTTTTGAGAGGCTTTCCGAGATAGCTTGGGGGGTTTGGTCGAGCTCGGCGTGTCGGCGCTCCCGCTGCGCGACTTGACACCATCGTGCGATGTCGTCGGCGATCGAGAACCGTCGTGGCTATCATTCGTGGGAGAAACGGAGGCGCTTCCCTCGTGCTTCACGCGCACGCCATTGGCGCCCTCCTCGAGCTTGATTTCCCCCATTTTGCTAGTCGTATACTCGTCATCCTCCATTAGTACATGAGGAACGATGGCACCAAGGCCGGGTTTCGAATTGATGCCCGAATGATATCAAAGAGGCGGTCGCGTTGGACACGTAGAGGGCACCCAAAGGCTAGGAGAGACGCGAGGAATGGCTGTTCCGAGGGCAGCGAGAGTGTGGAGCGTGGATGTGGTGGAGCGAGCAGCGGCGCATGGGGGAGAAATGAAGCAAAAAGGCCGAGCCCAGAGAGACAACGATGGAGGCCAAATCCGGGGGGGTCAAGGGGTCACGGGGGAGTGGGCGAGGCGAGAAAAGCAGGCCCAAACGCAGCAAGGCCGTGCATCCACGATTACAGAGGATGATGGAGGGACGAAGCCAACCTCGAGTCGAGAAGGCTCATTCCGACTCGGTCAAGCCATGGCAAAATAGCATGTTCACGTCGGAATTTCATACATCCGAATCTCCGACGCGAGAAAAAGGCCCGAACGAGGCGACGGGAGGCGGGCTCCTCGCCTTCCCCAGAGCCCAGAGCGTGCTCGACTCTGGGAATTGATATGTAAGCCACCCGAGTCAGGGCCTCGAGTCGGTTGCAAATGAACCAATACACGCACCTCAATCCACCTCGACTAGTCTGTCCTTGGGCCATTCGCATCGCAAGTCTCAAGTGGCTAATTAACCTGGCTTTAATGAAGCCTCGGGCAGTATCATCCGGGAGCTCAGAGTATCATCACCTCAACGACGCCACAGCAAGCACCCACTTGGGCAGCGCCGGATATAGCCGCCGGGACTGCGCCTCTGCTCCTGCCCCTTGGCCACAATCGAGGTGCAAATATGGGCAAAAACTCATACCGTTCCCCGTGGTCTCAACCTTCTGGACCTTCTCAGCGTTGGCGGTGTGCCCAAGATGCGCCTTTGCAGCTCCTGGGAGTCCTAGCCCGGTGCCGCTCCGCCCAGGAGTCGAGAGTGTCAAGCTCGCGATCTTGGCGGCCAGGTCGACCAGATCCCGCCCGTCATGTTCTGCAACCGGACAAGTGGTGAGCCAATTACCTCAACCCATTCTAGACTAGACAACCCGGTTTCATGTTCATCAAACAAGGCAAACTCGCAGTCGGCCGAGTCCTTGAACCTTCGGACATCGATTCGGATCGGTTCAGTCACCCCAAGCTCTCGCATAGCCCTCTCGCATTCTTCCGCCCCCTGTTTGCAAGTCGGCTCGTTATTCTCGGCAGCTGTAATTGCTCGTGAGTTAGTAGGAATTGCGGCAACGCCGTTGTATCGAGTAACAATTGGAAGAGCCCAATAACTGGCATTGCCGCGGAGAGGTGGCATACCGTGACCGCTACCTCCCCACCCGATAGAAACTCTTCGGACATGATGGCCAGTGACTCTTTGATCGGTGCTCTGGCGTGGGCAGTAAGCTCTTGCAAGTTACGACATACGCGCACGCCATGCTGCCACGACCTCGAATAGGCTTCGCTGCGACAGAGAAGGGAAGATCAAGTTTCTGAATGTCTCGCTGAATGTCTGGGCTCTCATAACGGTCCACGAATGTGGCATGGTGAAACCGCCAATGTTCCGAAGCAGATCATTGACAAATTTCTTGTCTTCGTACGTTTCGATGATTAAGGGGACCTGGCAGACGGTTCGGTGTAGTCCCCCGATGCTCAGCGATGCGCGTGGATATCTGGAGAGGATGTGCTACGAGGAGAACTGTGTTCACCCTCAAGCAAGTGGCGCCTCTCAATCGCTTCCATGATGCCATCTTCAGTGTCTGGAAATAAACATACCAGCCTGTTCTTAGGCTCACGGTCTTTATTGGGATAAGCGACCTTAAAGTCAGGAGACTGGCTCAGGGTGTACGCGATGTTGGTACCTGAATCAAGATAACCTAGTCTACTCCGTAGAGTGATGTCAGTAAAGAGCAGAGGACTTAATGGAAATTGGGTCAATGCACCTCCAAGCTTCTCTGGCTTGTGAATACCGTCGATCATAGGAGGCCCTAGGTCTTGGTAAAGTACAGCAACACAATGTCTTGATGTCGAATCCGTGCGGCATGTCATAGTTCTGTTGGCGTGATGAAGAACAAATGACGGGCTTGACCGACTGCTCCATACTTCGTACATAGCAAGGGGTTTCGGAGGCAGCGCTAGTCTCCAGATAAGCGAACCAAATTTGCTTGCACCCCGAGGCATAGAGTCGTACAGTGAAAGCATTGTGAATTGAACAACGGCTGCCTTTCAATGGGTAGATTTCGGACTCGCTTGCGCAGTTTCGTTGGAGGCGTCTCGGGGAATGGATCGTCATCGGAGCGTGTGGAGGGCCTATTGGTTCTGTCGTGTAAGTTGAGGTGCCTTGCTGAACTGTTGACAACCGAACATAGTAGCGGTGAATGTTGGATGACCAATTGTCAAGCGCTCATCCCCCAGGACACGCCATTAGCTCCTGATTTCCCATTGAACAACAAAGCGACTATTCGAGTCGCAAAGCCTTTTATCCGAGTCCCATGTCAATAGCAAGGAAGGGAGTTCCAAGTCTGGGGAGAGTCAATCCCGGGTGGGTCCCAATGAAGTGTTGCCAGCTCATTGTGCATGCCTGCAAGATCCCCGGCGTCTCAAATGGAAGGCGCAACGCCATGGCGGGACTTTGCTTATAAAAGGGCAAGCACGCTTGAGCCTAAATTGACTTCATCCTCATGTCTTGCCTCCTTTCCTTCATTTCTCATGCAAGCAACTCGCCCTGAGTTGTGTAGCTGTGGCCTTCCTCTGCTCTCAACGAACCATGTGCTCGCGGTCCACTAATACCAGACCTGGGCCGAACCCTTGATGAACCCATGGACAGTGCCACCGCCGCCAAATGACAAGTCAATCCCTCTGGCCAGCATGATTCGCAAGCCCCCGAGATTCAGTGACCAGTCATCCATTCAGGCATGGTTTCCACCAAGAAGAGGGAACGAGGACGAGACGAAGGTAAAGCGACAAGCCCATCGCCAGCGAGCCAATGGGCGCATCGCCGCCTTGTCCATCTCTTCAGGTCGCACCAACAAACCCCTGCCCAACCTTGACGGTAGATAACCCGGTCCCTCGCCGCAAAGGGAGCAGCCGCTGACCCTGCACAGATTGAGCCAGGTTATTAGTGGGCGAGGAGAACAAATACGGCATTGCCAGGCTTGAATTCGGTCATGACGCAACTGCATGCTCCAAAGGCCAATAAAGAAACAGGAATCCATGCAAAGTGCGGCAATGGGCTGCGCTCGTGGGCACGGGAGCATGGGAGTGTGTCTGAACATGTGAGAAGAAACGGGTGAGGTTGGGTCAACGACACCTCGATAGGCCGAGTCAGGCGCTCTCAGCTTTTGGTGGGATTGGTCGCCGAAGCCTACGAGACCCGTCCTGATGCATCCGCGGGTACCGCATCTCACTCCATCCCACAGCACCCAGATGGATTCATCAAAAAGGAGGGTGGATGCGAGCTGCGGCGCCTTGGCCTCTCATGGAGGTAACCCATGAATCGTGGGGTCATTGCCAGCCAGGAAACCAACATGTACGACAAATGGGAGGCCTTTGACTGAGACAACTGCCTGGCTAAGAGGCAATGGCATCAAGACAATGTGCTTGATTACATGCCTTGCCTGGTTTTGATCAACCATGGCCCTCGATGGTTAGCAACGACGCCTCTGAACGTCCGCTACAGGCCGAGAGGATTGCCAGAAACTGGATTCGGCTTGAGCTGTACGACGAAGCGCATCCGCATCCGATCAACGAGCCCCTGGCCCCCCTGACGAGAGTGCTGGATCGCATCTTGTGCATGGCATTCTCGGCCACTCCCGTGCTGAGGGTTTACTGCCATAGTTTGCATGCTGATTCAGGACTGGCAGCTGGTGCGCCGCATGGCAGCCGACAACCGGTTTGTGGCTTTGGATGGTCCATCTCATCTCGGTCGCGGCTCCCTTTGTCTCTTACAGGTTTGCTCGGTCTGACACTGCTGGAGGGTGCGCTTTGGCTGCTCTGCCACCTGCCTCGCAGTTGCCATCAGCGCCCAGATGGGCAGCTCTTTTTTCTTTCGCAAAGCAAACACGAACGCGTTCTTCTCTTCAACAAATCGCTGGGCCGGCGATTTCCCCTACGTTCACGCCACTATCAACCCGCGCGTTTTCGCAACTTCTCCTGGACGCCGAGAAAGCGACTCACTACCACTGTATCTCGTTCTATTCAACTTGGACCGGCTCGTCTACATCACGCCTGTAGCCTAGCCTAAGTGCACCACCCAAGTGAACACCACGACATCGTCTGACTCAACGCCAACTAGAGGCCTACAGTCCAGACGAGGATTCAGCGACGTTCTACACTTCCGCATCAGCAGCACAAGCTGTCGTGGAGAGGTTGGCAGATCGGATCTTGTACTCCATATTTGGCCTGTGCGAGCGACGCTGTACCCTTCGCTTCTTCTTCCATTCGCGACTACCTATGGTTACAGAGTCCCTAACTATTCGCCCTCCTTCCTGTCACATTAGGCGCGTCCGACCAAGCGCTTTAGACTCTATTGACAGACTGCGGCCCGGGATTACCTGCGGAACAGGCTTCAGAAAGCTCCCTCACGCTTGCTTTGGCTGTCGGATATTAATTTGACATGCTTTCGTCATTCGGCTTGTTTGGGCATACCTTGCAGCAAAGCTGCACCACCGGTGGTGCCTCTCTCGATGAACTGTCGCCGTCTTACCTACGCATAAGAAGCCCATCTACGGAGCCATCGGCCTGATCAGCCCTGGATTAATCACAAACTGCACTATTTCTTAACCAGATACAAAAAATGGAGCCGTTTAGCGATGAAGAAAAGGTATACTCAAGAATCCTACTGTATCTAGAGACCACTAACCAAAGGGTTTTACAGCGGTTTATCATGGCCGAGATGGTCAAGAACAGCCAACTGGATGTCAAAACCCTCGGGAGATTCGTCAAGTCCAATCGCATCGAGCCTAACTGGATGCAAATGCAGCTGCCGGCCGGTATGTTAAGAAGCTGCTTTTTTAACTTCACCTTCTAATATATATGCCAGGCCGTAATATGGCTCAGTGTATGCAGGCTGCCGATAGTTTAGATCTTCACCAACGGGGGAAGAAGCGAAAAGAGTCCTACAAAGAACTAGACAGCCAGAGCAGCAAGGACGTCCCATCCTCCAGCTCACAAGAGCTTCCTCCGCTGCCTCGAGCAGCCTCAAAGCACGTTCCGATCCTACCACGTCCATCGGTTACACCGTCTGAGCAGCCTTCTTTGTCTCAAGCCCAAGCTGTTAGGCTACCGCCAAAGAAGAAGGGTCGCCCGGCATATGCAGGAAGGGCAGTATCCGGCCCTCGCCCCTTTTGCCCTCGACCTATCGCACCGAAACCTACCGCGGAGCCAGAGCCGGGGAGACCTCGCCCTTTACTACGACCGATCGCTCCCGCACCTCGCCCCATTCTTCCTCGAATTACTCATCCAGTTCTGGATCAAGAACCCCCTCCTCTCCCGAGCCGATTTCCTTCCCCTGTCCAACAGCAAGTTCAGCAGCCAGCTCAACAACTAGCTCAGCAGCCATTCCTGCAGCCGGTTCAGCAGTTAGCTCAGCAGCCAACTGCCAGACCAGTTGCAAGATCTCAGTATACTTCTACATCGGGATTCAACCCGTCCGCACTTCGTCGTAAGAAACGGAGACAGCGACTTGGAATTAAAAATGGTCTCTCGGTAAGAAACATGTCCTACTTACACCCAATACCTCATTAATACGTGTACTCAGGGGCCTCTACTTAAGAGAGCAGCCGATTGCTCTCCTCTCCGGTCTGAATCTCCGGATGGAATCAAGCGAGAGCCTCTTGAGGATACTTCGCCGGGACTTTTACCTCACCTCGAAGACGAAAGCCGCACTGCGACTAAAACTTCTACCTCGCCCAAGACGTAATTGGCCAAGGTGAGCGACTATTGAGATAGTGATAAAAGCCATGCCGCTTCTTAGTCTCAACCTTCTCCTCTACCTTAGACTGGACGACAGGGAACTGAAGGCACAAAGCCTTCATAATCTTAGCTTTTAACTGGTACTACGGCTGGCCGCAAATAGTACTCAAAAAGACTCTGCAAAAGATGATAACGAATCAAGAGGCAACGTAATGAGGATTTGTATGATGAAGCCCTGGAGGCTTTGAGATAAGTGGGAAACACTCGGATGTTATTGCAGTGCTGTCTTTGAGTAGACATAGCCAGTGTAGAGTTTTATAGGTACAAGAGAGCTTTTTTTTTTGTTTCGAAATGGTGCACTCTCATATCATTCGTCACTTCTCAACTCTACCGAGCTTTTAATCGATTTATCAGTTTAGCAACACAAATAAAGGGGCAAAATGTACTACTCGACAAAGACAGGCTTGAACACGCTTAAATTACCAGTCAACAAACTCCATCGTCTTTCGACATATAAACCTCCTAGGTGGTGACGAGTTTTCCTATGATTGTTCCATCCGATGCATATAAAATACTTGTAACAGATATCTTATCTGTCGCTTTTGACTGAGTGATAAATCCTATCCTCACTTGGCTCCCTCGAGCCGGCCCTGTACTCGGGTGCTTGTTATTTTGCCGTGACCCTAAGCTGACCCCACTGGGGTAGTTCTGGTTTTTGTCTTTTTCACTCCTTGACAATCTTCTCGAGGGTATCGAGAAGAATATCAGCATGCTTCTGCTGGAAGATAAGCATGGGGCGCAGACGGACAGCGTCAGCGCCGCTGCCGCCAATGTTGACACCGAGCGACTTGGACTTCGCGAGGAACTGGTCACGCTTGGGGTTGTCGAAAGCAATAAATGTGCCCTGGCCCTTACCACGAAGGTTCTGGAATTGGCCGGGATATTTGCGAGAAAGACCCTCAAGCTCCCCGAAGAGGTAGTCACCTACTCGAGCGGTGTTGTTGACGAGGTCGAGGCGGTTGATTTCGTCGACAATCGCCTTGAAGAGAATAGCGCGAGAAGGGTCGCCCATCCAGGTATTGAACTGACGGTAAGGCTTGTTAGGGCGGATATCAGGGTTGCCATAGTAGAAGCCGGCAGCTTGAGCCTTCTTCGAGAAGGTCACGATATCGGGAGGGGTCTGAAGGTTCCAGTGCTCATGGGCCCAGAACTTGCCAGTGGCGCCAACACCAGTCTGAACCTCGTCTACAATCAAGAGGACGTTATGCTTCTTGGTTAAGTCTCGCAGCTTGCGGAAGAAGTCGGGCGAGGCGTGATTGTCACCACCCTCGCTCTGAACTGGCTCGACAATAACGGCACAAGGCGGAAGGTGCCAATTCTTAATGAGGTGCTCAACCTCATCAAGACTGGCTTGCTCAATCTTGCGGTTCTCTTCGGCATTCTCCTCGAGAGGGTACTTCAGCTTGGGGAATGTAGCCTGAGGCCAGTCGAAGGCAGGGATATCGATCTTGTGAACAGCCTTGGAGCGGGTAGTAGAGAGGGAGCCGAACAGACGGCCGTGGAAGCCAGTCTTGAAGGAGAGAATGGAAAGCTCAGGAGCACCGGGCGCCTGGTTGCGCATGGCAGTTTCAAGCTCATTGGCAGTGAAATCGACTTCAGGACCACCCCGCTCGAGCTGTCGGCGGTACATGAAAGCTGCCTTATAAGCGGTCTCGTTGGCGTCAGACCCAGCCATGGCAGTGAAGACGTTGTCCAGACCACGAGGAGCAACCGTGAGGAGACTAGACTTGAGGAGGTTGGCCCAGTCGTGCGAGGGGAAAGCACCGAGAGCGGGACGGTTCACAATGGCGCTGGCCATCTCGGGGCTGGAGGCGGCCTTGATGAGGGTAGGATTGTTGTAGCCGACGGCGATGGAGGCAATCTGGGCGAAGCTACGTGCTTGTCAGTCTGCCAATGCACGGCCAATTGCTTCTAGATGCCACAGAATATATACACTTACACATCCAGAAGCACATTCCCATCAGGATCAGCAATGTAGTTGCCCTTGCTCTTGGTGTAATCGGCCAGCATGTTCATGCTACGGGTATCAAAGACTTGAGTGAGCTCCTGGATGTGCTGCTTGGTCTTGGGGCCAGGGATGGCCGTGTTCACGGTAGGAGCCTCAGGCTCACCCGGGAAAAAGGACTTCTCAGAAACAGCGGCCATTCGCAAATTTCGCGAGGTAGCGAAAGAGCGGCGAGCAGCAGCTCGAGAAGCGGAGAGGGCGGCAGGCCGGGCGGCCATGCCAGCTCGGAGGGCCGACATGACGATGGTGTTGAAGGCTGGGGAGATTGTGCAGCGATCCGAGAGGGTCAGAGTGTGAATTGGTCTCGCTGGTGATTTGCTATAAGAGATTGGAGGTTAGAAACTCGACGGGCAACTGAAAGCTGGCGAATGTCGTCATGATAAGGTAAGGTGAGGTTTGATCAAGGATAGAGAATAGGGCAAGCCCGCCAATGGCGAGGGCGAATTGGTCGGGCTGACTTACTTTGTAGCTCTGGCTCTATCTAGGTTGTTCCGATGAAGGGATATCGTGACAACTTGGAAGGAAGGAGGGAGGCAGGACGAAGGTTTGCCAGCCTTTTTATATCATGGCAGGTCCAATTCATCCTGAACCCCCAGATTCTAACGCCCCGCCGTTGCCCCTCCCACGCGTTCCCTCCCAAGGATCCAGTCAGGATGGATGCCGTGTCTCGAGCTTGCGTTAGCGGCCAACAGAAGCCAAAGTCTGCTCCCCGCAATTGCTCTTGGGCTTGACCGAGCGGAGCGGGAGCAGGGTGGTACTGTACTGTGCTGTGCTGTAGCAGGGCTCGGTGGAGGAGATGGAAACAGGAAAGAGGGAGGGGTGAGGCTAGGGACGGTAGTGATTCCTACCTCGAGAGGGAAGAAGCTTAGCTTAGCTTACCCAGGCCCAGGTAGGTAGGTACAGTACATGCCTCGAGACTGTGCTCGGTATCCGTACATACACCTTGGGTAGGTTTCACTTCTCCAACCACCATATTTCCCCCACAAACACCACAATGCCATTGTTGTATGGCTCGCATTGTCCCATTACCTTGCTGTCGAATTGGTTTCACGTATTTCACATCAACGCTCAGAAGCTGCAATCCTCTTGCCTCCCTCCATCTGCAAACAGGGCCGCCTTGATAACAACAACCCCATGTCACCTTACCCACTCGGACCCAGATCTCGATAGCAGACCGCATTGCCGAAGTCACCGTGCACCGGCATCGCAGAGATACGTACCGATATCATGATTCGCCCTGCTCTCCATTTCATGCCAGATTTGACTTGACAAAAAGCCGCGACGCCCGTGAACCTACCCTCGTGGCTACAATCTGCCGTGCCGCCAGCCAATCGTCTCGTCTGATGGCCAAAAAATTTGGTAATTAGCCCGCCATCCTTCCACTGCGCTCTGTCGCCCTCCACCTAGGAATTTGGGGAACTCTTTCGGTATTGTATGTATGGTATGCCACTGACTTGCCTTCTGACGGGTTGGCCTTCCTGTTTGTGGGACCCCGCCCCGTCTTCTCTTCGTCTTCTTTTTTGTCTTGCCTTGCCTTGCCAGCGCGCGGGGCATCTCCATATCTCGGGGTACCGATAACGTGCTTTGGTCCTGTGTTGGAGCGCCCTCTAGCTACACCGGATTCGCCAAGGTTTCCCGACCCAGCCATTCACCGAACTTCAGCACACGCAAACTCGCCTTCTTTGGCAATCTGTTCCCACTTCGCGCGGGGAACAGGGATGCCCAAATTTCTTTCCATTTGGACTTGCACACCTTTTGGGGGAACTCTCACACCCTCGAGCCAATCCCTCCGGGCCGGTTCCGGTTCCGGAGCCGTCTGTCATTGTCCGTGTTCGCAGCCTGTATCGTATCTCTACGGAGATCGGCAAGTTGAGGTACCACCGATCCCAAAGCATGCAAGGCACATGTTCATGGTCCAGACGGTTTCCCCTTTGGGTAGGTCAAGGGAGACATGCGCTTGGAATCCCCGGCACCCATTGACCATCTCACTTGAACATACTGATACGGAAAAAGTGAGACTTCACACCAGCTGCGAGTACATCAATCCTTCCAATTTATCTATTTAGGTAATCGACGAGGAAAACAGTCTTACACGGGGCGCCGCCAGAAAAACCCTGCCCGTAAGTGTGTGTGATTCGGTGCCTCAATCCCGTCATGCTAACCATGTTAACCCTGAACTTGAGTAACAGCTTGTTCGTTCGCCCAATGTCAAACATCGTGTTCCTAATACCCAAATCTAAGCAAACGCAACCCATTCAAAAAATGCGCCTCGGCACAATGCAACAACGCCACCGCCAATGCAAATGCAAATGCAATGCCAATTCCATGCCGAAAATGCGAGACTCTACGCCCACCATGCTTCAACTTGTCTGGTGTCATCAACCACGTGGGGGACCGCACATGCGCGCCCTTGATAGTCACATCGTCTCGTCTGCTCCTAGAACCGCCCATGTTGCCATAGACGGGGGGCTGTTCTTCGCTAGCTCAGTGATCCTGCTCTTGCTCACGCATATACCTGACAAACGTCTTCTTGTGGGTCTGTTGTTGCTGATTAGTCTTTGCCGCATTGGATCCATAGCCGAACGGCCGCCGAGAACTTACCATTCCAGCATACTTGCCATCCTTGAGAACACAGATATACCGGAGGCCCAGCTTGGAGAACAACTCGTACACTAGATCCATTGGGGACCGGATATCCAGCGCCACGGGTGCCTGAGCATATTAGCAGTTACCCCATCAACTGCCACAGGTCAACTCACAGGGTCAATGAACGGTGTAAAGTCTGTCGGATCCACCGAGCCGTCGTCTTCATCGATGCTGGGCACTCGGTCCATGAGGCAGAGGCTCGTGCTCTCATCCTCCAATTGATCAAGCGCATACCCTAGATCGGGGGCAGGAATCAGCCCCACGAGGATACTGTCTCGTAGGATAGGCAGACCGCCGTCGAGTTCACCGGCTCGATGCAAGAGCTCAAGCTTGACTCGCAGGCTGGTCGCTGGCACAAGAGGCGAATTTGTGATGTCGATAACACGCTCTCGTCGAACTCGAGGCACAATATCGGCTAGGTTTTCGGTAAAAATGGGTTTGTGCTTGTTATCCAAGAACGGATACGAGTTCATGCTGGTGAGGAGATCCTGCCCATCGAGTTAGTTATATGTCAGCTCTTGTATACCTGAAACCTGTACTCACATAGATGCTGCTCGGCTCAATGGCGTCCGCAGTCCATTTGGCCACAAGAATTGCGAGCGAAAAGGGCAGCACATAATCAAGACTGCCCGTGAGTTCAAATAGAATGACAGCCAGTGTGACTGATAGCCTTGTTACGCCACACATGGTAGCTCCCGCGGCAATAAGGCCATAAACACCAGGCTGGATGCAGGTACCATCCGAGCTAAAAGCACAGTCTCCCCAGAGGCCCCAGTCAGGGAACTTGAGGACTGTCCACTGCACCAAATGGCCCACAATGCGTCCCATTAAGCCTCCGACAACCATTGACGGGACATAAATTCCAGCAGGTACTTTCTAGGGCAGGTGTTAGTCTAGGACCCAGAGGCTGCTCCGAGGGTAGGGGTTCAACTTACGATTCCGAATGTAATGACAGTTAGGAACCCTTTGATAAGCAGCGCCACAAATAAGTGAAGCAAAATTGGCGGTATATCATCGATCGATTTGGGGCAAAGAGTTTGCTCCTCCCAGTCAACTTCCGAGCCCTGGCAAGGGGAAGCAAGATTGAGAAGCAGCTCTGCGACAGGGAGTCTTGTCAATGCGTTCCAATAGCTCATCAGTCCTGTTACCATCGCGACAAGCATGACTTCGAGCAGAGGAAACCTCTTGATGACCTTGATGCGTCGAAAGCTTTGCGCCCAGTGCTTCGAGGCCTTGATGAAAAGCGCGCCCACAGCGCCACCAATAATCCCCACAAAGATGAAGCTGCCTAGCTCAAAATATTCCCAGTCCACTAGATAGCGCACCTGGAAGAGGACTATCTTGTGAGTGCCGTACGGATTCAGGAACTTGAGCGACAAGGCGGCGACAATGCAGCAGAAAAACGTTCGGAACAAAGTCTTGGCCGGGAAAAAGTACGAAACCTCCTCGAGCCCAAAGAGAACGCCGCCCAGGGGAGCACCAAAAGCCACGGCAACGCCTGCTGCTGCCGCTGCCGAGATCACCTCTCGTCGCTTGGCGTCGTTTCTGTCGTACTTTGAGAAGATTCGACAGAGAATGTTGCCGACACAGGCTGCCATATGGACATATGGACCCTCTTTTCCTAGACTCATGCCTGAAGCCACACTAAGGATCAGGGCGACCATCTTGGTAACAAGAGTCCTGACACCGAGGAAGCCGTGCAAGACAAAACCACTTAGAATAACACGCACTTCAGCTACTCCACTGCCAGCTGCCGAATAGTATATCATGGGGGGGTTCTCTGGGACCGGTTCTGGCTGTGCGAGAGGCGTGGAGGACTCACTACCCTGAGGATCGTCATCGGCCTGGGGTACATTTTCGGCCGCTAGGTTTTCATCCAGTGTCGTCAGGCGGTAGGCTGAAGGAACAATCGTCTTGGTACCAAGGGTGACCCAGCAGGCAAGCATAGCAAGAAGAAGCACCAAAATCAGGTAGATGATAAAGTCGACCCATCTCTTATCAAATGAATTGTTCAGGGCAATTGACCAAGTCATCCAGTCCGCACATGCACCATCCGGGCAGCATTTCTATACGGCAAGTCAGCAAACCTAAAGGTTCAAGCTGGAGTCCCAAGCAGGCATTTTGTTCTTCGCTGGTGCTGGAGTTGGGGAATACTTACTCTTCGATTGAGATACCAGGCCCGGCTACAATAACCATCCTTGAAGTCAAAAACAACTGCTTCGGCGACATCGACAGTGTAGGCCATCAATGCAACAACAAATCCACTAAGGGCACTAAGGATCCAGCCTTGGGCACCGTCAAAGATAATTCGTATCCGACCCCAGACATCCTTTCGGCTGCGGAGCTCCTTGACGCGATAAGAGTCGGCAATTGCATCGTGCACCCAGTCGGTACTGGTGAATTGATCGTACCACACGCGCTCATCGGGGAAGATGGTGCCCTTGGACTCGGCCATCGATGATTCATGACGATCGGAGAGGGCATTCATCAGACGCGAACCCCACGACGGGTGTCGGCTGTGATGTCGGGAGCCATGAAAGGTACCTGTGATTGAAAAAGATATGTTAGCCAGAGGCAACTATATGAGGGCCAAGGACAAGGTCGGCGTACCCACGTAGCTGTGGTCCCTCGAGAGGGACGAGTTTTGGTGTCGCCCTGAGCTTGGTCCGCTGATACGAATGCGAGATCTCGACGTAGTTAGCAAAGGAGAGCGCTCGTCTGCCTCTCCTACACTGGAGTGATTTCGGCTCAGAGGATTGGGTCTCCGAACGGAACGTGGCGATGGCGGCTGAGAGCCCGAAGACTCTCTTCCTCGATCGGCCATGATGGCAGCTGGAAAATGCGGTGGGTGGATTGATTGACGGCGGGTTGACGGTGGAACCGTGGTTTGTGGAGGACAAGGAATACAAGACGGAGGAGTAGGATCAAGGTGGAGGAACTCGACGGGATACCTAGGTTATCGAAAGATGAAGGTGAGAAGCTCCCTCGTCCCAGAAAGATTGCAGCCTTGACGAGCAAGGTGTGGCTGGTCGTCACTTGTCGCCCGTCACCCGTCCGAAATGTGCGCAGGTGATCACCAACTCTGACGCCAAGGGTGGCTCGAGTCGAGTCGAGATTGCGGGGAGTAAGTATAGCAGAACGTGGAAGGAATCCCCAAATAAGATTGGGCGTCGGGGAGACCGGGGAGAAGGAGTGTTGTAGAAACAAGGGGAGAAGATGTGGAAGTCTTCAATACACTTTCCCAAGAGAGTCCATCCTAGAGCTTCTTGGTGCAACTGCGAACTCGGGCAGGCATCAGTCAAAGCCAAGATAAGTACCAATCTCTCGCCGCAAAGCTTCGGATTGACAAGACTCGAGTCCTTTGCACAGACACAAATCAGAATGAGGCCTTGACCTAAGCTGGGAGCAAGATATGAGGCCCAGAAGAAGCTATGCGACAAGAGATGGCACCCAGGAAAGTGTGTCTTTCAAGAAGAAGGGGAAAGATGGAAAATGAAACATGCTTTGGAGAGACACCGAGATACCGAGCACCTTGTACTGACGCACGGGCACCGCTTCCCCAGAGCATGGATGGGATTTCGTCATTTCGCCCTGTCTTGGCAGTTGATTGGCAGAGAGATTACACCACCAGCGCTTGTCGCGCCCGTTGACAAGACCCTGAATCTACGTCAGGTACTTGGATGCACCCACGTATCGTGCCATGCCATGCACGGCAATTGCGATCGGAGACGTGCATTCAGCCAGGGAGTTGCTTGTGCCTCTGGATTAGCGAGATAGCAGCGACGGCAGTAGCAGAACGGTTCTGGCTTGTTGAAAAGGTCGAGGCTGCCTGAGTGCGTCACATATGTAATCGACATCAACTGAACCTTTGTCACGAGCCGTCAGCTGCTCCCACTAAAGCTGAGGGGCGATGAGACAGGCCCACCATCCACGGCGTCACATGGATGGAGATGAGCTTGTTTACGCCTCGCCTTGCCTATCTTGTCTTTGATCTGTCTAGCCTCTCAAAACATATCTCTTTCCACAGAATGAAGCGCAATTCGCAACGTCCGTCCCGAATTCCCTTATTCCACCCTTATCCTGCACTAGGCCATCAGACCTCTAATCTAAGATAGCACGGAGTTCCTGAATCTGCTGCAGCACAGCTGATCGACTAGTACCGCCCCTGGCCGATTTCGCCTCAACACTCGACTCATATTCGAAGGCCTTTACAATATCCGCTGTAAATCGAGAATCAATAGCTTGCAGTTGCTCCAGGGTTAGCTTATCCATCGGGGTTTCCGTATTTTCCGATAATGCAACAACACGCCCAGAAATGTGATGAGCTTCCCTAAAAGGACATCCGTTTCGCACCAGCCACTCCGCGACATCAGTAGCAAGCATCGTCTTATCTAGGGCAGCTAACATCCGCTCAGGCCGCACAGTTATGGTAGTGATAACCCCGTTAGCGATGCCCAGACTGTCCGAAACAGTTTGAACTGAATCTAGCATGGGTTCCCATCCCTCCTGAAGGTCCTTGTTGTAGCAAGTTGGCAAGCCTTTCACACTCTGTCAGGTATCTATTAGTGGCTGCTCTTGATCCGCTCCTGATCACTCATGAGCTGATATGTCTGTATTCGAACTCACCATCATCAGCCCAGCCATTTGACCGAAAGCACGGCCTGACTTGCCGCGCAAGAGTTCCAAACTGTCGGCGTTCTTCTTGTTCGGCATTAAACTGAACGTGGATTAGAGTCTTGTGGAGTTGTCTGGGAGTCGCAATAGATATAACGAACCTGCTGCCGGTACTATAAAGATCTGCCAAACGACAAAACCCAAACTCGGAAGTCGAGTATAATATGAGATCTTCAGCCCACCTGCTGATATGGCTAGTGAACATCGAGTTCCAGGTCAGGAACTCGATAATAAAGTCACGGTCGCCTGAAGTATTCATGGAGTTCAGAGTGATTCCGCTAAAACCAAGCTCCGCAGCTATTGCGTCTCGATCGATGCCAAACACATTGCCGGCTAATGCGCCACAACCAAGTGGGCTAAGGTTGACCCTTTCGAAGACCTGGCGCAATCGCTCGAGGTCCTGCTTGAACGAAGCAGCATGTGACATTATCCACTGACCCCAGCGAACTGGCTGCGCGCGTTGTAAGTGGGTGTAGCCGGGCATGAGGTAGTCGCTAGGGATGTTACTCAGTAAGGGGCTTTGTCCGGATGTAGTGCTAAGCTTACATTTCAGCCTCGGCACGTTTGGTGAGGACTTGAAGGAAAGCAACAAGTTGGCTATCGATTTCACGGATGCGGTCACGTAGCCACATACGCATATCACAGACGACCTGCTCGTTGCGGCTGCGACCTGTATGCAGCTTGCCAGCGGTATCCTTTCCGATAATCTCTCCTAATCGACGCTCGTTTGCAGTGTGAATCTAATTTATTATATTAGCGTTAGGAGGTTAAGTGGTATGGACTAGTATCTTACATCTTCGTCATTTGGCATAATAGCGAAGGTTCCCTGCTTCCATTCTTCCATCACTTCGAGCAGACCACGCTCGATCATCTGAAATTCGTCTCCAGTAATAATACCAACCTTCGAGTTGGCCCTAGCGAAAGCGATCGATCCAAGAATATCCTCTATATAGAGAGCCTTATCGTATCCGATAGAGGCATTATACTTGTGCATGAGCGGATCAATCCCACCTAGGCATCATAAGGTCAGTATACTAGATCTGAAGCTTGTGTCCGGGAATAATCGAACCTGTAAACCTGCCACCCCAGAGCATATTGGTTGCCGGGGCGTCCGTCTTCTTTTCAGCCATGTTGGAGTATTTGTTCTCGGCGCTCGTCACGATCGTTGCGTTTGTTAGTTCGTTGCGATTTCAAGCTCGATGGAATTGATGGAGCCAATTGAGGGTAGAGCGCATGGTTATGGCAATTAAGGGACGCGAGTCAATTCGGATGATGTTGCTTGATTGAAAAGATTGAGAATGAGGGCGGCGGGGCTGATCAAGTTCGAAGCTTTGTTGAGGACGTGACGAAAAACTTTGTGGGGCCGACACCGGCGGTGTCAGTCACCTTGCACGTGAGCATGCACGTGAGGACCCATACTACTTGTTAAGCATGTTGAGCTTCTTCACATAACATCGGTCGACCACTAGAAGGGTAAAATCTTAAGCATAAATCACCTCGAGGCTTCAAGAAGCAAAGATAAGATATGATCGAATCCGGTGTCGTGCCCCTCGATCAAAGCACAGGCCATCCTCCACGGGCCGTCACGTCAGCCAGCCTTCTCTGCCGCTCAGTCCATGGCCTTGACATCATCTCAAGGAGGGTCGCGTAAGAGCCGCACGTGCTCGTGTGCGCATTTCACTAGCGCGGCATTTCCCTCCCTCACCAGGTACGGCTGTTACTGTTCCGACTGGTTGTCAATGCAAAGCACCCTGAACGACGCTACCAAGCCACGCGAGCAGGTCGCCACAGTCGCTGAAGGTAGGAGTAGGAATTAGGTATAGTTAAGTAAGCAGGTAGGAAGTAGGACGAGGTTACCTAAGGATGGGACTGTAGGTACCTACATCTGCAAGCCGGGCCGTCATCAGCCACAATCGGTCTGTGGCGAGCAACGTGGCCGTGTGGAGACATGCGGCTTTGCGCTGCCTTATCTTATCGATAGCCTAGGTTTTTTTCAAACAAGGGAAAAAAACGGAGGGCGACATCCCGCTCTGAAATTGTTCAGTCCATTTCCTATATCGCCTTTTCCCTCCATTTTGCGCAACACTCTGCGCGAAAATGGCCAAAAAAAGAAAGGCCTCCGGGCGAAATAATGCGCCATCGGGTCCCAAGGAAGTCGACCCTTCTGACGCCCGCCTTGCCCCCATCACAACTTTCGAGGATGTCGCCGATTCTGAAGACGAATATTTCATGAACAAGGATCAAATCTTACTTGATGACGAGCCCAACTCGAAGCGCCGACGAAAAGGCGAGGATGACATGGAATTGTCCGATGATGAAATTCTAGGTTATGAGGATGACGACTCGGAAGACGACGACGACGAACAAGACAAACGCCCGCGCAAAACCAAGGGCTCTGGCTCTAAGGACGCGCTCTCCGATGACGAGGCAAGCGAAGACGACGAAGAAGGGGATTCTGGCTGGTGGGGTTCTTCCAAGACTGAATACTACAATGCCGACAATATCGAGACTGAGGCCGATGCCCTCGAAGAGGAGGTTGAGGCCAAGCGACTTCAACAAAAGAAGCTTTCCAAAATGACCGAAGAAGACTTCATCTTTGACGGTGATGAGTGGTTGGCGGAGGGTGCAGAAACCGGCGACGGCGAAGAAACAGTTACAGAGGTCCTCAAAGAGGTCGAAATTACCGACGACATGGGCCCCAACGAGCGATACACCCTGCTCAAGAACCGGTACCCCGAATTCGAGCATCTTGTCCAGGAGTTTCAGGCGCTACAGCCTGTATTAGCGGATCTCCAGAAGGCTGCAAAAGGCTTGTCCGGGGAGTCGTTGGAAGCAATCCAGTATTGGGTCCTTGGCTGCTACGTTGCTGCCCTTGCCAGCTACTTTGCGATCTTGACGTCCCCAGCAAGGGATAGTTCCAAGGTGCAGAAGACGCTTGACCCTGCTGAGTTGCGGGATCATGAGGTCATGCAGACGCTCGTGAGTTGTCGAGAGGCTTGGCAGAAGATTAGGGACATGAAATCCGCCAAGACTGTTGACGACGATGTTATTTCGGAAATTGATGAGGAAGCGTTCTTGCAAAGTATCAACCCTGGCGAGGATATCAAGAAGTCGAAGAAGAGCAAGAAGGTATTGAAGCAAGAAAAGGCCGCTGCTGAGAAGCTCGCAAAGAAACTCGAAAAGGCCAGAGCGGGAGAGGCCGCCGTTGCTGGTCTTTATGATCTACCTCTTCCCACCAAGAAGTCAAAGAAACAGAAGAAATCTTTGGCTTCGGATCAGAACGATGATAATTCCGACTTTGGCGAGGAGGATGCCCTTGATGAAAGGACTGCTGCGGACAAGGCCGCTCGCAAGAAGAGTCTCAAGTTCTACACCTCTCAAATCGTACAGAAGGCAAACAAGCGCGCCGGTGCTGGACGAGATGCCGGTGGTGATATGGATATTCCACATCGTGAACGTCTCCGGGATCGTCAAGCACGCCTCAATGCCGAAGCGGAACGGCGTGGTTTGAAGAACTCCAAGATGGGTGCAGATCTTGACGACAACAGCGATGACGAGGATGCTACAACTGCCAAGGCCGTACGCAACGATGAGGACGAGTACTACGACATGGTGGCACACAAGTCAAAGAAGAACAAGGAGGAGAAGGCTGCCCGTTACGCAGCGTATGCGGCAGCCACCAAGGCGGACCGGGTGGTAGAGACTGAGGAGATTGGCGAGGATGGCAAGCGCAAGATCACGTATGCTATCGAGAAGAATAAGGGCCTGGCACCAAAGCGAAGCAAGGACGTCCGGAACCCCAGAGTAAAAAAGCGCAAGCAGTACGAGGCCAAGCAGAAGAAGTTGAAGAGCATGAAGCCGGTTTGGCAGGGCGGCGAGCCCAAGGGAGGATACCAAGGAGAACTGACGGGTATCAACACGGCAGTTGTCAAGAGTACAAGACTATAGAACTGGACGGAGCAAAAACTTGTCGCAACAGCGTCAAAATGTGTAATTTTTATCAAAATTTGTCAATCCTCGCGCTCGTGTTCAAAGTTATCCTCATGCAAGTGCCCCTTACTGCTTGGTACCTAGGTAATTCAGTACGTACCTTGCCTGTCAGCGGGCACCTAGGTAGGGGCGTGTGCAAGCCCCGCCAAACTCCACGTTGCTTGAAGGACAAGCTTCCCGTTAGCAAACTCTCCAAAACCTCCAACATCCCTCCCTCAGTTCACGAACAACTCGGCACCGCTTAGTGCGACTAAGCCTTGCTCGATGTCTACGGGCGGGTAACACCAAGCGATTGCATCTTGACCGCTGTCGCGAGCTACGAGCCGAAAATGGCCGACATCGACACCTCCAAGCTCACCTCCTCGGCCCAAATCTTCTCTACGAACCACACACTCCCCCAGATCCGCGCTATTCACAAGAATCTCCATGTCGCCATCGAGGAAAAATCCACCCGCTTGCGCACGCAAGTAGGGAGCTCATACCGCGATCTTCTGGGCACGGCCGACACCATTGTCCACATGCGTGATGACAACGATGTCGTCCAGGAGCTACTTGGCAAGATGGGTGGCCGTTGCGGGAGAGCTGTGATCGGTGCCAAGGCAACAGGCCTTTCCACGTTTGTTGCAAAGGAGGAAAAATCGGATGCGGCTATTGCGGCACGGTTGAGGCTGCTGGACGCCTGCATCTTGGTTGTCGGACGGATACTGAAGGGTGGAGGTGGGTTGGGTGACAATGTCAAGAAAGGAGACCGACTGGTACTGTCGACCAAAGTATTGGTTCTCAGTCGACTCCTAATCAAGAACCTCTCAGAAGATGCGACCGACGCAAGTAGTCGCTGCGCCATCGAGGCAGCCAAAACTTCTGTCAACAAGTTACGGCGAAGACTCTTGAGAAACGTCGAGAAGGTTTTCGAGAGGGCAGGCGATGAGACAGAGAGGGAAGACGTGCAGAAAGCGCTCTGCGCCTACAGTTTAGCAACCAGCTCGGGGGCAAAGGATGTGCTCCGGCATTTCCTACATGTGAGGGGAGAGGCAATGGCGCTTGCGTTTGAAGTGGAAGAGAGTGGCCGCAAGAGGAGCTCCGAGAATGTTGTCCACAGCCTCAAGCTCTACTCTAGAACCCTCCTAGACGTCCAAGCACTGGTGCCGGGGAGACTCTCGCTGGTGTTGTCGGGGCTCAAGAACAATCCTCTCTTGGCTGATCCTAGTTTGAAGCAGCTGGAGGGTCTGCGGTTGGATATCTACGAGCATTGGTGTGGTGAAGAGATTCAATACTTCACTCCCTTCATCCGGCATGACGATCTTGACGGAAATCAGGCCCGAGACATGCTGTCCAGATGGTCCGAGAAGGGATCCGAGGTGTTACTGGACGGACTCAAGAAGACGCTCGACACAATGTCAGAATTCAAGTTGATCATGGAACTTCGAACAAACGCCTTGGAACTCTGGATTCGAGACGGTGGGAAAGCACGGGGCATCGACCCATCTGAGATGCAGGACGCCCTTCGCCATGCCATCAACTCACGCATGTTGGCCGTGCTCGATACCAAGGTCAGCAAACTCCGCCTAGTTGGTTCCGAGCTCTCTGCCACACTGGGACGGTGGAAAGATGGCATCACCGACGAGCATGTGAGCATTTGGGACGAAGAGGGTTACGACGCGGCACTAGCTAGCGGTGCCGCGCCTTTTGTCCAGGAAGTTGTATCTCGACTCTACGGCCGAAATGACGCCGTGTCCAAGGCATCTCATTGCTACAAATCATGGTACCATGTGATCGACGACGTCAAGGAGGTTGTGGAGCAGCTTAGACGACAGCGTTGGGACAACGATTATGACGAGATTGAGGACGAGGAGACGATCGAAGAAAGGCAGAAACTCCTAAGCAAAGACGATCCGCAAACACTCCAAGAGAAGCTCGACACCACCCTAGACCGATCATTCAAGGAACTTGAGGATCAAATCCAGAAGCTCTGGGATGAACGGGCTGAGTCATCACGTAACGGCAAGGTGGCCATGTACTTCCTCCGTGTCCTCCGAGACATTCGTCACCAGCTGCCTCAGCGCCCGTCGATCAGGACCTTCGGCCTGGTCATCGTTCCTTCGCTCCACGACAAGCTTGCAGTGGCCGTTTCCACACCCGCACTAGACGAGTTCTCTACCCATGGAGTCTCACAACGAGCTGTTGTTGGCCGACCGCTATGGGAAGGAGAACCGCCGCTGCCGAACCAGCCATCACCAGAGATCTTTCAGTTCCTACGATCCTTATCGCTGTCCATGTCAGACGAGGGTGTGGATCTGTGGACCAAGGCGGCAGTATCTGTGCTGAAGAAGCATTTGACGACGAGGCTATGTGAGATGTGGGACGCAGCTCTGACCGAGAGTACGCCTGAGGAAACCCTATCGAAACAGCCGAGTGTGGAGGAAGATGGCGAGAAGGACGAGGGCGAAAAGAAGGAAGATGACGAGGAGAATGAAGAGGCCGAAAAAGAAGACAAGACGGAGAAGGTTGAGGGGCCTAGGTTGTCTTCTGAGCAAAAAGCCGACCTCTTCACTCAATGGCTTTTTGACGTTGCCCTCCTGAAACGGTGTATTGGCGATGTCCAAGCAGAGTCGAGTAACGCGTTCCATGGTCTTGAGGACAAGATCTACGATCGTACGAGGTTAGAGGATGCCACAGCGCGACAACGAGTGACCAAATCCGTCAACGACTTTTGGCAAAGAACCAGCTTGTTGTTTGGCCTATTAGCATAGGGCGCGGCCAGATATAATGGGAAGACTTTGAACATGACACAAGTCTCCCTCTCTTCTAATAACACGATGGATCTCTCCTCGTGATCTCAGGTGGCTATACTCAAATCACTAATCTCCCATTACAGCTTGTGTCGCTTCGCGCCGCTCGCAAGCTTTGCAAATTCCTTTTGCGGTATTCCGGCCACGAACCTCTCTAGTCCGGCAAATACCTCGTGCACGTTCTGGGTATGCATCACATCCATCTCAGGCCGCCTGATCAGCTTTTTGATCTCGGTCATGCTGTCGCCAATGAGATGCTCGCCCAGCCTCTCATCAACCTCCTTCATGACCCTCTCCCTAAACCTGGCATCGTCGCCCTCGTCGAAGATGGCATTCACAAAGCCACAGCGCTCCAATTCCACAGCTTCGATACGACGGCTCATGAGCAGCGCTTCGTTTGAGCGCGCAGGGCCAAGACGCAGGGCCAGGGCTCGTGACGCGCCGCCCTCGGCGACAAGGCCAATCGAGGAAAAGGGTGTGAGGAGGAAGGTTGAGGGAGCACAGTAGATGAAGTCGGCAAAGGCGATGAGAGCAGCGGTGAGGCCTACGACGGGGCCATTGAGCCCGACGACGAGCACCTTGGGGTGAGTTGCAAAGGCGTGGGTGATGTTGAGGTTGAAGGCGACAAAGCTTTGGAGCCAGTGCCTGTGCAAATCGGGGCCCGTTGTGGGTGCTTCCTTGGCGAAGGACACATTGGCGCCTCTGTGGATAGTTGGTTAGTACAGCTGTTCGTCTTCTCCTTTCAATGCATTTGTTCTGGTGTAGAGGTTAGAGCAATGGGGGACTACATACGCTGAAAAGTAGCGGCCCTTGGCCAGGATGACAGTGATAAAGACTTCATCGTGGGTCGCAATCTCTCGTAATTTTTGCGCGAGGTCGTAGTATTGCTCCAGCGACATGGAATTCAACTTGCTCTCATTCTCGATGGTCAAGACGGCTACGCGGCCGCGATAGTCGAGACTAATGATGGAGTCTTCTGCCATGTTGCAACGCAGAATAACCTTTGGTTGACAAAGGTAGTACTTGATTTGAATAGCAAGAAGAACACTGCAGTAAGTGACGACCAGATGGAGGTGTAAGATTGAAAGGAGGGTAAGCGGAACGAGAACAAGAGAGGTTGTCTTGTTCTCTCTTTATCTCCAGGGTAATAACACTACAAGGGTGTCGTTGGTTTTCCGTGACAGCTCCGACAAGGGTTCCCCACAATCCGCACCGAGAAGCCTCGGCCTGTAGTGGGGAAGCCAGCCGGCGTGCCGCGGGCATCAAGTATCTGTACCAGACTCCCTGGAAATGGCCCCCAGGTCAGTCACAAGCCAAGATGAACCATGATCCGTAATAATTTAGGTAGAATAAATCTCATTCACCAGAAGTTTATGTGCAGCTTCAAACGAAGGAGTCGACTATCAATCCACCACATCGACCCCGGGTGACCAACTCCGTTACCGAAAACATGCCCTCAAGGCAAGCTCGACATGCATTTTTCTTCTTCTTCTATGTTTACCACAAAGCAAAAAGTCCACCGGCAATGGCCCTTGCCTCATGAAACGACCGCTCTCCCCAACTCTTCAGCCCCCATCCCGCCGCAAAACACCATATCTTCTCCGGTACGGCTCCTAGCGGCGTTTGGGAGCAATGTGTCTCTGCTTGGGAAAGTTCAGAGGCAGACTCAGCCTCGCCACATGTACCGTCGTCTTGGACTCCTTATTGGTCACGGGCTTGACACGGCCGCCGATCTCGTGGAAGTAGCCGTTCATGGTCTTTTGGTCGATCTTCAGGTCGTCCCGCAGGTTCTGTGTGTCCACCTCAAAGTTGTCCACGATGCATGCGAATACGCAGCAGTGCGTCATGAGCAGGTCCATGTGGAACTTTCTCATCTCGCCCCGATCCGAGAACTTGCGACGAATGTTCTCAATGACAGGATCGGGCGCCGATGCCAGAAACTCCTTGAGCTTCTCCCGAGGCGGGATGGAGCGGGTGCCCCGGACCTTTCCAGGCTTGCTGTGGAGATAGAAGAGGAGGACGAAGAAGAAGTAGCGTAGCACCCGGAGCCGAGTCTCGCCCTCGTCGTTGCCAGCTATCCGGTTCACGCGCGCAGCCACAAAGCGCGAAGGAACCTGGATGCTGTCCTTGTGTCGCACCTTTTCTTGCCATTCTCGAATGGGCACCATGTTGAGGATATCGGCGCCGATAATTTTCTTAGGGTCGTAGACGTCTTGGATCTCGGTCGCATCGACATTGGCGACAGGGACGGGCTTGGCCTCATCTACTACAGCCTGCAGTTCTTCTCTCGACGCCATAGTCGATGTGATTTCTCCGACCGAGTTGAGCGTGGCACGAGCTGCCGCATCGATCTTGGTAGGGGCGTCTCCAGCCTTCTTCGGAGGAGCGATGGCGTTTATCACGTTCTCCTTGATAGCCTTCTTGGCCTTCTTGGTACCGAACGTCTGGCCGAGGTCGGTCTTGAGATCCATCATGGTCTGTATTGAGTTAGGAAGCCTGCCATTTCGAATCGTTGCATCGCTAGCATACCTGTGTAACGTCGCGCTCGCCTGTAGCAGCTGCTGAGGCTTGCTTCGCCCGTACCGTTCCCCGAATGGTCATCTTCTTTGCCTCCACCACCTGGAGTTTTCCAGTCTTGGGGTCATAAATGCCGAGGAAATGATTCAACGGAGGTTTAGACCCCCGGAGCCCCTCTGGCTTGACCGTGTAGTCGAGACTTCGATGCGCCGTCGAGTGTAGCAGGAACTCCTTCTCGCCAGCTGATTTGGGCTGCTTAGGTTTTGATTTGCTGGCATTGTTTGGCGCATACGAATGGAATGAGATACTGCCTGGTACCTCAAAACCCGGAGCGGTAGCTATCGTCCACAAATCAGTATTGCGTCGACTTCATTGTTGGGAGCGGAGAGGCTGGTACCTATCACCGGAGGGCAGAACTTGGGTCGGAGAACAGAGGAAACGGAAGCTGACGAGGGAGGCGCATTGATTGCAACCTTCTTCTTTGGCTTCGCTGCAGAATCACTGCTTCGCTTGCGCTTCTTTGTGCTTTCTGAAGCCATGGTCGTGGTCTGTTGTGTCGGGGCCCGTCGCTCTTTGCCGTCAAGATCTGCCCAGGTGGGATGGGGAAGCAAAAACTTTTGGTTTGGGCGGGCGGCAGAAAACGAGAGACCGCTGTTTAGCCGGAAATGGTGTAGGCGGTGACTGCGAGTTAGTGGGAGTTCCACTAATGGTGCTGGCCGGGGCTAGAGTGAGTGGGTTGGGAAGGAACTGTGGGCGAGTTCTGACGTCGTACCAGCATGAGCTGATGTCGAGGGCCTTGCGCACCACAATATTCGGCTTGATTCATATGCGAAAATGGTCAATTCGAGCACAATGAGCTCCAGCTGTGTGCTCGCAAATTAATTGAACGCACCTACTAAATTCCAGTGGCGTCGTCGGCGCAGGGACGTGTCCAGCATCTCAATCAGGTAGGTAGGCAGGATCTCGGTTAGTAGCTTGGAGCTTGGAACTACGTCACGAGGGCACACACAAAAATTCATGTCAAAGGCATTCTGATTTCCTCTGTCGTTTTACGTGCCATTCAAGTTCTGCGTGCATCGTCTTTGCGAGCATGCCTGATGGTCATCGACCATAAACACCGCCTTGTTCCCGACCGTCCAATTGCCAAATTCCCATCCGTCATGATATCCCATGTAACCATCAACAGCCGCTCAGATGCGGGGTTCTGCCACCCTGACGTAGGTCCCAAAATCAAATCCCAGCTCCGTGCGTCGCGGGAAATCTCAAGGGCATCGCGAATGGTGAGCGCCCAGCTTCGGCTGCCAGTGTCGTTCAGGCGTGTGAAGTCGTAATATCATGAGAGATGAGTCGAGTCAGGTTGAGGTGTAAGGTGTTTACTTGCTGCACAAAGAGTCAGTCATGATTCTCGCGTCAACGGAGACGGCGCGACTTACGATCGAGCCCTCATCTTTCTTCTCTTGCGCTTAAGGCGGCGAACCCGCTTCTTCCTCCATTTGGCTCTCATCTTGATCGACGATGCTGTCGCGGGGTGGTTAGCAGCTGTCGTGTGATTGCGCAATGCCGTAAGCGAGGAGCTGGGGGACGACAAAGAGTATGACTCAGTGTGTCCGAAGCTCCTAGCTATTGGCTAAGCGAGGGTCGCGTGTACTTACTCTTTCGTGGATGAGAATCGTGTTTGGATAAGGAACAACTTCTGAAGCTGCGCGGGGAGATTTCTAGAGCTTTTGGAAGGTCATAGTAGGGCATCAAAGACCTGGGTACCACGTGATGCTACCCCACAGCGGTTTTGAGATCATACAGTGCCAAACAGACAGTACAATATAAATAAACACTGTATATCGCACGGCCCAGTGAGTTGGGCAAGGGGAAGGAACGACGGGCTTTGCCTCGACGTCGCAAGAATCTCAGGTGAAGACACAGAGCCTGGATCACGACTCAACATCTTCATCTCCACGCCGCTGGGGCGCGACTTGCACATTCGACCGCACAATCTTGCGATCCTGATACATCAATACTATATTTCACTGACCCCTGCAGACCACTTACACGGATCAGCATCAACGTTGCGATCTGTGAGACTCAAGATGGACTGCGAAGATGCTTCCCAAGAGGCCTCAGAAAATGCTCCAGCTGCCTACCTTCATCTTGTAGACAGCCGAAGCAATCACCAATCTCAGCGTAAGCCGTCCAACCGTTCGCCTTCTCGTCTTTTCTCCACCCTGAGTGGTTCGCCCTAACCAGCTTCCCAGAACTGCTTCCGATTTGGGACCACGACATCTTCAAAATTGGGCGGGACCCTCGATCAAAGTGAGAATCCTTTCGAGGGTATGGAGTAGCTACTTACGTCTGCAGCTCTTTGGCAGTCGAAAATGATGTCGACTTCATGGTCTCTCGGAACCACTGCGAAGTGTACGTCGTAGTCTACGAACCGACCATCAACCACGTTTACGTCCGTGACCGAAAGTCCTGTAATGGGACATTCGTCAACGGCCAGCTCATCGGTGTTGGCCCCGAGATTACCCCCGGTTACTTGTTGGAAGACGGCGATGTCATTGAGATTCGGCCTTACTAGAAGTTCACGGTCGTTCAAGAGTGTGCCCCTCCTCGTTATGAGTTGACTAGCCTTCAACTCGACGAGTGCAAGGTGCGTCAGGCTGGCACTTCTAAACTTTAAAATTTGTCGTCTGACGATTGCGATAGCTGTTTGCGAACAAGTACCGAGTGACCGATCGCTGTCTCGGTCAGGGGGCGGAAGCTGTGGTCTGCTTGGCAAATGATGTCCTGCGCAGGAAGCAGCTGGTCTGTAAAATCGTCAACCTTGACAAGATTCAAGGAAAGAATGCTCAAGAGGAAATTCGACGCAAGTTTCAAGAGGCTGATATCTTGCGCCAGCTGCGACATGTGAGTACCATAGTCCTCCACGCCAACCAGCCCCAGTGCTGACTTGCCACAGCCCAATATTTTACCTTATGTCGATGCCATAACTTCTCCCCACTCACTGTAAGCAAAATTTCTGCGTCAAATGTCAGTCATCTGACAAGTGACAGTTACACCTTTACTGAGCTTGCCTCTGGTGGCGATCTCATGTCTTTCCTCCTTCGTCATGGAACTGTCCAAGAGTTTGACGCGCGGATCATCCTCCGCCAGGTAGTTCGTGGTCTCTGCTACCTACATGAGAAAGGCATCGTTCATCGTGATCTAAAACCCGAGAATATCCTCTTGGCATACTCCCCCAAGATCGCATATCATCGGGTGATGCTTTCCGATTTCGGCTTCTCTGCTGTTCCTCGGCGCAGCAGAATGATCACAAATGCGGGAACCTCAACTTACCAGGCGCCGTATGTCAACTGTTGCTCTATGTAGCTTAAATATGAATAGAAAGCTAATAATGCATAGGGAATTTACAATGACTGGACAAGCTCACACATCAGCAGTTGATATTTGGTCCTTGGGCGTCGTTACGCTCCTACTCCAAGCATCCAACAACCATGATGCGAACCTGAACCGAATGGATCAAGCAGAGATCAGAGACTATCTTTGCAATATCTTCGCGAGCTTGCCCAACAAGCCATCGCAGAATGGAGTTGACTTCGCCTGGTCCTGCCTCCAGACGATCCCATCTGAGCGAATGAACGCTCTTGAAGCCCAAGGGCACGCATGGCTGTGCAGCCCGAGGAAGCACCTCCAGTTTTTCAAGCATTTGGATCAGAGAATCATGTCCTCTTGGAAACCTCAAGACAAACTCAAGCCCATGCCTTGGGAGTTACCGAACCTCGTCAAGTCTAATCCACAGACTCCCGCAAGAAGTCTAGCGCATTCCTCTAGCTAGTATTTTGAAGCGACTAGAACACCTGCTGGGACCCGAAGATATGTGGAGAGCTCGAATGCAGACGACGAAAAGAGTTCGGTGAAAGGGGAGACTAGTAACCCGGGCGCGGAGGTCCAGTCACCTTTTGTAGTGCCAGAGCCAAAGTCGGAACGACAATCCAGCACCAATTCAAGCATGACGGAGGAGCAACATGCCAAAGAAAAGCATCAACACACACCCTGGCATGAGTTTCAGAAACCAAGCCATCCCGCTCGTTCTGAACTCCGACCCAAACGCAAGCGACTATCAAGGGTAAAAGATACTACGCTTCACCCACTGCCAGGATTGGATAGACACCTTAGGCCCCCTGTCGACCATAATCATCGGCAAAATGTCCTAAGGGAGCTGGAGAGATCAAATTCCAAGTTTCTTGCCGGCCCCGCCCCGATTATTCCAAGCACTCCCGTCGAGAACGCCCCAGGACCGATGCCAGCGACTCCCCAGAAGCGAAGGAGTGCACATGATGTGATCGGCAGGTCGACTGGACGCCATCAGTTAAATGTGCCCCAGATCAGGTTTTGCTAATGGGCAGCCTATATACGTATTCGTGTCATGTAGGGAGTTTTGGGCGTTTCTACTGCCAAATTTGGACTGACAATCGTTCTCGGGATCAACATGGCGAAATGAAAACAGGTACTGGGCCCAAATTTCTTTCAGGGCGTTTATGAATTTCACATCAAGGATCTGGTGGAATGGACTTATGAAGGCATGATGTGGGCTGGGTGTATCGTACAGGGAGTATTACGAGCCTTTTGATACACGTATATGGGCCGGAATGAGGAGAGGGAGAGGTGAATGGATGTAAGAGCAAGGTTATCAACCCCGTATTTTTCACTCTCTGTTAAGTCAACTTTCATTTTACCAATGTGCGGGCCGCCTACCACTCTGTATCCCGATCTTTCAAGACATTCCACCATCCCCTTTGCTTATACTGCTTATCTCTAGCATTTTCCGGTTGATCATTCTGATGCCATGCGGGAAACGCCTCAGCGACGTTAATCCTGCTGATCTTGTCCAACAACTCCTTCACCATTTCTCCTGCTCCTCCTCGAGGGCCTTCTGCAAACTTGTAGCTCTCCACTTTGTCGGCATCTTTCCATCGCCAGATCTTCACCAGACATCTCTCTCCATTCCGCTCGCACCTTGAACAGTTCCTTTTGCCTGCGTTAGGGCGACTGCCTGGCCCATATGCCACATCGACCGTCCGTGAGCACCGCATCTTTTGTGCCTGGCATTGCAGACAAGCGTCTCTTCCTGATTCCTCTGGTGGTACGATAGGGCGCACATGAGGGTGCACAGCAATGAGACTGGATGGGAGCCCTTCTAGATATCGCAAGGGACCAGTACGCTGCTTGAAGTACACAACGCTCATGAATCGGTCGACTCGCTCCTCGAGGGAACGCATTCGCTTGTCGTGGTCCAGCTTTGTCTCGCCCTTCGCCTGCTGGATACCCAAGCCCGTCATCTCCTTCTCGACTTCTTTGTCGATGAGGTTGTAAAGCTCGGCGCGAGTGAGTTTGATCAGCGGCTTGGGTTCTGGCCGACGGGCCTGGCGACGGAGACGGGCAAGCTCATCGTACTCTTCATCCGTGCGCGGCGGAGCCCTCTGGGGCGGAAGCGAGGAGGAAACCTGTGATGGTCCAGCGTCTTCGATACGATCTTCCTCCGCTTCCGACTCAGACTCAGACTCTGCTTCCGCCTCCGCTCTAGCTGCTGCTTTGCGCCGCCGGCGGGCTTTACGGCGGCGGGAGAAGAGAGCTGAGACGGTGGTGAGAAGGTCCGGAGGTGCGGGAGGGGGTGCAAACTCGTCGAGCTCTCTAAGGATGGCGGACAGAGTAGGAGAGGGGGGTTCCTCGTATGCTTGACGATCAAGTTTAGTCATGGTTGGTACCCCGACTTACCTTTGAACTTGAGAAATGATAGTGAGACAGAGAGGAGTTTGGGAATACGAACGACATGTTCATGCCTGCCATGAGTTATATATCCTTGGGGGAGGGGAGAACAAAGCTGTGCTTGTTCTTGGTTCTGCAACTGAACAAAAGACCTGTGAAGTCTTGGACGTTGCAGAAACTTTAGAACTCAAAGGGACTTCAACGCCAAGTATAGCATTGTTCGTTTCGCACTAGTCAACACCTTCACTTGAGTACTTTGTGTAAACATCCCATCATTGTCTCCAAGTTGCATGCTCAACTACCTAATCACCATGAACCAAAAGTGTAACACTAGATTCCCAGCCTCGGAAACCTAGACAATGTCTTTTTTTTTTGCTTCGGGGATTTTGTCGCCCCTTATACATCTCTGATATCGTAGCATAAGTAAAAGGCTTCCTCACAGCCTATGCCTGCATGGTGTGCATGCATCGTCTGATCCTACACAACCCGAAATGTCATCCCAGCTTTCTTCAGGTGCATCATCCATGACCACCTCATCCTGTTGCATCTGGCAAGTCCCCAAATGTCGATGGGCCCGAAGGCGGGCGCTTCCCGAGCTTTCAACGATACTCCCGTTAAAAGCTAGCAGCAACCAATAAATAAATAAATAAATAAGCAAAAAACGCCGATCAATGAGATTTTCTCGGTCCAAAGCGCAGACGATGAGAGAAGAAAAATAAAAACAACCTGGAACGCCCGCTCCTTATACTTGGTGGCAATCTGCTGGCCTGCTTCTGTGAGCCGCTGGCCACGCTCCTGTGACGCCCTAAATCTAGAATGTGATGGCGAGTAAGACATGCAAAGCCGTGGGGCTCTCAGAATGGTAAGGTGGATATCATCGCATCATCCATGACGCTTCGCTCCGATTTCAGTCTCAAGTTAGGAGGAGGCATGCGAGGGAACGCTGCGTGGTGTCACGTCGCCGCTTCGCCGGCGAGCTGTCTGTTGGTAGGCATTATAAGCCTTGCTGTTGGCTTCCGAAATCATCTGCTGCTTCTTGCGAACAGCTGCCAGTCGCCCTGTGATCATCTTGATCACTATACATCTGTTAGCTTTCCCCCCGTGATTCGCTCTGGTAGGTTGATGTTACTCACTCTTTCGTACATGAGCCTCCTCGTCGCTGTCAAGCTCGCCACCAGTCGTTTCCTTGATAGCATCTCTTTCGGCTTCCTTGCCTGTAGACAGTTTCCTCTTCTCCATGTGAGCGTCATCGTCGTTGTCTAGCACCGCCTCAAGCATTCGAATAGCGGTGATGTACGATATTTCGCAGCCTGACAGGTTCTCGTTGGTGACTTCATCAATCGCTGCTGCGCGGCTCATCTCGAGTGCCCGGTCGTACATAAGTTTTTCTGCGCTGATGCCGGGGGTAAGATAGACCTGCTTCGTTGTCGAGCCAGCAGAAGAGGCAATCGATTCGGTGCCATGGTTGGATGGGTGGCTGGGATGCTCCACGGGCAGTTGCCTTTGCGCCTCCGTGAGCTTCAGGCGAACCACCTCCGACTTCTCCAACACCTCGTTGAAGCGCTGTCGAACCCATTGCACTACGGCGTTGATACGTTGAACAACCGTCTGAGCGGTTGCTGCTGAGAGGCCTGTGCCCGCTTCTCCTCGGCTCTTCTTGGACCACCAGAGACTAGCAATGTCCATAGCTCTGGCGAGGAGTGTGAGCGACTTCACGTAAAGAACGAGAGCCTCCTCCGACAATGCCACGATCGCTTCGATAGTTAGACCGTCTTCCTCCGTAACCATCTGGTCGGGCTCGAGACCTCCCAGTCCATGATCTGCAGAGGGTGCCAGAGGCACGAGCTGTTTATACTTGACCTCGGCGAAACCATATACACAGTCGCTCCGGGTAGCAAACTCCTCGATGGCCTGCGCAGCTCTGCCATCCTCATCGGTGCTGTGCGTGCTCTTACCGTCACCGAGCAATCCGGCAGATGTCTGGGGAGTCGGATACGCCGGGAACGCCTGGTATAGTGGGGGAGACGGTCCCTTCTGCGCTCCTCGCAGAGGTGACACCTTGAACCCAAAGAGGCGAAGACTGGCATCCTGAATAGCCTTGGAGATGGCACTCGAAGCCGATCCGGGACTAGCGGAAAGAGCCTTTTCATACGATGATCTCCGGTCGTGGCGTCCCTGAGCTACTAAGGCGGTGCGGGAGGATGGAGTAGGAACAGCTCCTGTCGTGGAATTGGGTGCTCCTTGCTGTGTGTATCGTCGAGTCATGGGGCCGGATCTCTGCGAGGCTTGGTCACCCAGTTTCTCATTGGCTGCCAGTTCATCAGCGAGAGCGTTGACCTCGACGTGTCGTCGCTCGACAACCACATATTCTCGCTCCAGCGCCACGTCCTGGGCTGCCTTCTCCTCCTCGGAAACCGGCGGGTTGCTTGAAGACCGACCCTTGCGCGTCTCCCTCAAAAGAGAGCTGGGCGGCGATACTTTTTCACGTCCAATTCCCCTATCCTGGAGGCGTGGCTGGGTTGGTGCCGTTGCGGCATGGTGAGGCACAGGGCGACGGATGCCCAGGCCTTCCCCGAGTTCGCGAGGAGAGTTACCAACAGCCCCCCGATAGCCGTCCGTGGATTGCCGCGGATATCGACCCTCGCCTGGGCTTCCTGTTTGTGGTGATCTGGGGTGGAGTTCCCTGGGCGATCTTGAAGCCACGCCTTCTCGTGGTGATTCGTTTCCGACGTGTCGTGGACTACGAGAAGATGACGGCAGGCTTTCTCCCTGATGAATTGTCCTCAGGTCCCGAGGCTCTTGTTTGACAGGCCTTGGGATATCATCCTCTACCAGACCAGGAATATCGCTAGTAACGACATGGTGGCTGAAGAAGTTTTCAAAGCTGAGGCGTTCGACGGGGCTCCTCTTGAGCAGACTCCTGATCAGCGCCTTGAGGTCAGAACTGATGGTCACCTCCCTCGGAAACTTGATAACGTCCTCGGCGGCTTCGATCTTCCTCAATAATTCGACATGGTTTCTAGCCCGAAACGGAGGGCGACCTGTGCTCATTTCATAGAGTACAGTTCCCACAGACCAAAGATCGGCTTTCGCGTCATATCGCTCGTATCGGAGAATTTCTGGGGCCATGTACAAGGGGGACCCACAGAGGGTATCGGCTAGGGAAGTGGAGGGAAGCACACGAGCGAAACCGAAGTCGGCAAGCTTGAGCATAGGTAAAGAGGCGATTCCGGCGATAGGGATCAGTGAGTCCTGACTAGCTTGCATCACCGGTCGTCCTCTATGATCCCGGAAAGACTGTGAGGGTAGTAGAAGGAGGTTTTGGGGTTTCACGTCGCGATGGACGTAGTTCTTGCTGCGGAGGAACTCGAGGGCACTGGTCAGTTGTTTCAGGAAATGCCGAATAACGACCTCGTGGAGGCCGGAATTCGGAGCACTGGGATACTTGCGTGCCATGTCATGTGTGGCAGGATGGGTGGCGAGCTTCTCTCGCTTCTTGATGAATAGAGATAGGTCACCAAGCTCGCAGTACTCCATGACAAGGTTGATGTGTGTGGAGGACTCGAGGCAGTCATGGAGGGCAACGATATGGGGATGGCGCAGTGTCTTGAGGATTTGGATCTCGCCATAGAGGTTCTCTCTGAGCTTCTTGTTTAGCCGCTCTAGCTCGACGGATTTGATAGCGACGGCGGCCTTGGTTTCCTATTTGACGAATATCATGTCAGCAAACAGATGTACAATCATGAGCCAGCGCATTCCCCCTTCTGATATCTTGTGATGCTGGGCCAGTGGTCCAATAATCCATCAAGGTGTTGCGGCGCCAAACGGGTAGCGCAACTCGGTGCGATGATGGGGGGAAGCAGACCAGGGAGACAGGGAGGAGAGCTTGGTCGTACCTTATGCCAGCCCAGATACACCTGAGCGAAGCTACCTTTGCCAATCTCGGAGCCGATGTTGAACTGTCCTACGGCGCGTCCGCCCGACTTCCTGGACCCCGAGGAGGCGGAAGACTCCTGTGGGCCCGCCATGGCTTCCTGTTGAGGTTGTCGATGGCAGGAAGACAGTCGGACTGTTATGTAGCCCTAGGGCCTATAAGATTCGAAAGACGTCGGCAGCAGGTAAGGTCGTCATGTAATCGATGGGTTGGGAAGCGGAGTGATAGAGCCGTGGGCGGGTAGAAGAGGCGAGAAGATAGATGAGAGATCGGAGAAGATGATTATCAACCGGGTCGACAGTGGCAAGGACGGGACAGCGTCGGTACTCTAAGCTGGCCGTCTGATGAACAGGCAAGGCAGTCGGTGAGAACGGAGGTCGTTGGGTGGACGGCCGAGGACGGATGGGGGAGACAAGAGCAGCGCAAAGGCAGCTATCCGAGAGGTGGACCGGACTTGACTCGGTGCGCGCCTGCACTGCAGTATCGAACCAAACACAAGAGTTAGTGGATGGTAAACGATGAGGTCGAGGTCGAGGCCAAAGCCAAAGCCGAGGGTGAAGGCGAGGGCGAAGAAGGATAAGGACGAGGAACAAGAGAGGATGGGAGAAAGTTGAAGTCCCGGGGGAGGCGTGTGACAGCGACAGTGATGGTGACGGCACGAGCGACGGCGATCGCGGCCTGGGTTGGTATGATCTAATGATTCTATACCTAGCGAGCGACAAGGGCGAGGACCAGAGCCGGGAGACGATGGCCGGGGGGGAAGAGCTAGCCTGCTAGCTTACTGGGGTGCTTGTGCTTGTGCTTGTGCTGGTGCGACGGGACAGGATAGGACAGGATGGAATAGGACACAGGACGGATGAGATGGGGGCGGGCAGGTGACTAACACGGTAGGGCGTCTGGGGCGGTTCGAGGCGTTGGCGGCGGCGCGATACGAGAGTTGGCCGTTAACCTGAGTCGGGTTGAGTTCACTGTCGAGTCTCAAAGTCGGGGTTCGGAGAGCGTGATCGGAGAGAGAGCTCCCTTGATGCTGGAGGCGGATGGGGCGGTTAGCGAGTTGACAGCATGGACACAGTGAAGGGCGACGGCGATGAGACGAAGGGCGGTGACCCGGATGCTTGTTGATGTTATCGTCCACGTCCCAGGAGTCTAGAATTATGCACGTCGATTGTTCGTAGGGGGTGCTGAATGGGGTCTGGGTTGAGTGCCTGTGTATCCGTATTGGAGTGAGAGACAGGCGGGTGGAGAGTTGCGTCACACACAACCACGGGAGCGGCAACGGAGGCGTGTCGCGGAGTTGGAGACGGACGGCCGCCTGACTCTTGATGGGAGAAGAGGGTGATGATGATGCGGGGAGGGAGAGTTGAGGCTGAAGAAAAGAAAAAGACAAAAAGGTTGAGACGAAGAAGAAAAAGGACCGACAGAAATTGGGACGAGAATGCCTCGAGACAACAAGACGCAGAAAGACGCACAACTTACGAAGCTGACTGACAATGGGTGACTGGCTGGACTGGAGCCAGCCGGGTTTCTAGAAGGGGGAGGATGGGGATGGGGATGGGGATAGCGGCTCGACGCCTGCGGAAACACGACCTTGTAGCCCTGGAGTACCTGTTTAGCGTCTTGACCCAAGGGAACTGCCGCAGGCGTCAGAGGGTCCTGGGGCTGGCTGGGGGCGAGAGTCGACAAGGGGGACCAAGACATGGATGGGCCCCGTCACAACCCGGCAGACGGGTACTTGAGATTTGTGTGGAATCAAGACCCGGCCAAGAGGTACCTTGGACAGGCACATAGGTAGGCAAGCAACACTCGGGCCCAGAATGACAGCCTCACAAGCAACTCGAAGGGGGTGGGAGCTAGGACGCACTCACGCAGGGGATCCGGAGGTGTGGTGGAGGGCAGGCACCTCAAGCTCCAGGGAGCCAGATGTGGTGGTTAGCCCAGTGACGGACGCCTGGTGACTTTTCGAGAGAATGAGAGAGAACGAGATTTCCGCGCGGGTGGATGAATGAATCGATCAATCCACGAGTGGGTGCAGCGCAGAGGACCCATCAATCACACAAGGTGAGTGGGCGGGAACAAAAGAATGCCAATTATGCGGGGATGGCAGCTGGCATTGATCCCTTTTTGAACGACCCCGTGATACACACCCTGAGCAAAGGCCAGGATTTAAGGCCGACTGAGAGTCGGAGCAGAGACGACGGAGAAAGTGACAGTACTGGAGGCAGTGGGTGAGTGAGTCAGTCGCTCAGTCAGAACAAGACAACCGCCGCAGCCAAGCATGCCCACCCCTAAAGGGACTTGAGCAGCGTCATGCGTGATAGGCTGCGAAGGCTAATCTACCTTGAGCTAAGCTCAAGCACAGCACAAATTGTATCCATCGTGAGAGTTGGTGCGTGCGGCTGCCTCAGCGTTGCGAGTTGTTGCCTGAGTCAAAGTGCCAAAGTGGGAGGGCCGCCTTCCAGTAAAGGGGACATGGTGCCTTGTGAGCAGCAACAGTGCCTGAGGCCGTGCCTTTCTTGCAAGGTCCAGGCAGGTCTGCGTGGCCAGAGTCAAGTCACGGCATCCCGTCATCGGTCTTTGAAGCCTCAGCTAGCCTTGTTTTAGGACTTGACATGAGGCATCCCATTGGGATTGGGATTTGGATTTCCCTGGACCTCGAGGTACCGAGGTACTTCGGCCCCACCACTCACGCGTCCACTTTCTCTCCGTCAAGCCATGAATGGATGCCATGTCCTGCTGCCGCCTCAGCTTCCATTCTCCCACTCCCACAAAGACCCAAGATCCGGACCAAAAGGACCTTGGCCCGTCATGGAGCCTGCGAAGCCCGCGCAGTGATCTGCCTGCCACTTGTCCCAACGCTGGATAAAATGCTGGCGCCTTATCAAAAGGAAAGCCTACCTTAGCTTTGGTTCCTTATCACCACCACCACCATCTGTTATCAACTCCGACCCGGGTTGGCCAGGTTTCTCTCCATCAACGCCATGACCCGCTACGGCGCTACCTGCCACGAGGTACGACAAGCCAACCCAGGCCGGGGTGGGAAACATGATCGTCGCCGATAAAAAAAATAGATAGGACAAGCCCCGGCCCGGCAGGACACATGCCGGTTTGTTGTTTGCAGCCTCCGAGTGAGAGGGAATGGGAGAGCATGTTTTACGTCGGGATGGCTGGCAGTTCATCCGATTTCTTCTCTTCACGGGCTACTTGGACAAAGCTGGATCTAGCCGGCGGGTGAGAACATGGCTGAGCCTCTTCCCCTCCCAGATGGCGAAATCTCCCTCCTCGATAACGGGCCGCATGATACAGAAGTACTGGGCATTTCCTTGCGCAAACTGAATGGCGTCAGCAGACGCTCGCTTACTCGCAATCACGCACTCGCTCACTGGGCTGGTTCGCTCAGCGTATGCCCTGATGGCATTCTCGGGATCGGAAACATTGGAGTATCTCATGGCCTCATCGAGATGTGTGTGAACCAGAAACACAAACACCATCTGGCTCCAGCGAGAGAACGTTATCAAGCCCTGTCCTGTCCTGTGCACGCCCTGTGCGATGGAGGTGGTACCCCATCCATGCGCTATGCTGCGCTCCAGCCGAAGCCCTGCAGATGCCGGTTCCTATTTGGGGAACCCGCTGGGGCCATTTTAGACTTGTCGGGCATGGAGGTAGGACTTGTCTCTACCAGCGCCGCGAGATGGTGAGTCGCACTCTGAAGGGATGGATGGGGGGTGGGCAGCTTTTGTTGGCCAGCAATTGGATAAGCTCAAATGTGATGCTTCCGGATATCGATGATAGCATCGGAGAGGGTAAGACATTCCATCAGCGAGGATACCCCAGATGGGACAGGGGCAGATTCGGCTTGGTGCTTATCACGCCAACAAGGCGGGAGAGTGTGCAAGAGAGTCGCGATCCGACCAAATTATTCTGCGATCTCTCTGGCGAAGCACGGGAGAAACGAACCCCAGCGTTACGGTGAACGCGGCAGAGCAAACACTAAACAAGCTCGACATCCCGTCATGATTCAATCGGCCTTCGTCATTCCCGCCCTGATCGGCATCATCTGGCCCCTGTTTCTGGCGATGCCACGGGGTTCGTCCAGCACTCGGCTGCTAGAGGTTCGCTGCTGTGCTCTCCCCAGTCCGAGACAAAGGCGTGTTGCCTCGTCAACTCTAAAGAGCCGACGGGACGGACTACACGGGGCCAGGTTGAAATTTGATAGGGAAAAGCAATCGTCGTCATGATCAAGACGTGCAGCGTCGTTTCCTCTTTCCCCTCATCCACTTGGCACGCCTCTCTGCCGCGGTGCAACGGTAAGCGAGGTTGTTCTCGTTGTCCAGCTCAAAAGAGACGCCGTTTCCTATCTCCATGGCTCAAGTCCCCGATCGGATCTGCCTTGCTGGATGCAATCGCCCAGCCCAAGACCTGGAGAAGAGGCTAGTGATGCACAAACAGCTCTCCTTATCTGTTCCCCGTATTTTCCTTCTTATCGGGAACTTTTTCAACCTTAGCTTGTGATGTCCTTCTATCTTGGGAATTCCGAGAACCCCATCTCAAACCTCACCATCACCCTCACCAACAACAGCATGGCCAAATATCCATATCCCGCCGACTCTTCTCATTTTCCCTCCAACTACAAGCTCGTCGGCCCCCACGTCCATCTCACACGCTCACAAAGGATGCTACCCCAAGGGGACCAAACTCGCTCACCCCCGATTGACCACTGACGCACGCTCATGTTGCCCGTCATCACCTGACGACCACCGCTGTGCCTGACCGAGCGAGAACCCTCCCGTCCGGACCTAGCATGCTCCAACACGTGGATCTGCTCGCGACAACTGTCCGTCCCTCCCTCTGACTGCAACGCCGCCTGCGTTAGTGCTCAGACATTGCCATCAGACACGGACACGGACACGCCCGGCGTCCTGCGTGGCGACTTGATTCACCAATGCTGCTCGCGATAGAGAAGTTTATTGTTTTAATGTCCACCGCAACTTAGCGCAGGAGTATTGAATATTCCAAGATGGCGTCACTTTTTTGAGTTGCTCAACAACAGGGCCAACATAAAATCCCCCTTCCTCCCGCTACCTTTGCCGCTGCCATTGTGTAAGACGATTCCTTCTTGCGCACTAGAGCAAACATACGATGTTCCGAGAACACTGGGTGACGGCGCGGGATGTGTACTCTCGCCCTCAAGCGACCGACTTAGCGATGCCGGCGGGCAAATGGCCTCATTGCCCACCTCTGTCGTAAATGGCATGCATAACCACTTCTCGCCGCCTCTGATGTAGTATCCTTCAAGTAACTAGCAAACAAGCACGCACACACACAGTGTAGTGTCACCTCTTATCATATGAGGCCCTCCCTCCATGAACCACCCAACCTAGAAAGATTGGAGCGACTCGCTCACGCTCGGCTTCTCTCCACATGCAGCATGCCACGCGTTCAAGCAGCATAAACTGGAACCGAGCAAGAGGGAAGATGATACAGTGCATGAATCATTCAAAAACCAAAACACTTCCGGACGGCGTTACATTCGGGCCCTGCATTGTTTCTCTCACATGTACCTGGAAAAATGGCACTCTAAACAAAAAAAAGAGTTGAGCCGGCGGCTTTTGCCCGCTTTCTCGGCCTCTTAGAAGCCGCAAATGCCGTGATCTCGGAGGCCCGTGCCGCCGTGTTTCAAGGGTCCACCGGGGCGGCAGGACGGCGTCGGGCCATACAGCTTGTAGGGACGCACGCTTCTCAGACAATGTGATGCGTGTTTTGCTGGTGCCGATTTGCATGCAGGCGTAATTGATTCTTGTCCTGCCTTGTGGATCATCACATATGCAGACCCGATTCCGACATTGGCTGCATGGCAGAGACCCAAGGTAGCATGGCCCCCAGATCAATGGATCGATAACGGCTGCCACTCTTCGCAAGGCGCCCAGGGCAGAAGTAGATTATCCATGAGGCGTGGCAGTTGCTTCCTGTGTGACCCTGTCGATCACTGTTGGGCATTTGGGTTTCACAGCAGCTAGTTGATGCTGGGTGCACTCAGCAGAGTGCCTCCCGATATGAAGTTGCCGCATTCATGACCGCCATGCTTAAGCCACGGCGTTGTGATGGCGTACGTGCATAGTCCATGATGAAAACCAAAACGGTTATATCATAGTGTCTTGCTGGTTGGTACCTTTTTCTCTCGTTGTCAAGCTTGACCAATATCCATGGGGTTCAAGTCATGCAGGTCTTCACCAACGCAATGATGGGGGGACAATGCATTTTATTTCATCGCGGGTATCCAACTTGTTCAAGGCCAACCGGCCGACGTGGGACTTCCGTCAAAACGCCTCCCAGAGCGTCGCTGTCGGAACAGCGGGTATCTATGAAATTCATGTCTCGTTCTCGCGTGCTTTTCCCGGCACTGTACCTCGGTGCCTGTACCCAAATATATACACCAAATTTCCCATCATTCCCGGAGCTCGCGCTCAGATTCATCTGGTTTCGGAACCTTGAGAGTCACCGTTTAGTGACCAGCAGCCTTCTCCACGGTAGGGAGCTCCTTGATGGCCTCGGCAATGATGTCAAGACCCTTTCGAAGCTCCTCTTCGGTGATGACCAGGGGAGGGGCGAAGCGGATGATGTCGCCGTGAGTTGGCTTGGCCTGTATAATTGTTAGTGTGCTGCCGAGAATGCACAATGCCACATCCTTGAGGAATCACTTACCAGAAGACCCTTGCTCTTGAGGAGCAGGCAGAGGTCCCAGGCGGTTCGGCCGTTGGCAGCCTGCTCGTCAATGACGACGGCATTGAGGAGACCCTTTCCTCGGATCACCTTGAGAATAGGGGTGTTCAGGGCCTTGAGAGCATCACGGAAGATGTTGCCAAACTTCTCAGCCCGGGCAGTGAGGTCCTCCTCCTCCATAATCTCGAGGGCGCGGATGGAAACAGCAGAGCCCAGGGGGTTGCCGCCGTAGGTAGAACCGTGGGTGCCGGGTTCGACGACCAGCATGATTTCCTTGCTGCTGAGAACACAGCTCACGGGGTACAGGCCGCCAGAGATGGCCTTGCCAAGGGTGACGAGATCGGGCTTGATGTTGGCCCACTGAGAGCAGAGCATTCGTCCAGTCCGACCAATACCAGTCTGGATCTCGTCACAGATGAAGAGGACGTTGTGCTTGGTGCAGAGAGCCTGAACTTGCTCGAGGTAGCCTTCATCGGGGACAACGACACCGGCCTCACCCTGGATGGGCTCACAAATGAAGGCAGCCGTCTCCTTTCCATGGGCCTCAAGAACCTCCTCGAGATCGGCGATGTTGTTGTATCGGATGGGTTTGCCAGTGGAAGGGTTGAAAGCACCGACGTTGGGGACATAGGGGCCATAGTTGGCCCTCGACTCGGGGTCCACTGACAGGGTAATGGCAGTCATCTAGATGACACATTGTTAGCCATCATATGCTCGACTTGAAAAGTTGTAGAAAGCTAGGAAAGCATACTGTTCGTCCGTGAAAGTTGTCCTGAACACCAAAGATCCAGGCCTTCTCCTGAGGAACGCCCTTGACCTTGTATGCCCACTTGCGGGCAATCTTGATAGCAGTCTCGACGGCCTCGGCGCCAGTGCACATGGGTAGAACCATGTCGTAGCCAAAAACGCTGCGGACCTTCTCAGCCCACTTGGGGAAGACATCGTTGTAGAAGGCGCGGGAGCTGAGGGTCAGGCGGCCGGCCTGCTCGGCGAGGGTCTTGACGAGCTCAGGGTGGCAGTGGCCCTGGTTGACGGCGCTGTAGGCGGAGAGGAAGTCGAGGTAGTGGCGGCCCTCGGGATCCCAAACATTGACGCCCTGGGCGCGCGAGAAGACGACGGGCAGAGGATGGTAGTTGTGGGCGGCGTACTCCTCCTCAATGGCAACGGCATTCTCGGTGGAAGAAGCGTGGAAGCGAGATACCGTGCCGTTGGTGGCAGTCATGGTTGCGGTGTAGGAATTGGTTGATGAGGATAATAGTTCAGTGAATGGATGAGCAAACGAGCTTGTTCTTGTCAGGTTTGCTTCGCTTGGTGAGTGTCTGGAGGAGGATGAAGAAGGAGAGGGAGAGAAGAGTGAGACGGGTTGAGGAGGAATGTCATGGCTCTTTAAGGACGGAAGGACGGAGGAGGCGAGCGGATCGGAGGCGGAAGCAACGGTTCCCATGCGACAACAAAGCCTCAAGGCAGGCAGACAGGCATCAATTGATACGAAGCGAGTACCTGCTGTAGGAAATCAATCGGCGTCGCGCGGCGGGAGGCGGCTTCTCGCGGATACAGGATCTGTTAGGTAATTATTACTGCAGAGCCGACGTCGCGAGGGAGTCGTCGTCGACACTATACCCCTAAGTGCAAGTGGGAGCGCACAGGTGTGGGCGCTTGCGGGCGCGGCGACGACGAGTGCCATGATCAAGGAAAATACACGGCTCGCGTCTACCGGGGGGCACAGCTCGGCGGCATCCAGGCGGGTACATGCCGCCGCCGGCCAAGTGCAGTCATTCGAGAGGTACCTAGCGAAGACGGGAGACGTTTGCAAAAATCTTTATTTACGGGTATCCATATGTCATGATGGAGGGGTTTGCTGACTCGGGCTCCGTCATTACTAGGTAGGCTGAGCTGAGCCTCTGGGTAAGGAGAGTTTGGGTTTTGCAGACAACGACACGGTACGTATCCCTCTGCGATGCCCAAGTTGCCTCTTTTGACTCGGCAGCTGCCTGTAACTCGTCGACATGGGTCTCCGGCGCAGATTGGGACAGGACGTTATCTCCAAGATGGGGGGAAACAAGAGGCTCTGTGTGATGACACCAGAATCCGGGGTGAGGGGTGGTGGAGGGGCACTCGACCAGGGTGCAATGCAGGCCCCGAGGGGGAGCTAAATCGTCCGAGGGCCAATCGTCGGTCGTTTATTACTACGTACAGCTGTCACCGAAACTCTCGAGCCTCTCTTCTCTCATGATCAACATCTCTCGAGTCTGATTGTCGTTAGCTAATTTAGAGTCTCTGCTGCAGGCATGACGGAGCCAAAGAGAGACAAGTACCACCGCAGTCGGATGAAAGCGAGACTCTAGCCAAGACTACACAACCTGGCCACCGAAACCGTAACCAACAAACCAACAACCAACAAAGATGCCGCTTTCCTGACCTCGTGCAACCGCATCCCGGCCAATCAGGCCATTCCCCAGCTTGGTCGAGCCTCAATCTGAGATGAGATGGGAATCTCGTAACTCCGCCCGCCCTTCCGCCTCACATGATGACCCCCAACCGAGTCAGCTCCATAGATAGTGATTCTTCCAATCGCTGGCAGAGTATGGGCCTTGAGTCTCCATATTTCTCGGCGAGAGCGCGGGATGCTCAGCCAAACTCTTTGCCGCCCAAAGCCGCCTGTTCCGCTCACACACTCTTAACTCCGCCTTGAACCGCCTGTTCCGCCCCGCCTCTCCAAGGATCTCGAGACACGACGTTTGCTGTATCTTGACCGCTACTAGGAGTCCTTCTCTCAACCATCAATACGTTAGAATGGTTCCGGGATCCAAGAACCAAGAACGTGGCAGTTTACCAGGCTTAAGCCTTCAGGGGAAAGACAGGCAGCCAAAGCCTTGGGCGAAACTCAATGCAAGCCTACCAACACTCTTCGCAACTACATTACATATCATGAGTCCCAGGTTGCTTTCATGGGCGTTAGGCTTACATCTTGCATGCAACCATGGCCTGCCGATTGACAGTTGAACTCTGCAACACCATCTCAGACTGTTACGTACGATGCGCCGCCGGCCATCTCTCGATTACGTATTGGAGTGGCTGGACCATGAGACATTGAATAAACACGTTTTTATCGTCGGACTTGCTTCTGGTATTTGTCATCTCGGGAACCACACCCATTTGCCCTACTGCCGGGCCTTGATTGCTGATATTGGCAACCATCATGGTTCTTGGTCAAGATCTCTAGACTAGAGATTGTGGTGTGGCACAACCTTTGTAGCTGTGGCGGTGGTGCACACATATCAGGGGCCGGCACATGACGGTGGACTGCGCCACACCTTAAGCATCCTGCAACAGACAAGCTGGCTGCATGTTTGACAAAAGCCAGAGCCCACGACGACCAGCTCGAGACAAAGCAGCAACAGCGGCATCATGTCGTCTCCCCCCTCAGACCCAAGCGACGCTTCCGTAAAGCTAAATACTGTCTTGGACGAGGCTCGCAATCAGAGAAACCGCCCAGTCTTTCTACGCGACATCATCGTCATCCGCCTCATCAACGCTTGGTGGATCGCGACATTCTTCCAGCCAGATGAGTTCTTTCAGTCGCTCGAACCCGCCTGGGACTTGGCATTTGGGCCGAGGAGCGGTGCATGGCTGACTTGGGTAAGTTTTCATGATTAATTTGTGTTTAGTTGGCGCGTGTTTGTGTCACGTCTTCCTAGTGTCTGTCTGCTTCTCTAGTCACTTACACCACACACTCATGATTATGATATGTAACTATTCCACACTACTTTATCCCTTCCACATATATGTTGGCTTTCGCAGCCTAGCCAAATGTAACTCTTGGTCTCATTTCATAGAAACCATTCTCATGCCGTATCACACCAACCTATTCTCTACCTTGACCTCTGACCTCCTTGCAGGAATGGAGACACCAACTCCGCACCTCACTCCATCCCGCCCTCTTCGCCGGCGTGTACATCGTCGCAGACTTGCTCGCCAGCCGCGTCCTCCCCGCGGGCATCCTCCGCGCCGCCATCCTCGTTGCCGCCCCGCGAGCTCTGCAGGCCGTCATTGCTGCCCTTGGAGACTGGTACACTTGGCAACTCGCCGTATCCATCTATGGGCCCAATAGCAATGTCTCCTTCTTTGCTGTAAGTCATCAGCCATAGGTGGTCCATGACTCAACTCGACTAACCAATCTTCAGCTCTTCCTCCAACTCTTCAACCCCTGGCAATGGTACTGCTCTACTCGCACCTTTTCCAACTCGCTTGAGACGACCCTCACTGTCATGGCTCTTTACTACTGGCCCTGGGAGCTCCTCGGCGTGGCGCAGACGACCAAGGAGAATCCCAAGCCGGCGCCTGTTCTTTCAAGTCTCTGGCCTCTTCGCGCTTCTCTCTGCCTCGCCGCCTTGGCCGTTGTTCTTCGTCCCACCAACCTCCTCATCTGGGTCACCATTGCCCTTGTCACTCTCACCCGGGTGTCTCTCAAGGGGCAGTCTCCTCTAACATTGTCCACTATCCTCACCCTGCTTCGTGAGGCCATCTTATGCGGCACTCTAATTCTCGCCATCTCCCTCGCCTCGGATCGTCTCTATTTCGGTTTCTGGACGTTCCCCCCCTATAACTTTCTCAACTTCAACCTTTCCAAGTCCCTTGCCGTCTTCTACGGCCGAAACCCGTGGCATTACTACCTGCTCCAGGGTCTACCTCTCATCTGCACTACCAGCCTTCCCTTTGCCCTTCTGGCTCTCTATAAACCAGCCGCGTTTTCCACGTTGACGGGCCAGTCCAACAGTCTCAAGGCTCTGGCATCCACCGTTTTCACAACTATCGGCGCCCTCTCCATCATCTCCCACAAAGAAGTCCGCTTCATCTATCCTCTCCTCCCAGCACTCAACATACTCGCCGCTCCATATGCTGCCTCCTTCTTTACCTCCCAGTCTACCCCTACCACCAAAAACCCTCGTCCCCGTCCTCGGCTCCGCAACAAGTCCTACCTCCTCGCCGCACTCGGCGTCAACGTCTTCCTCGCGGGTTACCTTTCTTTCTTCCACCAGCCAGCTCCTCTCAACGTGCTCGCATATCTCCGTCACGAGTACGAGCGCATCCACCCTGAGTCCGTCCGCGTTGCCCACAATTCACACTTTTCATCGCCTCCTGACCAAGATGAAGAACTCTTCGCCCTCTTTCTCATGCCCTGTCATTCTACCCCCTGGCGCTCCCACCTCGTCTACCCTGGCCTACGCGCCTACGCTCTCACATGTGAGCCGCCTTTGCACACTCAGCCAAACACCCCTGAACGTGACACCTACCGTGATGAAGCCGACCGCTTCTACGATGACCCCATTCCTTTTCTCACTGCAGAACTATTCAACCCAACCACTCCTCTACCTCTCCCTCGCTACGTCGTCGGTTTCCAGGGCATTGAACCTTGGCTAGATGACTTTGTGAAGACGCCCGAGGCACAAGCCCTCGGCTTGACTCAGGTGCGCCGTGTCTGGGGAGGATTCAATGGATTATTCAACGAGGACTGGAGACGTTCAGGCAATATCATCGTATGGGACACGGGTATATTTGACAACGCCCCTCTTGCAAAGGGACAGTAGGATATCGAAAGGCATTTAATACAGTAGCTCCCTATCCATTTGTACAAACATTGGGATGTATTTTCAAATACGCTCGCACTTTTGCTATATGCGACGCGCTTCACCGAGACTCATCATATTGTGGCTGCTCCATTGATTTGATCCGCATCTTTCTTTTGTAGTCATCCGTACTCCTTAAATTGTAACTCCTCCACCCGCTCAAAACGAAGATAAGGCGCACCGCCACACCAGGCTACATTACACACATGTAATCGACTAAGGGTGGCAAAGGGGTACAGACAGGTCTTGTCGATAGACCTATCCCCCGCATGTTGTCCTCCACTATTCCTCCCACCTTATACTGCTCCCCATGACAAACTCATAAAAATGCTACCGCTTCGTGCTCACTCGTCTCGCATAATTTTCAGTCCCAGAATGAAACAATGTCCTTCTCCTACTATTGCTCCTGTTTTGCCGGCTCCTGCGGTGCAGGTGGTTGCCGCTCAGCTTGTAATTGTGATGGCTGCACCTCCTCAGGCTTTGCGGGGGTTGGCGCAGGTGGTTGCTCAGGTTCTCGTACCAGCGTTTCTTCTTGTTTTTGCTCTTTTTGCTGCTCAGACTCAGGCTGGTTTTGTTGCACCTCTGGCTGAGAAGCCTGGGCTACAGCTGGTGCCGTTACCGGAGCTTCTACCGGGGCAGGGTCAGGGGCTGTGGGAGCTGGCTGTGGTTGCAGCTGTGGATGAGACTGAGGATGAGTTGGCTGTTGCGGCGAGTGCGGTTGCTGAGGCTGATCTACCACCGCGACAGTAGCCGGTTGAGGAGCCGGAACAGCACTCGGAGCCGGGGCCGTTGTTGGACCACCAGCTGCAGCAACCGTCGAAGCAATGGCCGGAGCTCCAGCCGTGGTTGCCGAAGCGTGTTGCACCGGCGGATTCGAACTTGGTTTCTCTGTCTCTTTAGGAGCATCCCGTTTAATATCCAGGCTCTTCCCACGAGGCACGAAGCCCGTTGCGCTCAAGCCGGGGCGGTCAGCGGGAGGAGACTTATTCCTCCTTTGTTCTGCACTCTCCTTTGCCTCGCGATACTTGTTTTTGATCCACCCCAACGGACCCTTGGAATCATCTCTTTCCCTGCCATAGTCAAAGTTCCCATGTGCTTCGCCAAGCATCACAGGTCGGTCAGAGCTCTCGCTTTTCCGGGGTCTGTGGCTCGAGCTTGAAATTGACAAGACGCTAACATCGGCATTCTCGTTCGATCCAAGTACTAGGCGTGGTGATGTCAGTCCAGAGGGTGTCGATCCGCCATTGTCGTTCCTACTCCTTGACAATCGCCAGCGCCTCTTTTTTTCCTTTTCTGCTTGATCAATAGTGTGGATAGACTGTTCATCAAGAACCTGGTCCAAATCCGACCCTTCATTGAAAGACGAGTGCAGGGATGTTGGTGGCGACTTTTTGGACTTCAGCGTGTTATCGGGATGAAGGCTACTCGGATTCGACGATGCTTGAGATGCTCTTGGAGTGTGCTCAGAAGAAACGTCGCTCTTTTGTTGTACTAGAGAGGCTGGAGGAGTGAGCTGGGTTTCATGAGATTGTTGGCCATGGGACCGATCTTGCTGCTGTTCAAGGTGCTCTCGGTGCCGTTCTTCTTGGATTGGTGGCGGGGGTTGCGGTTGCTGCTGCAGCATGTGTAGTTCAGGGTCGTGCTGTTGTGGATGGTCCATTGGGTTCGGCAGCTCAAACCCGGGAGATGTCGAGTTTGGGTGGGAATACTGCAAGGAAGCATTTGAGCTTTGTGCACTTGGATTCAGGCTGCCAGGTATCCTCTTCTTTTTCAACTTGTTGGGCTGCCTCTTGTCGCTGTTATCTGAAGGCAGTCCGCGGAAGATGCTGGGAAGGTTTCGCTCCTTCGAGGGAGTCGGCGACTCTTGCGGCACTTCTAGTAGCCTCTCCTGACTACGGCCGACTGGGGGCCTAGTGGGTGTGAGATAGCCGCCCACGCCAATATCAGTTGACCGGGTCGACTGAGGAGACTGGTCGACAGCCTCAGCGGTGTTCAGTTGAGTCAGCGGCTCCAGGTGAGCAGGCGAGCGGGGATTCGAGCCCTCATGTCTCTGGAAGCGACCGCCAGTGAGTGCTGGCGATTTCTTCGATGGGACGGTGTTGCTCCTTGCCAGGCCACCTGTTGTCGGCGTTGCCGTGAGGGCGGGGCTGTTTGGGGTCGAGCTTCCCTCATTTCTCGAATTCCTGGACGATACAGACCGATTTCTTCGGACTTTGCCGTCTCGTCGCACACTCGTTGCACCGGCGCTCGCATTAGATGCAGACCTACCCAGACTTGACCTCCGATTCGGGTTTGGGGTGAGAGGAGCGCTGGGTGTGCCAGATTCGATCTCTTTCTTGGTCTTTTCGTCAGTTGCGGTACCCTGCATGCCAATAAGGAAGTGATCTTGGTTTTCAATCAAGAAAATGATGACGCATTGATTGAGTCGATATTCCTCGGGAGCCATAGCATGCGTTGGGTGAGAGAGCATGCCGGGCTGGAAAATAGCAGCGAGATTCTGTGAGTTCATGCGGTTTTCATCTGCTTTGGCAGCAAAAACAGCTAGAAGATCAAGGATATAGAGGAGCAGCTGCCTGTTCAATGGGGGGAGCTCGGTGATAAGTCGTTGATACTTTTCGATGGCGGCCTTCTCGTTAAAGTTCTCGACGAACTGAGGACCTTCGGCGTCACCCACGGCCTGCTTCGTTGCGCCTCTGAGGGGATCGCGGAACTTTTCGTAAAGATCGAGTGGGACAACGGGTTCGGGGAGGTCGTTAAGATATCGTCGCAGGACGTTGGCGGCATCGTGGACTGTGTAGCCATCCCAGACTAGACCCTTGCCGTATCTATCGGGGGAGTCGAAGACGGTTTTAAGCTCCTTTATTCTCTTCTCTGAGCCACTCAGACGAAAGATTCCCTCGACGCCGGTGGCTGTGTGATGGTGTTAGCCAGACCTCGTTTGATGAGTGAGCAAGCTACTTTGGTGCACCAACCCTTTTCTTTGAGAAAGACGCCGCATTTTGCGACAACGATAGGAACATAGCCGTAGATATAACTCTGTCCCTTTTCGTCGATAAGAGAAATAGCGACGTTTGCATACGTTATACTCTGTCGTAGGGGCACACCAAAGATACCTTGTGGTCGGGTTTCTAAATACTCAAGTTAGAGGCCAAGCAGCATGGTAGAGGGGCGAAAGTGTGCGCGTCAGCATTTGGTGAGCTGGGATTACCACATCGCTTGATGCGAATGCGACAGGGTCAACGATTAAGGACGTCGGTATGGATACACATAAATGGTTGACATCGCGCATCGCCGCGATATAAAAGAGGGCAGAAAAGGGCACGTTGGCTGAAGACGACAACGGCCGGGAAACTAAACGACGTTGCGCAGAAGATGATGGGGTAGAAGGAAGCATACCCTGTGTATCCTGATGCTTAGAGGGCAGCTTGAAACCCTTCCACCACGACTTGAGATCGCGTTTGCTCGGAGGCGATGTAGCATTGTTGACCTGAAGTTGGGGCTGGTTGGCCTGGTTTGGGTTGGAGGCGGCGGACGTCATGGTGGACGACTGCGCGCGTGAATGACAAAAGGAACAGAACAAGAGACGGAAGATAACGACGCTACAGCTGGGCCGGCCCAGGTGCCTGAGTTACGAAGGCCCCTCGATCGAGGTCGAGAGCGCGCGGCGGCGAGAAGAAGCGCTGGGCGGTGACCCGTCGACGCGTTGGGCGATGGAGCCGAGTCGACGACACGCGGGGGCGACGTGGAAGAGGAGTTCGAAAGCGATAACGAGAGCAGGATGCGATGCGAGGCTGTAAGGTCAGGAGCCAGAAACCACAAGTCTGGAGCTGGAGCTCGAGCGAGGGAGTCAAGGTGACTCTGTGCGCGCCAGTCTAGGATGAGACAGATCGGTCGATGATTGGCAGCGTCAAGGGCGTCAGAGCGGTAGGGCGTCAAAGGCTGGGCTCACTACCTTGGCTGAGGCACGGGCGGCGTAAGAAAGTCGAGGCGCGAACCAAGAGCGGGGGGGATGCGATCCGGAGACGATACAGAGGAGGCGAGACGACGCTTCAAGCCGGCTGGGCGCACTTTATCGTTCAAGTCGATGATTGTCGCGCGATAGTAGAGGAGCAGCCCGCGGCATGGAGAGCGAGAGAGCAAGAGAGGGAGTAAGATTAAAGAATGGACGTGAGGCGGGGGATTTTGGAGCAGGGAGCTACAGTAGTAGCTAGCTGTACGTCGTAGTCCGGGGGCGGAATAGGCCTTGCTAGCCAGAGTGAACGACTCAAAGCAGGAACCCGGGGCGATCAGGCCGGTAATAATCTGATGTTGACTACTCGCGCACCACGTCCGTAACCAAGGCAAATAGAGGTTGCGAGGCAGAAAAGAAAGAGGCTGGGCTGGGCAACGAGAGGCGGCTTGTTGCGTAGGCGTAGTAGAGTAGTCGTCGTTGTCGGCGTTGCTGGTGTGTGCTGTGCCTAGGTAGGTAGGTAAAGTACCTACTGTACTGGACAGGCCTGAGGCGTCGGGCGATGTCAGGCCAGCAGAGCGAGGGGGAGGGCCTGTTGTAAATGTGTGGCCGGGGGGTCAGACACGAGGTACCTGGTCGCCGTGCGGGTTTTGCACTGGAGCAGCGGGTACCATCCGGCAATGGCGATGAACCGCAAAGGTACGGATACAGTAATGGCAATGGCGCGCAGAGAAAGCGAACGATGGAGCGAGCGTGCGAGTAAGCGAGTGCAGGTGGAAGGGGATCCAGAATGACGATGTGGAGGAGGAAGAGGATTCAAGATAAAAGAGAACAAATGAGGCGGTGCATGGCATGGAGCTCACCTCAGGCACAGGTAGGTAGCAGACTCCCAGCTTACATTACCTTGGGCTGCCCGGAAAAGATGCTGAGGCTTTCTGACTACCTACCTACGGGCCGGGGTTGTTGTTGAGGTGCTATTACAGTTACAGTGCAACTCTACTGCTGTATGCCGCGAGGTTTTGACCCACGGCCAAGCAACCAGGCCTTGGATTGCCTGGACGTGACGAGAGTCGATCCCGAGGCTGCATCACATTTACGAGATGCGCATGTGTAGGCGGGTGCATCAGAAGTCTTTTCTCCGTCCGTCGACGGGAGGAGCCGTATTCCTACCACCTATGCACCATTCTGGTTACATGGCGATACTGGCTGACCCAAGCTTGGCGAGAGCTTCACTGCCTGGTCTTGGTGGGAGGCCGCAAATCAAGCAGAGTCAGTCAGGTCCCTCTGCTGGTGGATCCTACTCCTACAGTAGCGGGCATGGAGATTGCCAGGATCCAGCCTGGAACCTTGGAACTCCCGCGTTGTAGGGCAGAGTCATGATTGCTAGGACCCCCACAAATGGTGAGGTACGCGCCGATCAACGTTTTTTTTGTTCCATGATACGGGAGTTTATTATCCTCGCCGGCGAGGCAAGATTTGCGAGAGATTAACAACAAAGGCATCCCGCCTTATCACGGCAATGAGTCAATGAGAGAGGAGCAACCCTTGACTCCCAGCTGAAACGACTACTGCACCTAGCTGTCCAGCTCTCACGTAGCTATACGAACCACGGCGATGATGATGGCCGTTTCTGGCCCTGGCGGCCCGGGGACCAGAGAGGGAAAAACTGGTTTGGTATTCCATCTGCTCCCTTTCAGGTGCCACGCCCGTGCCTGCTTCTGTGCCCGCCAAGTTACAGTACAGTACGGTGAAGGTATCCGTAATCGACGTCGGGTTAATTTTAGCCAGCCGCCTCCACTGGACGCTCGATTTACAGGGCTCCTCTTCCTCGCAGCTCATATCGACGCCATTTCATTTCATTTCGACTCGGTCCGCATCCTGGATCCAACCATGGATGAACCAGGATTCTTGTCCATGGGATGGGGGACTTTGTGCAACGTGGGCGGGCACAGACAGGTCATGGCTAAATAATTGTCCAAGGCATCTGTCTGCCTGTCTGGCTGCCTGTCTGGATAAAGCAGCGGAAATATAAACGCCCGTCGAGCTTTATCAGCTACCAACCTATCAGGTACAGTACATACGGGCTTGTCGGCTCAACTGCCGTATCACGGCGTCAGAGCACTAGTCTAGAGCCTCGATGATCTTCCACCCACCCACACCACCACCACCAACTCTCCAGCTGTTGTCACTCACCACGGATCCATCCCGACAACACAAGGGACCCGTCTCCAGGTTTCCAATTTTGGATATCCCCGCCTCCCAGAATGTTCTTGGGACGCCGCATCACACGTCAGTCCTTCCCCCCTCTTCCCGTCTTGAGCCTCTGATGGGCCAGCGTCATTCGCCGCCCTCGCCAGAGTCGTCGACCTCACCAGCTGTCCATCAAACACGAGTTTATCGTCTGTCTCATCCAGTCCCGGGCCGCAGCTGCAATCATCAGACCGGTTACCCTGCCGATCAGTGTTTCATGTTTTTTGCCTTCTGCTGTAAGTCGAGGCAACCAGAATAGTAACCTCTCGTGCTTATCAATTTTCGTCCTGGTCAACTGGTTCCCGTGGCTTTGCTTATTGATGAGATTCAATAGGCAAACGAGGTGATGGTTACGTAGGCTACGCCACCACGGAGAATGCCTCATTCAGTCTAAATCGGTCTCAAGAGAGGAGGTAACTAGATTTGAATAGGTCTCAGTAAAGGAATATTCTAAACTTTAGAATATCGGCCTTGTTAGTGTTGGGTATCTGTCGCCGAGTTTCAATTTCATCCAGTTTCGGCAGGCCTCTCTTATTCCCGTTACACGGGCTTAGGAGACCCTAGGCGGCGAGTCTCTGCGCCGACACACGGCCTCAACACATCCATCACAGCGAAGGGGACGCCAGTACAAGTAGATCAGACGATGGCATGCCGATTTGATTCAACCAAGGGAATAAACAATAAAGAATCCCAGGTATTTGATTGCCATCACTTTCAGCACTCTTGTAGTTGCCGGCTGCAGCTTCTGGTTGGTCCCTAGGTAGTCCGGGGTAAAATGATAATGCGATCCCGCCGGGTCCGATAAGGCAAACCGCCGAGTCCCGAGCTCTGCTTATCTCGCCCGTCGATCGCGGGCTCAAAATTTCAGTCTCCGTACCCGTCAACGTCCATCCACCGACCACGATAACCTCCAAGGCCTAACATATCAACCACATCTACAACCCCCCTCTAACCGCCATAATGGATATGTGCGTCTCAATTTTCCCTTCTGCTCTAAACTTTCGACCCCAACGCTAACAAGAATCCAATTGCAGGTTAACCACCGCCGAGCAGCGCACCTTGGAGCAGCGCATGCAAAAGCGTCAGGTCAAGGAGTTCATGGGAGTATGTTCCTTTTCTTAGCCATTCAAACTCACAATGCAGTAGTTGTTGCCGTCCCACAAACACAAGCTAACAATGCCCTGTATTAGGCCTTTGGCGGTCTCGTCGAGCACTGCTTCATGTCCTGCGTCGATGACTTCACCTCCAAGGCCATCTCCTCCCGAGAAAGCGGCTGCATCAACCGCTGTGTCCAGAAGTGGATGGCCTCCCAGCAGCGCATCAGCGATCGCTTCCAAGAACACAACGCCCAGCTTACGGCCCAGATGAACAAGTAAATGTGATGACGACATTGGAGAATGGTGGGATATACGGACTTGGTGTGTACGACTATGAAACGGGGGGAAAAGACGCAAGAGCCCGGCTGCTGTTATTTGGCGTCGAATGTCCCGGATGGCTGGTTTTCCACGATACCAAAGAAGAGGCGTTGCCGTCGAGAGTGATGAGCCAGCGCGTGCCTGGTGATTGCAGCACCAATGCTGTACTTGTATATTATCATGGGTCATAGAAGGGAGGCGACCGGGTCTGGCCCTATGCTCCTGGGAATGAATATTCTCGTTTCCGCTCAGCCTATGCTACTATCCCTTTCATGCCGCGCACCTCAGACACATCACCCACAACCGTGGTACTGGGTGGATCAAAAGATGACATCATTACAATACTACCGCCAATTCTCTCTAAAGTAACGCTATTCTCGTCTTTCGAATAGATAAACAATTATTCGTCCCTGTCTTTTTCACAATGCATACGGCCCGTTTCCAACGCCCTTGACCTATGATACTAGTACTTTACATCTCCATGAACCATCATTCTCTTGTCCTTCTCTGGGGTTAACTCTCTGCTTCCTCGCTCAGCACATCGCGAATGGCGTCTAGCTGGGCCACGGCCTTTTCCTCCAAAAGACTATCGCACGCGCCTGTGACGGGCTTCATGCCACGCCAATCCATCTCCCGCTGGCCTAATGGCATGAGTCTCTCCTTCAACAACTTCTTGGTGCTGAGCCAGAAGTCCACGTTTTCCAGGAGCGTGGCTGAATCCCATTCAACTTCGGGAATGTCCCTATTGTTGTTAACCCGAAGAGCAGCGAGCACTCGAGTGAGTAGGGCCAACGAATGCACTTCCGAGACGGCCACCAATGTCAGATAATGGGGCGACGCCCGAGACTGTGTACGGCTTGCTCCAGGTGCCTCAAACCGGTCCACGCTTGACTCCAATAGATGCGGAAACTGGTTCAGCACATACGCAACTTCAGGGGCAACGGTGGCACCCAGTGCTGTCAGCAAGTTTAACATCAAGGGCAAAAGTCCCTTGGCCCAAATGCCATAGCAACGCTGAACCACTGGCGAGTCGGAGTAAGGGGAAATGTTGGACTTGAGCATGAACTTGGTCAGGTTGGCTGACAAGATGTTGCTCAGAATTCCGTCACAGGCCATCTGCTCAGCGATTAACGGCAGGGTCGAAAGCTCCAGGAGGAAGAGCATGCTCAACTCGCCATAGATGGGGTCGCCTTGGTCCGCCAGTCTATCGGCCCACGAGTAGAGGGACGAAGCAGCATGAAGAGCCTGGTGCTCTGATATGATGTTGAGAACCTGGGTTTGCGACTGGTCCATGTTTGGCAGGCTCAAACATGCTTGCAGGATAGCTGTCAACAGAGCAAGGTCTTCTGGCGATACCGTAGCTTCGTTGTCATGTATCAAACTGACCAGTGCGCGGAAGCCTCTTCCCACGACACGATCAAGGATATTCAGAAGGGTTTGCGTTACTGTCACTGTGTTACCTTCCAGCCCATCTTGAGAGTCGGCTGCCTTGCCTCCGCTGGTGTGATAGGCACGGAGTGTCACAAAGAGCGCCTTTAGCAAGGTTCTGTAGTATGAGATAGAATCTGGGCCAAACGGTTCCTCAACCCCATTCATTGTTCCAACCAGGGTTGAGAGGAGCTGGTTAATGTCCTTAACTGGAATCGAGGACCTAACAAGTCGCTGGATCAATACCAGGGCGAGGTTGGCTCGAGACTCAACAAGCTTCAGGAAGATACTCTCGGGACCTGGAATTCCTTGGTTTGCGTTCAAGCACTGCTGCGCAACCTGCAGCATCTGCTTTGCGACCGTTTCGTTATGAGGGAGGCATGTACTAAGTTCCACTAAAAGAAACTCCCAGGCATGGAAAAGAGCCTAATCATCAGGTTAGCGGTGTCAATGGAATGGGCATGATGTCAACTTACAAGCTGAGCGTCTACCAGGGATAGGTTGGTGTTTGCACGCTCCATCTCGGTCTTAAAGCCGTCATCTTTTCGGCCTTTCCAGCCGGGGTCAAACCTAAGCATCTCATCGGCACGCTCCAAGTCGTAATAGTAACTCTTGCCCAGCTCTCGTGGTTCCAGGGCGGTCCGCTTAAAGTCGTCCACAGGGCAATCTGAGTATTTGTTTGAGAAATTCCTGGCAAAGTTGTTGTGCAAAGACTTGTTGTAGCCCCCAACTTCGACTCCGTCGCGTAGATAATAGTCAAGATCACCAACAAGAGTCTTTGCGAGTGCACCTGAGTTACCCAGATGACGCGAATGGTATAGCTGCATAGCGAAGGTCTCGGCGATGTAAGCGGCCAATCTTGCTTCGAAGCCAGCACGCACAGCGTCCGTCTTAGCAGTGACAGCCGAAGATTTGATATCACGAACATATGCCCGAAGACCATCGAGGTAGGCTGTGTCTTTCTGAAGCGTGAAAACGGTCCATGGCCAGAAGTTTTGGGCCGAAGCGACGAAATCCAGGACAACTATGGCTTCGCTCACTTCAAGGTCCTTCAGCTTTCCGAGTTTCGTGAGGGCCGTCGCGAAAACCGAATTTGTGGATATTTCAGTCTTCTTCTTGTCCTTTTTCATTGCCTCTCTAGGCGTTTGTCCCGTGAGAAGACAATTTGACATCCACTGCTGTCGGTTTCTCAGTATTGCAGAGAAGAACTTCCATGTTGCCTTCACTTCCCTTGTCAACTCATACGGCTTGCCCAATGATGAGAGAAGGTGCAAAAAGGACTTGGAAACCTGAGGGCCCAGGTATCCCAGCAACGACGGGGGCTCATTAGAGGATTTGCCTGCATTTACCACCAAAGATTCAAGCAGCCACATAGTTGGTCTCCGGAAATGATCAGACACCGCACATAGACGGGCGAGCAGGGTAGAGCTTTTGAAGAGGTAGGTTTCAATCATGCTAGATGACTGTTCAAGATAGTTAGCAACCCGCAAGAGGGTTGCCGAAAATTCAAGCACGGCGCTCAGTTGGGCCTGGATCATGCTCACGCGTCTTGGGTAGAGCGTACTATCAGCAGACGTAAAGGCGGTGATGAGGGACGACAGGAGAGGCTGAAATCTCAGAGACCCTGTGGATGGGGAGATAAAGCAGTCGATAACGTAGGCAGCGGCAGGTCGAAGACAAGAAGTCAGGTTTTCGGAGCTTGAAGAATCGCCGAGGCTATAGCTGTAGAGAATCGCCTTGTGCAAGATAGGAACGACATCTCGAAGGATCGAAGACCGACAAGTCTCAGAGGCGAATCGCCAGGTAGAGGTATTCTCAAAGATGTCCACCCCTGCTTGAGCTATTGAATAGCTGACCTTGGACAATACCTTATCAGCAGTGCCGAGCCAAGGATTTAGGTCTGATTTTTTTCTGCCCGCAAGTTGGATGCCTGCTCGGCGTTGGACGGCCGATGTCACAGCAGTATCGATCAGGTTGGAGAATAGACGGAGGCAGGATGACAAAAAGTCAAATCTCTCTTGAACCAGGTCAAGGCTGCCAATAATCTTGGAGAGCTTGCCGGCTCTGGATTCAGAACTCAATAGTTCGCATCGGGAAAGGTAAGACCACACCCGGCTGGGATAGATCGGCAGAATTGCATCCAGGAACTGAACACACGAGTTGAGGATGGCTACAACCACATCCTCGCTCTCCGCGAGATCAACTTGCATGTAGTAATCCATTGTCTCGCAAACCACAGTCAAAAGGTCCCTGCCACTTCCAGCGTCAATGTGCTTCTTCGCTTCGAGGAGGATATCATTATCGGAAAGTACGAGTGTCCCCGTCGAGCCTTGCCTTGCGGCGCTCAAGTAATCCATGCGAATAAGGGTCGCAAACAGAGAAATGACCTCAGCCGTTTCATCCGGCTGAAGCATACCGAGTTCGGATTGGTAACCTTCCTTCATGAGGTTGATCTCAAGTCGTCGGCCCAAAAGTGAGATAGTCGAATGGGGATATTCCATCGCGACGACACGTCCTGTGTCTGTCACAAATCGTCCGTAAGTGCCAGCAGGTATCCGGTAAGCGTCATCCTCAATACGTCTTCCGCGCCAAGATGAAGATAAAGAAATGAGGGGGATATCCTGAAGGAGGCAGAATGCATTGGTGTTCTCGTCTTCTTGTACGAGCTCATATTCTTGGAATGTTTCGGGGAGAATGAATGTCAGTGTCGGGGTTACACGAAGCAGGTTAAGAATCAGCTGAGACCGCTCGCTATCGTGAAGGCTGGTAGCGCTGGCCAATGTTCGGCAAAGGGTGATGAAGGGAAGGAATTCATAAGGGTATCTGTCGAGGGCTTGCTGGAAGAAAAACTCAAGCGCGAGGTCGTCGTTGAGCATGGTTGCAAGAATATCCTGCTTTTCTGAGAGGTTTTCCTGGTTTGAAAGATCCCAATAGCTGCGGCCCGCACTCAGCACGGAGAACAACGAGCTCACTGGCTCGGACTGGTAGCCAACGATTGGGTAAGAAACCTTGAGAAGTTCCAAAAAGACGCTGCGGACGCGGGAGCTGAGCAGGGGCGTCATGCTGCCTTCATCTGATGGCCCCAATCCCGAGGCCATGGTAGAGATTACATCAAAAACACGTCCTTGGGCTGTAACAGCAGACGCAAGCTGCTCAACCACAACAAGATCCTTTGAAGATGTCGCATTCTCGAGAAAGCCGTCGAATTTGGAGGATTCGATAGAGAAGATGCTGCCCGCCGAGTTGCGCCTAGCGACTGGGCGGATCACGCCGCCAGCCTCGAACGTTTCTCGCGCATTTTGCTGCAACAGATTGTCCCGTTTCTCAGTCCTGTTCTGGTAGGACACGTTCATGCGATGAAGGAGCAACGTCCAAGCAAAAATGACTGGCGAGGCACTTTCGCAGTCGGATTCCGCCGCATTCAGTATACTCTTGTGAACCTGTTCGAGAACATCAGATGAGAGCAAATACGTGTCGTAAGTGGTATCAGCTCGGGTCGCATCCTCCTCTCTCTCAGACAGGTAAGTCAAGGACCGAGCTGGCTTGAGCAAAATCAAGGACACTGCAACTGATAATGTCTTTAGTGGCAAAACCAAGGGGGCAATGCTTTCGTGAATCTGGTGTAGGAGTTAGCCCAGGCCACTTGCAGACGGGTGAGATGATACGAACCGGCTGGACGGCATCGAAGAATCTATAAATCTCCATCAAAGAGAACCATTGGTTAACGGCGCTTGAGGGCGCAAAATCGTCGCCAAAACTATCCACAACCTGGAAAACCACAGACAAGGCATGGACAGCCTCGGTCAGAAGCGTCCTCAGCCAGTCCACTTCCACGTCTTCAGTGACCCATTTCTCGTCGGTAACAGCCTTGAGACCCGACTCGATTTGGCTCATGGAGTCTGTCAGAATCTGAAGGTAGGTCGGAAGCAAGGGTTCCGCATCGTCTCTGGAAGGCAACTTCAATCGATAGGTCTTGGCCAGTTCGAGGTCGACGTTGGCGAATGTGGGCAATCTTTCGTATAGTTTGATGGAATTTGCATAGTCTGCAGACATCATAAAGAACCGGCGTTCGGTGAGATACGTATCGAAGAGTCGTCGTTGTCTCGTTTCTGGTTTCTCAAACTCGGTCCAGATCTCGTCGGCGTCCAGGGCGGCGGCAGATCCCAAATCCAACAAAAACCCTGATCCTTGGCCATTATGAAGACCAGCAGCTTCTTGTAAGTTCTTAGCATCTTGAGAAGACAGCGGTCCCATGAGATGGCGGGCAGGACGGGACTGAAACTCGACTATGACTACGCGCAACGCCGCAACTGTGTTGATCTTGGCGTTCTTGCTGAGCCATTCTGCATCCTTCTTTATCGTCTCTATATCGAATCGGCCATCTGGGCTGGCGGGGACATTAATCGGGGCAGTCTTGGTCTCGAATTCTTTCTTGGTAGCTTCGCTAGGCGGTGCGAAGGTGCTAGCAGGATCCTCCAGGAGACGGTGGACGTAGTCGTCGCTCAAAAACTCGATAACGGCAGAGCTCGTGGTGCGTTTCCCAGAGCTATCGGATAGCGCAGTAGCGATGAGCTTCCAAGAGCTGCATGCACAGTTAGAGGCGTGTTGATAGGAATAGGCAGCAAATACAGCTGCAGACATATGCTAGACAACTTACAGAAGCACCCGCTCCCCGGTCAGACATTGCTCCAGGGAGGGGAAATAGATGCGATCGGCCACCGGCGCCATTGCAGAGAGCGTCAAAAAGGCGACAGTGGCATGCGATGCATCACCTAGTGGTTGGGGTGCGAAAAAGCGAAGGTTTTGTTGCTTGTTGACGCGCCTGATCGCGATGAGCTTGGGGCTGGGCGAGACAAGGTCAACTTTTTGGGAGAGCTCCAGAGGCGCCGAGGATCTGCCGGCCCATTTGGGAGCGGACGACAATCGGAGCTTGATGGGTCTGAGAGGAAGGTGCGCGCACTGTCCCCGCAATGGGGTTTTAGGCCTTGCTTACAGTGCCAATATCAAACATTGGACGCCTAGGTATGCTGCACAAAGACACATCCATAAACTCTTTGGTCTCACTTCCAGTGAGTCACTTGCATCCAACAACGCCGCTCAACCTCATCAGGAGCTTTCGGAACAAAGCGAGGAAACGGATTGCAAGAAACATTCGCCCAATTCGTGTTCAAAATGGGGTCATCAGATATCATCGACCACTCGCCGCACCAAGCGAATCCCTCGCCTCCCATCCCAACGGCTTCTAACCTCATCCTCATTGACAACTACGATTCTTTCACCTGGAACATTTACCAATATCTCGTTCTGGCGGGGGCCACGGTTACCGTCTATCGAAATGACAAGGTCACAGTAGAAGAAGTGGTGGCCAAGAAGCCTACCCAGATCATCATCAGCCCCGGACCAGGCCACCCGGAATCCGACTCTGGTGTGAGTCGAGATGTCATCCGCCACTTTGCGGGCAAGGTTCCCATCTTCGGCGTCTGCATGGGCTTGTATGTTGTCTTCTTTGTCCGGTAAAACATCTTCTAACACCCGCTCAGGCAATGCATCTTCAATGTCTACGGAGGAGAGGTCAGCTCTGCCGGAGAGTGGCTCCATGGCAAGACTTCTCCCTTGACCCACGATTCCAAGGGCGTCTTTGCCGGCCTCAGCCAAGGCGTGCCAGTTACTCGCTATCATTCCCTTGCAGGCACCCACGTCACCCTACCCGAAGAGCTGGAAATCACTTCCTGGGTGGCCAAGCCTGATGGCTCCCCTGGTGTCATTCAGGGTGTGCGCCACAAAAAGTACACAATTGAGGGAGTCCAGTTCCATCCCGAGAGTATTCTGACTGAAGGTGGACGTGCCATGATCACCAACTTCCTCAGAATGCAAGGAGGCACCTGGGAGGAGAACACCCAATTCCAGAAATCGACCCCAACTGGTGGTGCGGACTCGACGGCTGCCAAGTCCAAGAATAACAACATCCTGCAACGAATCTATGCCAACCGAAAGGCTGCTGTGGACATTCAAAAGCAGATTCCGTCCCAGAGAATGGAAGACCTACAAGTTGCCTACGACCTCAACGCCGCCCCTCCACAGATCCCCTTTGTTAGTCGGCTACGACAGTCTCCTTTTGACGTGGCCTTGATGGCCGAAATCAAACGCGGCTCTCCGTCCAAGGGCATCTTTGCCCTCGATATTTGCGCACCTGCCCAAGCTCGCAAGTATGCCTTGGCTGGGGCGAGCGTTATCTCAGTGCTCACCGAGCCCGAGTGGTTCAAGGGAAGCATTGAGGATTTGCGAGCTGTGCGACAAGTCTTGGATGGCATGCCCAACCGACCTGCAATTCTTCGAAAAGAGTTTATATTTGACGAGTATCAAATCCTTGAGGCACGATTGGCTGGTGCCGATACTGTTCTGCTTATCGTGAAGATGCTCGATAACGAACTGCTAGAGCGTCTGTACAAGTACTCCCTTTCTCTAGGAATGGAGCCTCTAGTTGAGGTTCAAAATGCGGAGGAGATGACAACCGCAGTCAAGTTGGGTGCTAAGGTCATCGGGGTAAACAACCGCAACTTGGAGAGCTTCGAGGTCGATCTCAACACCACAGGCCGACTACGAAGCATGGTACCGGAAAACACAATCATCTGCGCACTGAGCGGTATTAACACCCATGATGATGTGTTGATGAACAAGAAGGATGGCGTCAATGCCGTCTTGGTTGGCGAGGCAATCATGAGAGCACCCGATGCCAGGGTTTTCATCAGTCAACTATGCTCAGGGTCTGAGCCTCCGGCCACGGCAGACGTTCCCTCCTCTTTGTACGTCAAGATTTGCGGTACACGAAGCGCCGAGGCTGCGCTCAAGGCCGCTGAATCAGGGGCCAACTTCGTGGGTGTCTGCCTTGTCCCAGGTGCTAAGCGATGCATTTCCCATGAAACTGCTCTTGCTATCTCAGAAGCGGTGCACTCGTACACCAGCACCCAGAAGTATGAGACGCAAGTAGCAGCAGTTGACACCAAGGCCACGGATTTTTTTGCTTCGGCTGCTACAAGACTCAGAAACCCTCGGCCGCAGCTTGTTGGCATCTTCCAAAACCAGCCCCTGAGCGAAGTCTTGGAAAAGCAAAAGCAGTACGATCTTGACCTTGTGCAGCTTCACGGCGAGGAGCCTCTGGAGTGGGCGAGCCTTATCCCTGTACCTGTTATCCGATGCTTCAAGCCCGGCCAAGTTGGCGTTGGGCGTCGAGGTTATCACACCATCCCCCTACTTGACTCTGGCTCTGGTTCCGGAAAACTCCTTGACGTTACCAATGTCAAGACGGTCCTGGAAGAAGACCCTGAGCTCAGAGTCTTCCTAGCTGGTGGCTTGAACCCCGACAATGTGGCAGAGGCTGTCAAGGCTCTGGGGCCTCTGGCTGAGCGAGTAATTGGTGTCGACGTGAGCAGCGGCGTTGAAGAGGATGGGAAGCAGAGTCTCGACAAGATCGCATCTTTCGTCAAGGCAGCGAAAGAAATCCGATAGACGTCAAATAAAAGCCATGTTTTGAGTACTTTGAAAGGAAGAATTGATTGAATCTTAACGGACTGTGCTCAAGGCTTCAAAAGTCTTCATACAAGGTAACAAGTTAGCCTTTCCATCGTTGTCATCCTAAAGGGGTTATTGTATTTCCTGCAGGAAATGCTCGTTTTCGTTCGAAGTGCAACACCTCCTTTTCTCATGGGATGCAGCTCTAGTCTACCTCCACAACATCTCTCAACCTCCTCAATACTAAGCCAACACATCTTCCTCTCGACCATTATGATCTCTTCATCCCTTCATCTCTTCAGTCAACATAACCTTTGTCTCCTTTCATTTCCTTTCCTTCCTCTCATTCCTTTCATCATCCCTCTATTCAATTAAAAGTCGGTTCTCTTCCTCCTTTAATCCCTAAACATCTCATTATTCAGAGCTTTCACTGCTATCAACTAATCCTAACCTCGAAATCTATCATACAAACAGCCAACATCCTTGCATCATGCCTGCTCAAATTTTCAAAGGACGTGTGATCGCCGCTGCAGGTCCTCTTCCAGGACAATTCACTATTGAAAACCTGAAGCGATGGACCTCCCTACGCAAGGGCGTCTTCATTGAAGACTTGGGCGACGATGTTACGCACTTGTTGTGCACCCGAGAACAATTTGACAAGAAGGTTCCAAGAAGTCCGTATCTGCCATGGTGATGTCTATAGTGACACAGCCTTCTCACGAAGAAATAGTCAAAGAGGCGTTGAAGCGCGGGAAACGCTTGCACATTGTCCACTGCGATTGGTTCGAGTTCTCGACGGTCAACAATAAACGTGAGCCCGAAATTGGTTACTCGATGAGAAGCATCCTCGCAAAGCAGAATGCAAAGAAACGAGACGAGGCGCGTGCCGAGAAGGGCAAAAGAGACGGCGAGAAGTTTGTCAACACTAGTATAGTTGCTCCCCTTCTCTGTTCCCGAGGACCAAGTCTAACGTATCCTAGCCCTCTACCACATCTACAGGGACCGGTCCAACTTTGTCTATCAGATTGATCTAACCCGGGACGACCAGGACTCCGGTGAGTTAGGGCAAAAGTATACCCTCTGTGTAAGTATTATCCCATGCTCTTGTGTCTGAACGTCTCTTAATACTGATAATTAACTACCTAGCTTTGGGAGTCTAATGCAAAGCCTCACCTCTACTGGTTCACTGCCAAATTTATCAAGCGCAGAGGCAACACTCAGCCAACGTATCACCGGCCTAGTATCTACCCAGGCAAATGGCGCGTCCACATGGATCAATTCATGCAGTTCTTTCGCACCAAGACAGGAATCCCCTGGGAGGATCGAGTGACATTGGCCATGACGATGCCCGGCTCGTACTTTCAGTATGCTCCACCAGTAAGTGTCTTGGCTCGATGACTTGATAGCGCTTCCAAGGCGTGTTATCGGCAGGGCTAACATACCACAGACAGGAGGGAAGCCGCTTAGAAGGCGTCTTCGCTTCGATTCTGAGTATTGCAAGCAGATCAACGCCGAGCTATTGGGGTTGCCGTGGCCACCCGTAGAGAAAAAGACCGAGCAGGACTCAGCAGATGATGCTGGCCCAGAAGATGGCCCAGTGATCTTCGGTGATGAAGACGAAGATAAGACGAGCCCTCATGTCGCCGATGGACAAGCCCCAGATGAGCACAGGGCCTCGACTAGCAACGAGGGAGGTGACGAGGAACTTCAGACTCCTATTGAGGATGTGGAGGCAGAGGGCGCCGATGATGGCTCCGTCAGCCCAGTCTCGGTGTCCTTCGACAACACTTCTTCCCCAGCAGAGACCGCAGAGTCCACAGCTCCATCTTCTCAGGGCAACGAGGGCGACAATGAGCAGCCGCCTGAGGAGCACATTGGCCCAAACACAGGGAACGCTGGCGATCTACTGTCCTCAATGGACCTGGAAGCGCCACAGCAAGGTGAATGAGACCTAGTGGCATGTCACTTCAAGACCTCGTGCGAGGTTGAGATTCGTATCTTGATTGCGTAGCGTCGAGAATGCCCGTGGTGAATTGCCGGGCTACGAGGGGAGCTTGCGGGAGAATGGCGTACAGGGAGGGATTCGGAGCTCTGCCATGGGACAACAATCGAGGCGGACGATATCATCTTGGGGGAAATCAATGAGCTTTGCCGGACATGGGATGTGAATATAGGAATGGCTTGAGGAGGTTTGCCCTCGGTTTCTTTTCGTATTTCTCGTATGAAAATGTATCGCTATCCGTGCATCCCGTGTACTCCAATTCAAACAGTCGTCTGTCATCGGCATCCTTGTCCCTGACCATTTTAAAATCTCAGTTTGGGGACCATAAACACCAGGAGAAATGCTGCGATCATAAGTCCGTAAACCCAAGCAAAAAGCAGGTACCTCCCCAACAGCCCCTTACCCTCCGTCATCCTCTTCAAGGCACCCATCCTTCCCCTCGCCGCCTCCATGCCCCGCTCTGTCTTGTCCATCCCCTCACCTGCGCGGCCGAGCACCTCCTTGTCAGCCTCCAGGGTGGTCGAGAACCGCTGCGAGCTCGCTTTCAAGGCGCCCGCCATCTTCAGGATAGAGTCTGAGAGCGCATCCTGCTCGGAGCGCTGACGATCCAGCAGGGCCTCGGCTGTAGCTGTTGATGTTACAGGAGTGGAGGGCTTGCTGCGGTTGGCGAAGAGTGCAGCGCGTGCCGTTGAGTGTGCTGATGGTGTCGAAGATGTAGCCGTGCCGCGCGGTCGGATCGTTTGGGTTGTTTGTGTGGGTTCTTGGTCTTGTTGTCTTGAAGATATCGCAATTCCGGGTGACGGGTCAGGCGGTGCCACTGGTGGTACTAGTAGCGGTGCTGGTAGTCTTGATTCGGTAGAGGCTTCTGGTGTTATTTCTGGTGGTTCCGGTTCCGCATCGTCATCTTGCCCTGAGCTTTCTGTAGGCAGGTCTGTAGATATCGAGTCGACGATGCTATCGCTAGGTGTCGGTATTATCTCTGAGAGGATGTCTTCTCCATCAGTGCTCGCATCGTCGTCGTCGTCGTCGTCATGAGTCGCCACCTACAGTCTTGTCAATATGTAATTGTTATAGCTAGGCATCGTCCCATACCTGTCGTAAGTCTTCAAGTCTGTCTAACAGCAACTCCAACACTTCTCTCTTCCCATTCAAGTCTGCTTGAACTTCAGCTCGGCGACCCGGTGCCTTGATGTCCAGTGCATCGTGTTCCAGCTTTGTCAGTGAACTCCGCGCATAGTCGAGGTTCTGTGATATAAGTGATTAGAAATCCCGTGGTGCCGCTGCCGAAAGATGGCCTTACAGATGCCACTCTGGCTCTCTCAAACTCGCTTGCTCGTAGCCTTCGTTCGCGTTCGCCATTTGTGTGCAGTACAGTTGTTTGCAGCCGCAATAACAAATTTCCTAGCTCGGCCGAGGCAATATCAATTGCGCTTATGTTGAGCGCCGGGCTGGTCGCCGTCGAAAGCCTTGCCATGGTGCGTTGGTTTGCAGTCTCATGGAATTGCGCTTGGGGGTGGTGTCTAAGTGACGTGTGACGTTCGGAGCTCCGCGGTGCAGCGGATCCTGTGTGGCTGAAGCTCGCGGCACGCCACGTCTCAACTTGGTCTTGATGCTAACCTAAGGCATTTCATGACAGCTTTTCAAGAGTTTCAACTCTGTAATTTAATCCATTTTCTTTCTTTATCCTGTATCGTATATTATGATTAAAGCATTTTTCAGACACGTCTCGATTGTCACTCGAAGTCGGTCTCTGAGCCAAAATCATAGCACCTTTGGGCGGGCCATGTCCAGATCTTAATTGCGACCGAACCTTGTAGGTCAACAGAAAAGAAGTCGACATAAATGTCCAGGGTATAAAGGGCAGCCAATATCACAGGAGATCGAAGTATGATCACACGCTTGCCCCATTAGCGCTTTTCTACTTCCATTTTCTTTTGTTATCGAGTCTGGTAGATAATCTACACAGGACTCATTTGACCCCTATTCATCATGGATACCCTATACCAAACAGAAAGACACAACTAGAAGTAGATAGTGGCCCGTCCCAATCCAGTGAAACCAAACACCAGTGCGCCAGCAAAGAGGGATGAAAACAACTCGGTATGCCACGATGGCCATAATCCGTGGCTATTCCATTGGCTTGGGTATGAGCCGGCTGCTTTAGCCAAATGCGCCCTGTCGCGTAGGATGGGCAAGCCAATGTCAAAGTACCAAACCCGCCCGACCAATAGCCATGCTCCTCAACAATGCGATGCCAAATGGGACTATCAATCTGGAAGCAACACCGGATCCCGAGGGACAGTTGCTGTAGGAAGGGAGCCTGGTGTAAGGCGTTGTTGAGCCACTAGACTGAGACACTGAGAGTCTTGTGAGCTTCGGTCCTGCCCTAACAGCCAGCGGGAGTAGTGGTGTATTTCGTTCGGATTTCGTGTGACGCTCGTGTTCCTTCTCCCACATCTCTCGCGAATCGGCGAATCTCGAATAGCATCGAACCGTGGTTGGGGTCGGCCTATTCCTTTGGCTCCTTATCTTTCCCGTCCTCCTCTTCCTTCTCCAAGGCACTGCGCAACCTCTCTTCTTGGCGCTTCCAATGGCTTCCCTCTTCATAGTCGGCACTGATCTTCAATGCCTTCCGCAACCGTTCGCTCTCCTTGATCTTGGCATCGGCCATCTCGTGGACCTGATGCTGTTTAAATGCCTTCCTGGGTCCAGCCCCCCTTCGCCCGGAATTCATCTCTGCGAGAAGTTTTTGTCGAAGTTCGTCACACTGTCTCTCGATTTCGTCTTCATCGACCCTGGACAAAGTTAGCTTGATAACTAATTGCATGTGACGAGAAGGGCGGACGCACTCTTCCTCCTCCAGCTTGTCTCGGAGATCAAAGACCTTAACTTCGACCTCGCGCTTGCGATCATGCTCCAATATTCCCTTGTCTGGTTGCCGCTGTCGGTGTCGCAAACTGTCGAGGTCCTTGGGATATGGGGCGCTGTAGTCGCGAGGCTTAATGTGGGCAAGGTTTCGTTGGACGTAGCCAGAAGTGCCACTGCCTCGAGGCGTGGAAAGTCCGACGTTGTCAGACATGGTTTATGGTAGGGAGAAGAAATATGGAAAGCTATGATTGCTGCAGGAGATGGCTTAGACTCGAGGGAAGAGGTCCCTGGTGGACCTGTGACGCAGCAACTCCGAAGGCGGTGTGAAGCGATAAGATGGCAGAATGTGCCGATAAGGGACGCCATGGTGGGGTTCATTGATTTCGCCCCTCATTGATGGAGGAAGGAATATTCTACGTGGATTTATAAGTGAGTCAAGGTATTAACTAAACAACTTGATTCATCCTTTTCCAGGGCGCTTCCAACGATTTTCCTATCAAATATTATCCCAACATCCTTTGAACCTAAAGTGCTCTCTTCCCATTAATATACTTGCAATTTAGCATCTACCGCGATGCCTCACTTGCCAAGTTCCGCCGAAGCTGGAGACGAGGGCGATACCCCAAAGTTTGTCTTCCCACCGGTCACCAAAGATCACATTCAGAATTGCTCCTACGACTCCTGGTTTCCCAAGTATAGAAGCTCCTGTCTCAAGTCGCGGATAATTCCGCTACCTTCATCATTTGTCCAGTACCTCCACGAAGACGGTATCATCCTGGCAGATGATGAGATACAAGATGAGCCTGATGAGGAGTGGCACACATCTGCCAGTAGCACATCCGCCAAAGCGCCCGCTCGAGATCCCGAATCATCCGATGATGAAGACGACGAGCCTGAAAGACTACCCCCAAACCAGAGATTCCCAGAGACACACAAGCTCATCAAGGACAAGATCGCTGAACTTGGCGGCGCCGTGGCACCAAAATTGAACTGGTCGTCACCCAAAGATGCTAAGTGGATATCACCTCACCAGAACACGCTTAAGTGTACTTCCCCGAACGACATTTACCTCCTCCTCAAATCATCGTCCTTCATCTCCCACGATCTGGACCACGCCTTTGAGGACTGTACTTCGGCCGCCCCATCTCGGCCATATGCCCCCGTTCTTGTCCTGAGACCATTCTTCACTCCCCATGTCGCCCTTGAGTTTCGCTGTTTTGTCAAGCATCGAACACTCATTGCAATCACGCAGCGGGACCTCAACCACTACGCCTTTTTGGAGGGAATCCGGCCACAGCTATGGCATAAGATCAAAGCATTCTTCCGGGAGAAGCTGAGACTTACGTTTCCTGATGCCAGCTTTGTCTTTGATGTCTATGTTCCCGAGAATTCATTTGAGAAGGATGGTCTGGGAAGGGTGAGGCTGATTGACATTAACCCCTGGGCACTTCGAACAGACAGTCTGCTTTTTGGGTGGCAAGAACTTCTTGAGATGGAGGTCCCTAAACCCCTGTACGGGACTTCGAGCAACGAAGCGGGCCCGGATGGCAGCGGGGACGATACAGTCACTGAGGGGGAGGACGAAGACGAAGACGTTGAATATCGACCCGAGTTGGGCCCTGAGTTTAGGATCATAGAGAAGGATGACCCAGCTGCCTACAACTTCAGCAGTCCCCAGTACTCGGCACATAAGTTACCGAAGGAGGTTGTCGATGCCAGTCTGGCAGGTGAGGGAGGGTTGAGAGAGTTTGCGATGCAATGGAAACAAATCACTGAGGGGAGAGGAGATGGTATCTGGGAGCAAGCTGCGGGTACTGGCCGATAAAACTTGTCGTTGAGACGTTGGCGGGGATATGTAGTCAATTTGAGCTGAGGTCGCAGTCAATAACATTGAGAGCGTCGAGGTTTAATCAAGGAAGGTGTAGTGAGACAACCAGGCCGAATTGAAAGTGGAATTATCATCTAAACGCTGTAATCCCACCTAGCTGCATAATTAGGTAGGTAGGTAGGTAACTACCTAGGGAGTTCAATGCCTGGTCTAGCTCTGAGACACGAGGCTTTCGCCTAACTCAAAAACCAGATGATGTTTTTGTCCGACTCCGAGAGAAACGAGGCTTTCGCCTACTCCAGGTGTTGGGTGTTGGTGTGTACGCATGCGAGGTTCCTGACTCCAGAAAAAAACGAGGCTTTCGCCTAAAGATGAGTGCGATGAGGTGTGCGTATATGTGGTTCTTGTCTAGCTCCGAGAAACGAGGCTTTCGCCTATCTCTGACCGATCCATGTGTCCGTGTGCGAGATGCTTTCGCCTGGCTCAGTCGTCATAAACGAAGTGCTGGGTGCTGAAAAGCATTTTAAGCACCACTGAATTCACCACGATCCGGAAGCATGGGTAGATGGCGCATTCTGAACGTTGGCTGACCAACCTCCTCCTCGACCACGCCTTGGGGCACGTCCTCGGCGACCATCCATCTTCTGACCAAGAGTCTCGGGTGGGTCGAATGGCATCAACAAAGATGGCTCGACTTTGACGACTATCGCTTCGGCCCCCTTGGCGGCATCTTCGGGGCTGGATACAAACTTGAATGAGTCCTCGATACTCATTTGCTACTGCTTCTCTTTGACCCATTTCCTTGGGAGGAAGAGTCCGTTCAGCTGCCATTCACGGAAGAGGTCGTAGTTTCCCCAACCGGCACCAACAAATGCTGGTCGCCCACGCTTCAGCCGATGCCCGCGTGAAGCCGCAGAGGCCAGGTCACTGCTCAACTGACCCGGCGGAAGAAGACCTTTGATTTGGCAATCGCGGCTTTTGCCGATGGATCGGGTCCAAGGAGACGACCAGGCTCCCAATCAATCCCGTCGCATTGTTTGGATATCAAAATTGCATCCGCAAACATGGTCTTGGTGTCCTGCCATGGCTCCCTCGGGTTAAATGTGTCTTCGAGGATAGGGATATCGCGGCTATCCTTGCCGTCTCCGCCGGTTGCTTTGGCCGGTGCACGCCATTCCTCCTAATCGTTGGACGTGTACTGGGCCAGGTCTTTGGCGTCAATCCTCTTGGCATGTCGGACCTAATTGACAATTTGTACAACAAATATCCACGTCGTTTTCACGAATGACTCGTCATTTTTGGCGGGGAATAGGGGTACCTGATACCGAATGCGATAAACATTCAGGTTGTCGATGCTGACCAACGATGGGAAAACCACCCCCTTCTGCAGAAACTTGTCTTGCAGCGTCTGCATCCAGGAGATGTACGAGGCCTGGATGTCTGACGTCCTTCGTTTGCTAATATCGACGTGCCATACTTTTGGGTACCGGAGGCTGCTCGGGCACTTTGCGACATCCTCGGCGTCGTCGTCGTCGTCGTCGTCGAGGGACGCCCAGCTTCACGTGACTACTCAGACCATCAGATGCGCAGACTATGCCTTCGTATACGGGACATTGATGCTTCCTCACGGGGAAGGACGCTTTCGCGTATAAGGACAGGGCCGGTGCCTCTTATGCGGAAACGACGCTTTCGCGTGTTTATATGTCTCGGACGCTTTCACGTAATAGGGGGTTATGCTTTCTCACGAGAGGACGACGCTTTCGCGTATAAGTGATGTCTTCGATGCCTTATTCGTGGAAATGACGCTTTCGCGTGTCACAGATGTCTTCGATGCTTCTCATCAGGAGACGACGCTTTCGTGTACGATGCCACACAGCTTGTGTGTTTTTCAGGACTTCTTGGCCTTCGGCTTCCATTCGACACCATCATTCTTGACGTAGTGATCTCTACATGTGCGGCATCTGTAGTAGTCGGGGTCTCCTTTGTGGCCTGGAAGAAAGGTGAAACCTCCTTTATAGTTGTCCAGGGTGTGGTCGCAATCTGGATTGGCGCACTCGGTGGTGATAGCACGGCGTCTCGTCTTCCCTTCTGCCGGGGGGATTCGTTCGCGCTTATGTTTTCTGAAGTACTTGCCGCAATTTTCGCATCTCCACTTCCCTGGCATATCTTTGACCTTGAGCCATCGAAAGTTGCGCCCATCTTCCGGCGTCTCGACTCGGGAGCAGTTGAAGCAAACTCTCATACCATCTTCCTTGCTATGTCTCGGAAGCCTTTCCTTGCCGTACCGTAGATGGCAATTATAGCAGGCGAGGCATCGGACGTTGGCTTCTTCTCTGGGATGGCCTTTCAAGAAGCACCACGGGGTTTTGCGGGTCGCTGTCCTGCGGCGGCCACAGTTGGGGTTACCGCATCGCCTGTCGGCAGGAACTCTTCGCAAAGCACGCTTAAAGTGCTTCAGCTTTGCTTGATGTTGACGCTTCCGTCGCATGTTGGTTTGCGCGCACGGGTGACAGAACCAGTCGTCCAGGTCATCGTCCCGGACCGAGAAGCAAAGGGCAATTGCTTTATGCTTGGTGCAATATTTGTTGGCACAATGGCGTGGACTGCACATGCCACATCGGAATCCGCCACCAGGGATGGCCTCCCAATCTGAGAGTGATATATAGAGGCCACACAAGCTACAGCTTGTCGAGCTGAACCGGTGGTGAGGGATTGGCTTGGCAGCCACCGCGAGCTGCTCCTCTGTAGGTTGGTGCTTAAGGCTATATGGTACTTCTTGGCCAAAGAGGGAATAGCTCCAATCGCAGAGGAAGCATCGCCAGAGGTTGTTAATAGTATCTTCAACGTAGAAGGACGTGCTCTTATACCGTGAGGAGAGGGACTAGCATTCTGCGTTAGCACAGGCCGCAATAGTCTCCCATTCTCCAGGTAACACGAGACCGTTGGTGTCGACACCGCAACATTGGGCAGTGTTACAAGCTTCACATAGCATCTCGTTATCCCATAGGCGGAGAAGTGACGCTGATTAATGGCATCTGTCGCACTCGGATGCGGTGCTTAAACGAATTGACTTAGCATTTTCGTCTGGAGCCCACTTGGTCCTGAACCGTCTGGCGAACTAATAGCACCTCTTATAATGGATACTATTTATAAAGCCATATAGTTTAGCCCCTTTCGGGATAGCAACTCTATATGCAGAGTTTATGCATATTGGCGTGTTTCCCCTTTTAATCTATGTAAGGTTGATATTATTGCGACGCAGGACTAGCTTACCACGCTAGAAACCATTGTTTCTTCCCTCCTAGGTACGCATGGCCCCGGAATTCGCCTTGGAGTACATCCAGCAACCATAGCAGAGCCGACTTGATGAGGCCCGTTCAGACAATAGAGTCTCTTGACAGTGGAATTCTGCACGCCGAAGTGGATCACGGAACGCATCGCGTATAGTGCGAAGAGGATTCCACACGCGCCACGCACTGTATGGCACGTGCACAGACACACCAAGATCTCGTTGTTTTGATTCCACTTTTCCTCTGGTGCTAACAACTACCCTGTTCATCCTCCAGTCTCCAGCCACACCTTATTGTCGATCACTTACATCGAAGCCTCGTATAAGTCTATCTCCCTTGCCTTACTCCAACTTGGATTTCAACATCGCGGCAGCAATCGACGGCCTCTCGCTTTCTCTTGTTCATTTCTCACGATGCCGAAGATTAAAACCGTTCGGCGCTCTAGCAGCAACTTTAGCAGACGCTCCAGCATGGTTCGTCAGCCCTCCGCTCGCTTGAGCACTCGTCGCAAGTCGCGCGAGAATGAACAGCCCGAGTCGGCTGATGAGGAGATCATCCCAACTTCTCAAGCCGCTTCCGGTGGTAGTGACACTCTCCCTTCCCCTACTCTTGCACCCCCCACTGCTCAGAATCGAGACGTTTTTAGCAGCTTCAACAGCGAAGACACCGACCCGCAGCTCCAGTATCCTCCTGACCTGGGGGCCTTTGCAACCGACATGCTCATTAACGGCGGTACCATCGACCCCTCCCTCGGAGAGCTCCACTATCAGATGCAGACCTCATTTGAGTCGGGAAATGCTTGGCCAATGGCCACCATGTCCCAGATGACATCTCTCGCTAGCTTTCCCTCGGGTCGCACTTGTGGTGAAATTGCCCGTAGCGTTTATGGCAGCGATATCAGGATCGATAGCGCTCTTGGCAAGAAGATCTCAAGCGAAGTCGCAGTGAGAGAACCCGTTCAGCGCCGTCCTGACGCTAGCCTAAACATGGAGCGTCGAAGCAATGTCGAAGCCTTTCTCGCTCACATGACCGGCGTGCCTGTTTCTCGACCTTGCAAGAACTGCCACAAGGGCCATGGACCCTGGAAGGAGTGTATCATATATGATGGTCAGTTGTGTGGCAGCTGTACCAACTGCTGGTTTAACGCCAGCGGTTCTCGCTGCACTTTTCATGGTGAGTTCACTGTGGTGCCCTCTCTTGGCGCTCCAGCTCCCGGTCACGATTTGAGGCACAGCCAACCCTAACACATTGTCTATCCAGAGAACAACCACCCCAACTCAGTCTATGCTCCGTCGCCTCTTTACGGCGTGCCCTCTACTGGAATGTCTCAGCAGCCAGCACAGCTATTGCCCCAGCCTGGTTCTGGCTTGTCGCAGCCCAACTCGTCTCTTCCGCAAGAACCTTCATCTATCCCACAGCCATCACCTCCTATTCACCCATCTCCCCCTATCACTACCCCATCACCTCGGGTGGATGTCAGCAACTAGGGCTTGACTGATCCCACCGGACGCTTGATCTCCCAAGCCATGAACGAGGTGACTGCCCTGTCGCGTCGGGACAGGTTCCTGGCGAGGATCGAGGCCGCCGCCGAGGAGCTCGGCATGCGCATTACAGAGTACGATGAGTATCTTCGCACTCCCGAAGGCATGGCAGAGGAGTTGCGTGCCCAGGAAAAGGCTCGCCCTGTATCTTCCAACAAGAGCATGCAAGAAGCCCAGTCAGACGATAGCCAGGCTCGCTGATTCTCTCCGCATCATGCTACCCCTTCACCTCTTCGTCTCAAAGTTGAGAATACGGTTGCTGCCACGATCAAGCGATATCCTCCAGCATATTGTGGACAAGTGCCAATGGATTTCCCAAGCAACGAAAAGAGAGAAAGAAAACACACAAAAAAGGTAAAAAAAGAGTAAATTTCCCCTCGTCTTGAGATCTTACTCTGATTTACTCACTGGGTCATAGACGCACTTTGGCTTATGGGTATTCGAACCCAGCTGTTGGACTCAGTGGATCCCAGACGCTCCTCGTGTGAGCTCAGACAAGCTTCTTGCCTGTTTTTGGGAAACCCTTTTCCGAAACCCTTGTTGAAACACAACACAAGCAACCCCCCGATGAAACCCTGTACGAGAATGACTTGCTCATAGTTGAGCCATACCACCAACAGCGATGGAAATTTCCGCTTTTGTTTTCCCATTTCTTTTACAGGACCCTTATTGGACTTAGTCGGAGTCCTCGCTACTCGCCCGGAACTACACCGCTACATAAAGTCGCAGGATTGGTTGTCCTGGACTTTACCAGGAACTCGTTATTTCATGTTTCATGTATTGTATTTATAGGTGGTATTGAGCATGTAGGCTCTGTCAGACATGCTGACCTTGTCCTGGATTTAACCCAAGGAACCAACTCCGTTTGGACGAAGGAGGTCTAGCTTGGATCTGGACCCAGTTTGATCACCACCGTATGTGGGCAAGCGATGGAGGAGGCTGTCCCGAAAAGCGAGTGCATTCAGGACCATTGTATTATTAGGAATCTGGTAACACTCGATAGGTAGTGTTGTATAGTATCACCAATCAGCATGACAATCACACGGATCGAAGGTGACTCAGGCGGCAAAATAGGGAACAAGAGCTCGAGATCGATAGACATAGGAGTTTACTACGGTATTTACCTATGAAAGCCTGAACAAATAAACGAGTTTGACCTTCGAGTCAAGTCTAATAAAACTCGATGCTGTTTTCCAAACCTGACTGTCGTTGAAGACATGAGTAGTATGTCAGTCACATGACTTGAACAGTGCATCACCAACGATCAACTACAACTTGAAAATGTACCTCTCTAGAAGGTCGAAGTGCACACCTAGAGAGAATTACAAATATTTTATTCTATTGGTATTGATCTTGGCTTCTTCCCCTGCAGCTTCCTGCTTAAATATCCCCGTTCGATTAATCAACGTTAGCTACCTTGTCTCTCTCTCTACCTGTCATCACACCATGAGACACGATGATTGTGCGGGATAGGCGCGGGCAAGAAGTGGCAAAAAGAAAAGTGAACCGAGGGCGATTAAAAAAGGCTACATGACATGCAGGATCCGAAGGAGCGTTCTGGCTGTGTCAAGGGCCAGAATAACAATCTAGGGGTTGACAAACCAAAACCGCAGAGGGCAACATTCAAAGTCAAAGCACGCGTCAATGGTAGGAAAAGAGTTTCGTAATTAAACAAAGTAGATGACCACCATCCTCCATCGCCCATACTGTTCAGATGCAAATAATGCCCCTTCCTTTATCGTCCTTCGTGCGCTCAGGCGGGCCTTTCATCCCTCCATCGCTTCGTCTCCTCTCCGCATTCCGTGGGCGGCCGCGACCACCGGCCTTCGCGGCCCCATCTTCTGTGGTCCAGCGGTCTTCAGATCTTTCTCCCCAAGTAAATAAAAAAAGACGTTTTGTGGTACAAAGCAACTCCCATCCATCAGCCCGCAAAATCCTTACAAAGAAAGGGAACCAAGGTCGACCCTGGGCGCAGCCAAAAGTACTATATCTGGCATGATGGTTGGAGCGTGAAGAAACCGACGTCGACCGAACGAGTCGCGCAGTTGGCCCCGAGCTTCCGGCCCAATGGTAAGACGAGTACAATGAAAAAATCGTGAGCCATGTCCCCGTGGCCCATCTAAGCAGTGTCGTTATTAAGTTCGAGGGTATTCGTGTTTTTGTGACGGCAAGAAAAATAAATCATTTAGATGAGACCACAGAGACGCAAGTTCTCCTGGATAATGATGTCTATGCTCGCGTTAGCAACAAATATCGCGATATTTGTGAACGAGAAATCTTACCATTGACAGCCGCCATGACGAATCGGATTTGGGTGGTATCGGTTGCGCAGGTGAAGTGAGTGTAAATCTGCTTAGTCTCGTGCTGGTTCAAGCTGACGAAACGGTTGAGGATGTAATCGCAGGCCGCCGCGTAGTCGTCGCCACCCTCGTAGTCAGGGAAGTAGTTCTTCATGGGGCTGACAGGCAGCTTCTCCTTAAATCGATCGATCTTGTTGAGGAACAGGATGATGGAAGTCTTGATGAACCACCTCGAGTTGCAAATCGAGTCGAACAGTGTCAGGGCCTCCTGCATTCGGTTGACGGTCTCATCTTCGAACAGGAGCTGATCGTACTCGGAGATGGCGACGAGGAAAAGGATAGTTGTGACGTTCTCGAAGCAGTGGATCCACTTCTTTCGCTCAGATCTTTGGCCACCGACATCGAACATTCGGTAGGTCAGGTCGCCGATAATGAACGTGGTCTCCGTGATACCGGTGGTCTTGACACGCGATCGGAGGACATCCTGATCGTTAGGCATGTAGTCAGGGGCGGCAATTCGCGCAATGTTGTCGAAGTAACTACCAAACCATAAGCAAGGAGGAAGCGAAAGAGCAATGGGTGATACATACTATCGGGCAGAGTCGTTGAGCTGGTATTCTCGTGATCGCTTGAAACACTCTTGCACACCACGGTCCTTCCACAGAGCCTCGATGGCGCTGCCAACCTCGGGAGGAAGGACATCACCCTCGATCTGAGCGGGCTGCATGAAGATGGTCTGGACGTGGTACTCCATGCGCTGATCCTCAAGAGGTAGCTCAAGCGACTCCATGGCCTCGAGGATGACGCGCATTGACTGGACGGTGTTGCTGAAGATGATCTCCTTGAAGGATTCTCGCTCATCGCGCGAGTACCCGCCCTCGTGGATGAGCTTCATCTGCTTGAGAATGGTCGACTTTCCGGATTCACCGGCACCTGAAGCGCATTGTTAGACAACTTGCTACCGTTGACAGGGCTGTCGCGCTCCCACAGGCGTCGCCGGCCAGGGACTAGACGAGACATGGCAACATACCGAGCAGCAGCATCTTGATCTCATTTCGCTGCATCATCTTATCCCGCTTGAGCTGGTTCTCGATCTCCTCGTTCCGGGCCTTGCCCTCCTTCTCTTCTGTGCTCATTCCGCAACCCATTGTGACGGTACTGTGGCTTTCGCCTCGACGCTGCTAGACGAAATGCAGGGAATGATCAGGCAAAGCAGACGACGCGATGTTTAGGATGGTCGTCGAAATCGCAGGCAAGGTCTGGGGCGGCTGATGTTAGTGACAACGACGCTCGAAAGTCGTGAATGAAGGAACGACTGGTGGACGGATGGAAGAGGCCGAAGGTATAGGGAGAGAAGAGAGATGAGAAAGAAGCGAGACAAAGCGAAGGCGAGGTGAGGTGGAGTGAAGGAAGAGAAAAGGAGATGGAGAAGCAGCTTTTGGTGTAGCGCAGTAACTGGGGGGAGGAGGCTGCAATTTGGGGCACGACACACGAGTCGTGCCAACAAAGGCCCAGCCCGGGGCGGAATCTCTCGCGCCTCCCCTGGACCAGGGGGGGAGGGGCCTGGGTCTCCGGGGGGTGGAGACGGGGGTGTGTGCGAGAGAGAGCCGGAGTGTGTGGTGATGAGGATGGGCCGAGCAGACGGAGATAAACAACAAGAGCGTATAGCAGCACGTAGGGCCAAGATGGGATCTGGCGGAGGCGAGGGCGTTGATGAACCAAGAAAGACAACTGACCTCGTCAAGCAGGGGCGATCGTTTATCGCCGCGATTGATGATGAAAGAAGACGGTTGACGAGGGCGGCAAATGCTTCTTCTGGGATGGATGATGCGCGGCGGTGCGGTGCGTTGCGGTGCAGACCTAGGCGGCGGGTGGGCGGATGGGCCAAAACTCCCGGTAGACAAAGCCTAAATGAGCGGGCTCGAAAGTAGAGGAGGAAGAGGAGAAGAAGGTTTTGTTGGAAAGGAGAGAGAAGCAGAAAGAGGAAGAGGATGCGAAAAAAGAGATGGATGGCCGGGGACACCGTGAGCGAGGACGATGATTGGGGGAGGCCAAAGGAGACAGAGAAAGCCGCGGGCTGGGCTAACGAAATGAGGTGGGAGAGGTACCAGCAGATTTGCGGCAGCCTCCCGCGCCCGCTCATGTACCTCTGGTCAGCACCCAGGCCACTCCCGATGTGCCATCCCATTGGATCCCAGGGACCTCATTCAAACACTCTTTGCAGCCAGCCCCCGGACATGTCGCAGCTGGAGCTCATTTTCAGTGAGGGAGACGCTGGTCCCTACTGGCCTCCCTCTAAAGATTAGGTCACCCGCATTAATTATTAGGGTGCTGTACCACTGGACTCTTGCTGGGAGCCGAGATGCTAGCGAGCGCGATGCTCCTCCACTTGATCCAAAGCGGAGCGCCGCCAGGGAAAAGGTACATCCAGTACCTGAACCAAGCACAGAACGGACACACCCTTTGCAGGGACATCCTGGGGAGAGGGACCACGGAAGCGGATCCTTCAGGGACCCCTCTCAATTGCACTCCATTTACCATCGCCATCAGCGCACTTGAAGGAGATTAGAGTGAAGCTGAGGGGACGCCAGGTCGCTACAAGGACTGCAAAAAACCTGGCCTAGGGAGCTTTCTGGCACGACACCCTAGCCTCAGGTACTGTACTGTACCGCCGCCTGTCGAGCAGCAGCAGCAGCATCATCACCACCACCACTGCGGGTGCTCCAGTACATGAACGTCTCGTCTGGTACAAGTATACAGTGCGCATCTCCTGAGCGCAGCCCTGAGCTCGGGGCCTCCCCCGTCCACTAATGCTTGAGATGCTTCCACAGGACCTCGATGCCCCCCCATGTCGCGGTCGATCCAACACCTGCGCTGCGAAGCCTCACTGGTTGCAGGTCCTGAGCTCTCTTGATGCACAGTGTTGATTCAGCACATACACACATCTGCTCTGTTCCACCGTCTGCAAGCCCGTCCAGTTGTGACAGCTCTTCGGAGGACGTCGACGCAGGGCGGGCGAGAGGAAGGAAGACGAGAACAAGGGCTCACTCACCCTTGTGTCTGTCAGCAGGATCCGGAGACAAGACAGGCAGATGGTCAGAGAGACAGGCAGAGACACGCGAGATGTAAACCACCAGCAAGCTTCCTGCAATTGTACGTAGAGGGGCTCGCGAACGATACAAAAGCTCTGGTCTGGGCGGCCATGTCCGGGTTTCGTTTTGCAGCGAGTCCTCTTCCGGGGGGCCAAATTCAAACAACAGGCCCACGGTGGAGAAATGGTGCCATTTGCTTGGCTGGTGGATATGCCCATGGAAGATGGCTTTTCGAAGACAAGCATTGACAAGCCGGTCTCATCAGCTAATGAATGTCCCTGCGCAATTGGGTAATGCGTCCGCTAATAACAAAATGGAAAGAGAGAAAGAAAGAGAAGAAGAAAAAAGGGACCCGTCTTCCACTGCCATCTCCCCCGTCGCCATGGCCGCTTGCAGAACAGCTTAGCTTTGATGGCGGGTGGAGCTCCTCATCCCACTCGTCCATCCAGGGCCTATCCTTGTGGGGTATAGCGCGCCGTCCCCTTTCAGCAGCTCGACCGGGGAGGATGATCATTGAAAGCCCATGAAAGCTTCCAGAGCCAAAATGACCCTTTCATCATCATCATCGTCAACTAGGACGGGGGGGCGGATGCCCGGAAAACGATGCGCGACGCACTTGTTACCGCGAGTTGCTGCCTCTCTCTCCGGTGGTGAGCTCTTTGTTCGCCCGTCAGACTGGTTATCGCAAGCCCGGTGCAGCAGGGAGAGACATTGGTGTTTGTGAAGAGCCGCCCTGCTTAGAGACAGCTCCATTCAGTGTCTTGTCCATCATCTCAAGCAGAGTTGAAAGGGAAGGGCGAGCAGCGAAAGGTACATGGCCGGGGGCGCGTAGGCGTGTACCTCGGGCAACGACATTACCGCGACCGTACTGTACGGAGACCAGATTCGCAAAATAGGGGGCGTGAACTGTGGAGTTGTTGCAGCTTCTTCGATGCACGACGGCTAAGGCTGGCTCGGTTTGGGAGATGACCATCCAGCCAACCACCAGGCACAGAAGCCCGTCGAGTTGAAACGTCGTCCACATTGGGATCCTCTCCGTATCAGGTCCAAAACGTTTGGAGGATCTGCTCGGGGATGGTTCACCAAGGTGCAGCAGATTCTTTGCGAAATATGCCGTGGTGGTGGCATGGCGTTCCACTCAATGGACAGCCAGTCAACCTGGAACTCTGGTCTACATACAGTACAATTGGGCTCTGCAGAATTGGCTGTCTAGGTAATTAATTACCTATGTACATACATATGTACATGCAGCAATGGCATATGAGTGTTATACGTGCCCTGGCTCTTAGCACGGCCGTTGCTCTGTGACCCTCCTGGCGTTGGCGACGGTGACGGTCCATCTGCGCCCTGCCTTTACTTTCGGGAACAGGCGGTGCCGTGTTGCGATTGGCCTAGTTAAAGAGAACTCAGGTCTGTTGAAACATCCTTCTGCTACGGGTATTATTCTCGCACTTCCTTGCATTATGAAGGTAGCACTCATCTGGAGTCAACCCATCCAAGTCACATCATTGCCAAGGTTCAGTTCGCGGCTACCGGCCTGTCGCGACATGCAAGCTCTAACAAGTTTCTATTTGTCTGTACTCAATTGCCTTGCCTTGTCAAGAGCTCTGATCCTCTTGTTGTGGCCAAACACGGCTCGACACTATGTCGGCTCATGGCATCGAGGCTTGCTTGCCGTCCCGCCCAACCCCCATTGTCTCTTTGTTCGTTGTGCGTCCCATACGTCCATGTCCCATACGTAACGGTATACGTAAAAGTACTCTCCCCGTCTTCCGTGGCCGTTCGCAATTAGAGGCTCCCGCTACGACCAGTTCCCGTGAGCTCACAACCAGATGTTCGCCGGTTAGCGACAATCCATTCCGTCCCCACACGGACCACAGCGTGCTCCCAAGCTCCTTGTCTCCTGACAGGGGTCTCCCCGGCAGATGGGTCGTGTATCCAGGGCCGTCAGAGCGCTACCAAAGGGGGATCGCCCGAGCATGGCCAGGGTCCCTCATCACTAGCAGCAGTGTCCGGCAGAGAAGCAATCTAGAAGGGAGAGAGCCTCCGTTTTTCTCGATGCGATCCTCATGCGCTGCACATGCCAGTTTCATTGCTTTTTCCATCTGACCTGACGGATCAAACGCGCTGCCTTCTTTGCCTTGCCTTGTCTTGTCCGTGCTGTGCTCTGTATTATAGTCGCGTCTTTTTATAGCAGCCCGAGTCGTCAATCAATGACTCTGCATATTACCTAAATAGGTAGCCTTGTTGCCTCGCAGGGCCAGGCGTCATGTCTGTCTCGCAGGGACCGATGCGAATAGCAATCGAGGCCTGGACGCACGAGACGCCACATGGACGCCGTGCGACACTCAATTCGTGACACAAAACAGCGTCCCGTGTCTCATCGGGGCTAATGGTTGGATACTCTGGAGACAAAGCAGAAGTTGAGGCTTGAAGACAGTTCTCAAAGAACAAATGGAGCAAGCAACCCTCCTTGGTGGTTGCGTAAGGTAGATAGATTTCGGCCCCGAAACGTGGACATGGACGCTTGCTCCATCGCGTCGATCACCAACGGAGCCGCTCACGACCGGGGACTTGCTTGATGGCCCATCATCTCGCAGGTATCTATCCATCTATGTATCGCATAAACAGGTTGCAACCTCAGACGACGACAACCTCGACTGTTCAGTCTGGGGATCCATTGCTCTCCTATTATGTGAAGCGTGCTTCCTCAACTTGTCCCATGAACTCTACAGACATTGACGACTTTGATTCAGACTTGGGCCTGTTGCCGGCTCGTCCCCGGCAACCCGGTCTCCCTTCCCTTCGAAAACGAGGAGGATTAGCAAACCCATGTCAGGGTGATCGGTCATACAGAGCAGCACCTGAGTCAAGCATGGTGGACTCATTGGTCTCTTCGTCCCATCTCCGCATCAAGCCTGTGCCGCGCCACCAGATGCTGTTAGGGCAAAGCCACAGGGACCGCCAGGGAGAGAGACTCAAGCCTCAAAGGGCTCGGCGATGCCCTCTAATTGGTGTCCTGGATCTACCTAGCGGACGTCGACCAGCAGGAGAGCCCGGTGACGGTCCACCTGCGGGTTCCTCGGCTGGCTGCTGATGAGGCGGTCGGTCGTGGTGATCAGACCTCTTCTCCTCTTGTCTGCGCTGCCTCTGTGCTGGAGGGATAGAATAGTTCGTTGGCTAGCGAGACGGCCAGCTGCTAACGTCAACGACAAAGGATCCTTGGATCAGGATGGCCCTCTAGTCCTCTACCTCTAGCCGTTGGTCGTTAGTGCCGCGTCGGCTCGCCAAGATCCAAGACTTTTGTGCGATCTTCACCTGGTTCAGGTCGCTGGCCTGCACATCCTTGCCCACAAGTCTCCAGACTCCGGGCACCCGGCGTTGGGGGAGGTTCTGGTGATCCTCATCTACTGGCTCTCGCGCGATGCACTACGCGGGCGCGCTGCTGCGTCCGTCGACGCTGATGCTGATGCCGCTGGCTAGGTGCGGATGCGCTGCTGACATGCGCCGGACCGTGTCAAGGTGGGATCGCACGTCGTTCCGTCGTTGGGCGATCCTTGGTGGCTGCTATCGAAGCAACGGCTCTGACTCTCAGACCCCAAATCTCGCCTCAGTTGTGCGATTAAATAAGGCAATTTCAGAGTGCCCGGAGCTATTCACCTCTTTGACGAGCTGACGGTGGAGACGCGACTTTCTAGACCCCTTCCTCAGACAGGGTGGCCACATGGCAAGTCGGTTCGTGTTTCGATCCGCCATGTGTTCTCATTTACCGGCTATTCGCACAAGTGATATATCGACAACACCCTCTTGGCCGTTCCGTTGGTTGTCTGCGGGCCCGGACGAACGTCACTGCCGCACTATGTACGTCACGGAACCCGTGCTAAAGGGACAATCGTGCCACAATTACCTGCAGCAAGCAGTCGGCCGCGTTATCAAGGTTTGAGAAGCTCGCGTGGTGTTTATGCGCGTCAACTGCCACACCCGACAGGAGCTCTGTCTGGTTCACATCCCAAACGTCTAGAGTTGGTGCTGGACTGTGTTGGCCGCTGGTTTTGACTGGACTGGCCTGGTCGACTCCTTTGTCGCCCGTATATGCTGTCTGCCTGCGAGCTGCCGCAGTTCTGATACTGGTGTCTCGGCCTCTTTGTGCGCAATGCGGCCAGCGGCATGAAAAGCTACCAGCTGGTGAAACACAGGCTGCAACAACATGCTCCGTTCTCAAGGGGATCCCAGGTATGTTTCTTTGCGAATCATGGGCAACTCAAGAATCGCCTCATACGTCTCATGTATATTCGTCACCTGACGGAGGCTCCATGTGGCTAGAGAGTCTGGGGTATCCCACTCTAAGACGATCAACGTTGGCCTTTCTGTGGTATACTAATCTGTGTGCAAGTATCGGGTCATGTTTTCCGCGGCCTATGCTGCATCCTGTGGCCAGGCACCTGGAAGCCGGGAGATGCCCACTCCACTGTCCCCATGACGATCGTGAAACAGACATTCCCAGCACCAAAAGAAGCTTTTTCGATGCTTCTCGGGATCACCGACGGTAGAGCTTACGCCATGCCTGATGAGGCTCGGCAGATGCGCAGACTTCCACATCGAGGAGTTCTGGGAGAACCTGGGTTCGGACAAGTGGACGAATCATGACGCGTGCCCAAGGGAAAGTTCAACGGCATTGAAATCGTCGTCGTCCCGGTTTGCGTGTCAGCATTGTCGGGTCAAAGCCGGAGTCATCTTGAACTTGGATCAGGAAACCTTGTTGGCTACTGCTGGTGCTGAGATAAACTTGCAGTTCTGCAGTTGGTGGACACGGCAGAGGCGCTGAGCTCGCCGTGAGTTGGACAAGACCAGACATGCCAGTTGGGTGTTGCTTGTCCAACTACTCGAAGAGCAAACATGGTGACAAACCAAAGATAGGCTACTATCGTCAAGTCTCTGGCACTTTGGACTTGGAGTACATTGTCGAGGTTGATTGCTGGCGGTTATCAAATCGACCAAGTGGCTGGCCACACGCGGCAAGCCACTCTCGATTCTCAGGGTCGAGACTGTCATGGCGGCCAGATCGAATTATCTGCCAAATGTAACCCCAAGACTGTTATGTTATCGAGCATGTCTCGGGATAACTGCCACTCGATGGGATCGGTACAGACAGCACCCGGACACGCCAGCCACAAAGATTACGACTGTGTACACGACCCAGCGTTCCTAGAACGGTCCGGGTCCCGTAGTCGGGAATGGAGGCTTTCTCCAGACCGGCAATAGAAGGTTGGACTCATCACCGGCTACGGATCTAGGGTTCCTTTTTGAGTTTGCTCATGCTCAAGATTGCGGGGTGCCTCGCTCCGGTGACCTGGCCTGGGTCCGGGTGGCTTAAAGGTTGGCTGCGTGTACTGTAATTATTGTTTGCCGGCGGCCAAGGTTTGCGGTTCCAAGGCCCGTTCACCCATCTTGGATGTTGGCTAGAGATACTGTGAGGCACAGCTTCTGCGTCTTTGTTTTGCCGTTTCGGGCACTGATGGAGTCTCGGCCAAGACGCGGGTTGGCTACTACGGTTGGCTACCTACCTACCTAGGTGCTCATCCAACCGTCATTGAGGCATGTTTTGGGTAGTAGTTGTCAGAGCTAGAAGGACGTAGGAATAGTCGAGTGTGAATTGACTTGATCGGAGATCCAAGAGGAGAATCACAGAGTCCAATCACCTGCGTGCTTGCTATTTCCACCTCCAACTTACACCGATACTTTAGGGTGGGCCATAGCTCAAATCTCAGATTCACATTCAGATTCGAGGCAGATAGATTCACAATGCAACCATTGATTTGGGCATCGTTCCGCCCGTCCTTTGGCCCCTTTTGTGGCGAGCTGCTTTCCCAGGGTCTCGGAGCAGGCGTCCATTCATGACTTTATCGGTTGAGTTTCGTATCATTGATGGTTTTCCGAGTCCCTACCTTACCTGGGCATGGACAACTTGCAATTGGATTTCTTGTCCCACCAACAACCCGCCTGGGCCAGCTCGCCCGAATAGGCCGAGCCGCCGGGAAGCTCCCCTGTGGGCTCTCTACAGCGGTCTAACCAACTACAATCCCCCAGGTGTACGCCCAGCTTAACACGGCATCTTGGCGGCGCCACGACCGCCTTTCTGCCCACCTTGTTCCCGCCGCAATCACCAAGTCGCAGCCCGCCCCGAAGCTCTCAAAGCTCAATTCTCGCGCCGGCTTTTCTTGACTGGGCGACAGAGACGGAAAGACGAGAAAGACGCTTCTGAGCAGCTTGAGTGGCGCATTCGGCCCAAGACACGGCCATCAACCACCATGGCTATCCCTATGCACCGGCTGGGCGGTCGCGGTACGTAACTCGGTGTTTGTTATGCGCCGGAATGGACGAGGCTGCGGGATGGGACAGGATGGCTTGACTTGGGGTGCCGGGTGCTGACAATGGGACCTGACTAGCCTTTGCCCATGATGACGATGACATTGAGCAAGAGTATGATCGCCTGCGAGACTTGGCGCGAGCCGAGGCTGAGAAGCGCAACGACTGCTTCGCCCGCGTATGTCCAACCGCCTTCCAATTCCCTTAAGCACCGCTGCCTAGCACCTATCCCGGATTCACCGACACAGTCCTTGTAGCATGAGCTGATGCTGTTCTTCCCAGTCCCGCCAGGCCTACGAGGGCGGCGATGGCGCCGCGGCCAAGGAGCTCTCCAACGAGGGCAAGGCGCACGCGGCCCGGATGGACGACTACAACCAACAGGCCTCCGACTTTATCTTCCGCGAGAATAACGCCTCCGGGCGCGTCGAACCCGACGCGATTGACCTGCACGGCCAATTCGTCGAGGAGGCTGAGCGTATCCTCGAGGAGCGCATCCGCGCCGACCAGGCCAATGGCCAGACACACCTGATCGCCATCGTCGGCAAGGGCAACCATTCAAGCGGCGGTGTTGCGAGGATCAAGCCCAAGGTCGAGGAGCTGTGCCAGGAGCTTGGGTTGCAGTACCGCACCGATGAGGACAATGTCGGCAGGATAATCATCAACCTCCAGGGTGGAGAGCCTCTGCCACCGGGGGGACATCACGGGGGACATCACGGAGGACAGCATGGGGGACAGCATCACCAGCCCCATCACCAGCCGCAACAGGACGAGGGCCAGAACAACGAGGTTCTGCCTTGGCTTCTGCGGAAGCTGGAGAAGCACTGCTGTGTGGTCATGTAAACGGTTGGAGACGCTCCTACGTGTTTTACTCTACGGACTACTTCTCTCGATCATTTGTTGGATGTACCTGGGTTCCAAGAGGGGACTGGCTGCAGCTACATAGTTGTGTTGGAAAGATCCAAGCTTGCATCTTGGCTCTATGTATAAGACCATGGCATTGTATCGACCACCCTGGAAAAAAGATAGAGTCATAGACAGAAGACATATGGGACTGTAGACGATTTGAGGATTGATGTATCGAAGATACCAAGCAAACATTGATTTGCACTCTAAATAAGGACAACTGTTTACCACAAGCTACATGAAAAAGTGTTGTATATATGAAAGGAACAGACCAGCAACCCCCACGCCTCGCAGTCATTTTTATATATCGTAACGTGCCAAATCCTCATGGCCACCGAGACCCGTCTCTATTCTTCAATTGCGGTGTTTCTTATGCAGAGCCTGCAGGGCCACGAGTCTTCATTGGGACCTCTTCTTGGCTGGTGGGTGCCGGCTTCTTGTTGAGTGTGAATCCCACCGCCTCGCAGATGAGCGCAACCATGATCTCCATGATAACACTGGCACCGAGGTACAACCAGACAGTTTGCTTATGGCCGCCAAGGATGAGAAGGCAGCTGTAAGCGAGTCGAACAACGACAAAGGGCAGCGATGCACAGATGGCAATCAGAAGCCGGTGCTCGCCCTGAGAGATGTAGCCCTGGTTTCGGAGAGCGAGGAGGATCTGGAGCACGAGGAGTACCAGGACTACAACCATGAGGATAACACCGACTTTTGATTGCGTGCTATAGTCCACCTTTGAAGTCCCCGAGTTGATGGTATAGCTCGAGTTTGAGCCGCCAACGGCAATGAGTATGATAGCAACAAGCATCAGGAGTTGGATGAGGCGTTGGTGGATGGGCTTCACCACGACATGGCCTTGTCGGTTAATCGAGTCGAAACAGCGGCTCAGAAGGCCAAGCAGAGTGAGGATTAGGGGACCGAGGCCAATACCGTTGAGTGTGAGCCAGCCAATGTAGAGACTTGTGTTGCTGGGGTCGTTGATGGAAGCGAGGATCATGGACGAGCCGATGAGACGAGCAAGGGAAAGAATTAGGAGATAGAGCCAGCCAGCATTGCGGCCAAAGCCGTGGGTCTTGCATAGGATGAGAGCGCCGACCAAGAAGATTGAGTAGACGACGATCTCGGCGATGGCGATGTTGTCGTAGTCGTTGAGAGGGCGGGCCATGGTGAACGACTGGGCTATGGCTGCTTGGATACGGGTTGTGTATAGTGTACAAGTTGACGAAGGTATCAGATGCTGAGTTGTTCTTGGGGTATCTCTCTAGGTGATATGGATATGGAGTTGGAGTTGGGGGAGAAAGGTAAGGCTTCTGTTGAAGACTTGACACAATGTATGAGGAGACCAGGGAGAGAGGGGGAGCTTAATGCTTCTGGAGTGTCTGATATCAATTGCAAATGTTCTCTTGGCTCAAGCCGTGGAAGCTACCGTCTTTATACATTTTCATCCTCTGCCTTCTAGCCTGGTGCAGCAAGGGTGTATCTCATGGCCCCGTGGAATCAGTCTCCACCAAGTGAGAGGTTACGCCTCCTCGATGGACAGCATTGGCCTATCACCAAGTCGCTGAGGCATGAGATGAGATGCGAAAAAAAGCCTAGGGAACGAGAAAGATTGGAGGCGAGGCGAAGGACTGCGTAGGATGGAGTCGTAGCATCGAATGGCATGCTAGGTTAGGTTTAGAACGAGAAAGATTGGAGAAGGGCTGCGCAGGATAGAGCCGCAGCATCGAATGGCATGCCAGGTTGGGTTTAGCGGGCGGCGTTGCTACAAGGGTTTGGGGCTGTAGGGCTGCCCCATTCGAGTGCCGTGATCCGAGTCTTCGGGGCCGAAGGATGACGACGATCCCACCAGTTGCTGCGAGGTAAGGATTTGCCGGGAATCGGCACCTTGGGTATCTCTCTAGGTGACATGGATATGGAGTTGAGGGAGAGAGGTGAGGCCTCTGTTGACAACTTGGCACAATGTGTGAAGAGGCCAGGGAGAGGGAAAAGGGGTTGCTTAAGGACTACCAAAAAGCGGGTAGGTCGCAGGCAAGCCCCTGATTCCTTGTGCCCGCCTAGCCCATGAATGTACAGATGGGCAGCCGGTATTCTGTGAAATAAAGTCAGTTCAACTCGACCAGATAAGAGTACAGATGTCTTACTGTCGAGTGTCCAGTAGCGCCGTCGGACGCCCTCCCATTCTCCCTTGCCGGGCTCGGCCAGGCCAGCCATATCGACATCACTCTCCTCCCACTCGACATCGAGACCAGCATCGGCGCACTGCATCTCGACCACCTTTGTGTAGACGTCATAACATAACTTCCTATCAGCTCCGAGACCGTTGAAGAAGCTGAACCGGCCCTCCTGATCCATGATGCTGATGATGCACTCGGTGAAGAAGTGGCGCAGCTGCGAGTAGTCCTCACCAAATGTGTCAAAGTAAATGGCATCGTAGACTTCTCCGTCTTCGAGCAGCTTCGGGACTATGTCCTGCCATTTGCCCTTGTGCACTTTGAAAGCACCATCCTCAGGCCCGCTCTTTTCCCACTCAGGCCCAAATTTGGAGCCAGCCTTGGAGAGGTGCTCGAGAACAGAGGGATGAGCCTCGATGATATGGTGGCGGGAGGGCTTGAGGTCGGCGAACATGCCGTCAATGATACCCATGCCGAAGCCGATATTAAGAATTCGCTTGCCGGGGGCTGAGTCTGGCACCAAGGCGGCGACGGACCGGCGCATAATGTCCGTCTCCCAGGCCATCATGACACCGTTGAGATCAGAGTCGACGAGCTTGTCGGCGTCGTATGTCAACTTTGAGTTGAGGTATTCTTCGCTCGTTACGGGCTTCTCGTCGGCGGCTGGGGGCACGAATTTGGGCTCTTCGGGGGGAGCGACAACCTCCTCGGTGGACACGAGTTGGGGGGCCTCGTCGCCGTCGTCGACTACTTCCATTTCCTCGTCACCGTCTTCTGAGCCGGAGGATAGCTGCTCATAGTCGCCCATGATAGCAAACAGAAGCTCTGCGCGTACTCCGGCATCGACACACAGGTTGTATAGAGTCTTGCGACCGAGTCGGAGGGCGACGCAACCGGGTGTCTCGTTGTTGTTGTCGACATCGTTCCAGATAGCACCGTTGAGGAACAGGTCCTGAATCACCTCCTTGGCCTCCTCAACACATCCATCCTCTTCCTGATCGGCGCCCTCGTCTTGAGGGGAAGCTGGCCCGCAAGCCCGGATAGCTGCATGCAGCGGCGTCTCGCCCGTCTTGACGTCCTGAGCGTTGGCCTTTCCGGTGGTCTTGAGGAGAGCCTTTAGACCACTCCGGTCATGGCCCCAGGCATGGTATAAGACCTCGCGAATCTCATCGGGGCAATCGGAGGAGATGCGCGCAGGCATAGAGTCGTCGATAGCTGGTGCCATGATGGGCGACTTTGGTGTGTATTAGAGGGGCACACACACACGCACAAAAATCTTTCGTGGGGTCGTTGGAGGGGCACACAAGCTTCGATCTCGGGTATCTCGTCCCGCCTGGCGATGGAGACGGATTCCTGCCGTCTGGGCCGATAGACAAGGATCGTACGAGGACGCTTCGGAAGCGGTTTAACGAGGCTCGACGCCGTACAAAAATATTGACCGGCCGGAAGGTGCTAGGGTTGGCCGGCCGAGGAAAATGTCGAATTCTCTACCGAGAGCCCCATCTGCGCCGCCCCGCTCCGAAGCACCCCCGGTCGGAGGGCCGGGTTCGCTGCAGCCGCGGGTGGGCTGCCGTCTCCAATTGCTTGCATTTGCATTTGCAGCTGCTTGTAATACAGGGCTCAGGTTTAGTACAAGACTACAAGTGCAGTATAATATGGGTCCAACTAGTTCATCATTCTGCGCGGCTGGTACGTTCGTACACTGATTGATTTGTTGCAAATGTGGATGCCGCTGAAGCGAGATTCACCAAAGTCGGGTGTCGGTTTCAAGGGAGAAGGGAGCCCGAACGGCCGCTAAAGACCCAGGCCCAATGCCAGTGGAGGTCCTGGCCTGTGGGTCCAAAAATACAAGACTCTCTGATCTTATCACGACCATAACTCTCAAATGACTACTATTAGGCCAAGGGCTTAAGAATATTATTAAAGAAGCTCGAGTCTTAGCTACTAATACTATGAATCTTCAATAAAATATACCCAAGTTTAGCCCTACTTTAGTATGAGGATTTATCTATAATTCTCGTGTTTTCTTGGACCCCCTAGCCTGGACCGGTTCCTTTTGACGTATTTTAGCGCTGCCATTGAGTTCCTTGCGGTGACGTGCCACGTTCCGGTGAGGAGCCACATGATTCGCCAATCCGTGTGAGGCGATCCAAGCTTTTGCTCGACTGCTGAGCAAGGGGAATAGCACGAGCACCAAGCAAAGCAGAGCTGAAGCTTGACCGGCAACGCTAACGCCTGCTCCACCTCGGGCACGACCTACCAGCCGCGTTGCTTTGCGTTGCGTTGCGTTGCTGCTTGACTCTCTAGTTAGTCCACGATCAACTCAAGGGAACCCGACCTTTGGGACGCAACAGTACCGAGTACAACAGCACCCGTGTGCCGTACCTGCCGTCCCTTCGAGTCTGCGTCTGTGGCTCCTCCTTCCAACCTCGACAACCTTCCATTTCGCCTTTTTTTTTTCTTCTCCCTCGCAGGTAAGCATACGACGACCTGAAACTGCACAAAACCACCACAAAAACACTCGCAGCAGCGCCAGCGCCAGCATCAATTGATTCATTTCTTTGGTCTGGCTGCGCCCTGCTTCGGGAGCTTCCAGGCCTTGATTACACTTGTCTCTCGCGCGCGAGACCACGTTTCGTCACCACCCGTCGCATCACATCCGTCTTCACGGGTGCCGTATCCAGACTCGTTCAATGCGCTCATGCTGATCGTCCAGGACCTCAAGACCCGTTCCAAGACTTGGACCAGCACCCGCGCGGGCAGACGTACCCCCACGGTCCAGCCCGGCGTCGTCGTCATGAAGTTCGGCGAGCAGCTCCGTTCTAGCGTCATCCACGAGTACCAATGGTACTACATCGATTACGATGGCCTCAAGGACGAGCTGAAGCACCCGACCGGCCCTCTGAGGCCCTCCAAGGGCCCCGAGTGGACCGAGGATGACGAGACGCGCTTCGTCGCCAAGCTCGAGAGCGAGCTCGAAAAGGTTCACACAAAGCAGCAGGTCAAGGCCATGGAGATTTCTCGCCGCATTGCCGTCAGCGAGCGCGAGGTGAAAGAGGTGGTTAATCGTCTGAATGAGCGTGGCCTCGACGAGAACGGCCCCAGCGAGGAGGAGTTCATGCTTCTCGAGGAGGATCTCAGCGATATTATTGCCGATGTCCACGACCTCGCCAAGTTCGTCCAGCTCAACTATACCGGCTTTTACAAGATCATCAAGAAGCACGATGTAAGGCGCCCTCGACCACCTATCCCAATCAGAACTAATACTGCTTCCAGAAAATGACCAATTGGCACCTGAAGCCCGTTTTCGATACCCGACTCAAGGCGAAGCCCTTCTATAAGGAAAACTATGATGCGTCCGTTATTAAGCTGTCCAAGCTCTACGATCTGGTTCGAACACGAGGAAACCCCGTCAAGGGCGACAGCGCCGCCGGTGGTGGTCAGGCCAACTTTGTCCGACAGACAACCAAATACTGGGTTCACCCCGATAATGTGACGGAGCTGAAGCTTATCATCCTGAAGCACTTGCCCGTCCTCGTCTTCAATGCTAACAAGGACTTTGATCCCGAAGATTCGGCCATTACCTCTATTTACTATGATAACCCGGATACCTGGGACTTGTACGAGGGCCGACTGAAGAAGACTGAGGGCGCTGAGGCGATTCGACTGCGATGGTACGGAGGAATGAAGACCGAGACCATATTTGTGGAGCGAAAGACGCATCGAGAGGACTGGACGGGAGAGAAGTCTGTCAAGGCGCGATTCGCCATGAAGGAGAAGAACGTCAACTCGTACATGAAAGGAGAGCTGCTTCCTGCGGCCATCTTCGAGAAGGCACGCAAGGAGGGCAAGAAGTCTGAGAAGGCTATTGCCGAGGACGAGCGACTGGCATCTGAGGTCCAGTACTCTGTGCTGAAGAAGGGTTACAAGCCTGTCTGTCGATCTTTCTACAACCGTACAGCTTTCCAGCTCCCCGCCGACGCCCGAGTCCGAATCTCGCTGGATACTGAGCTTACCATGGTCCGAGAGGATAATCTTGATGGACGCACTCGCTCTGGAGACAACTGGCGACGGATGGATATCGGCATTGACTATCCCTTCTCTCAGCTACCCGCCGAGGATATTGTGCGATTCCCTTACGCAGTTCTCGAGGTCAAGCTTCAGACCCAGGCCGGGCAGGAGCCCCCTGAGTGGGTTCGCCAGCTTATCTCGTCTCACCTAGTAGAGGCTGTTCCCAAGTTCTCCAAGTTTATTCACGGTACTGCGTGCCTGTTCCCAGATCGGATCAACCTGCTGCCTTTCTGGATGCCGCAGATGGATGTTGACATCCGCAAACCCGTCAGCCATGACTTTGGTATCCGCCGGCCCGGCCTGTCGGGGACGACTACCACATCTGATGATGAGGATGATCTGGATTCAGACGATGAGGAATTGCAACCTCCTGGCCGCAACGGTACCAATGGCACCAATGGCGAATCGAGCGCCCAAGGTGCCATCCGACGTCGCGGAATTCCGCAGGATGTGGAGGGGCAGATTGCGAATCTGCCTGCGGAGAACGAGGATTACCCCATCTACGACTCGGATGATGAGTATGATGAGAGCTTCGAGCTGGAGCAGGCCAAGCGGGTAGGTGGATGGCATTACTACTCGACTCTGCTGTCGACCAAGGGTCGGGCTCTTGGACGACAGGCGGCCTCAGTGGTCAAGTATGCAATTCCTGCGCCGCGAAGCACCCAAGTGCCTCGGAGCGATAGACTGCAGGCGTTGTTTGGATCGGCTCCCATTCAGACCAAGAAGGTTAAGGCACCTCACGGGAAGAAGATCTACGTGCCTGTGCGTGTGGAGCCCAAAGTGTACTTTGCTGCTGAGAGAACGTTCCTGGGATGGGTAAGTGAGATGATTATCACCTAAGCATTGAAGCTACTAACACTAGTTTACAGTTGGAATACTCGATTTATATCGGCACGATTGCTGTGACGCTGCTTAACTTTGGCACCCATCCTACGCCAGCTCACTTTTGGGTTGCTGGCATCTTTACTCTACTGGCCATTATGAGTCTCTGCTACTCGGTGGTGACGTATCTGTACCGAAGCAACGCGATCCGGACGCGAAAAGTTGTCAAGTACTACGACCGCTGGGGTCCAAGCGTGCTCTGCTTGGCACTTTTCTTGGGAGTGGCTCTGAACTTTGCGTTTGAGGGCAGAGAGAGGAACATCTGGTAGGGGGGAGAGGTTTTCTTGTCTTGGTGGTATTCGTGTGTAATATTTGACGACAAGTTGATTGGATGAAAGAGATGGAGTCGGCTCTTGGGAATGCCATGGGGCAATAAGCATGAAGTGGTTGATTTTGGATACTTGCATGAAAGAGGTGAAGCATTGGTCATTGAGGGTTTAGTTCCTGTCGTGGGAGTCTGTTGATAGCTGTCGAGGAGACCATGATTGGCTAGTGCCAGAGCTTAACTTGGAAACTGTACCGCTACACGGCATGTTCCATACTCGCGCAGCCCTCGGTGGCGTCGTCTTGTCACCCGTCAGACCTAAAGATGGCGAAGCTTGATTATGGCTTTTCCGCCTGAGGGCTATTGATAGTGCAGTGTGAGTGGCATGTCGACGCTAAAATGCATGCCGCTGGTGTTGTCTTGTGTGAGGTTGCCGCTGACGAGCGGAAGAGGCTTGATCGAGACTGGGCTGAATCAGCCCCCCGTATCTAGCGGAGGCTTTTGGTGAGTTGAGCATGTCTCTGTGAGGGTGTCTTGTCTGGGGTATATATGAAGGGCGGGTGAGATGATGGTGTCTCTCCCATCTGCCTTCTTGTTCCCCTGAGCGGCCTCTCTCGTGGACTTTCTTTACTCACCAAGGTACCATCTAACAAGACGACATCATGGTCATCCTCAAGACGCAGTCCGAGTTTGGCCACGCCCCTCCGCCACAGAGCCCGTACAGCGTCATCACCAACCTCCCAGGATGGCAGGTCGCCCAAGCAGTACGAGATGGCGACCAGGAGCCCCTGAAAAAGGTGGTTCACATCTATCCTCGCTTTGTACCCATGCACTTTTCAGCCCAGGTGAGTCTAGCCCATCTCCTGCGAGATGCCTTGCTGAACTATATACAGCTCGGGCAAGAGATTGCAAAGCATGTTGGTCTCGAGGGCAAAGCCGCACTCATCTACCTCAACCCAGCGGCGTGGCCGTACACGCTCCGGCACATCACGCACGAGGCCAGAGGAAAGCAGCGCTTGAGCGCCGATGATGTTGTGCTCCGGTGTGTAGAGATCTCGGGCCATCGTGTCTATGCTATTCTTGTTGAGCCGAGGAACATGCCCACCATGATGCTCACCTGGCAGAATCCCGGTATTGGCATCTCTATCCGCGGAAGTGAAGACCTTCTCAAGGAGATTGATACTATCAAGGAAGTTCCCTTTGTGGGAAAGGATCTCCCTTCGCCGACGTGGACACCTGAGAGTCCAGCCCATGGGGGTATTAGGGAGAGGGTTGTGGAGTTGCTCACGAGAGTACCTATTAACCCCGAAAAGACAAAGTGTGCACCGGAGGATGTGTTTTTGTTTCCTACGGGTATGGCGGCCGTCTTTCACACGAGCAACATGCTCATGGAGCACCGTCCTGGAACCATTGTTGTTCTGGGCATCATCTTTCACAACACGTATCACCATCTCATCGAGGAGTGCCCACACGGGTGGAAGCACTTTGGCAGAGTCGACAACAACGGTCTCTCCGCCATGGAGAACTGGCTGGAGGATGAAAAGAAGGCGGGCAGGCCTGTGAGCTATGTCTTTGTCGAGGTCCCCGGGAATCCTACGCTCGACACTCCAGACATGCATCGCTTGAAGAAGCTTGTAAGTCCCCATCTATTAATCATACATATCAACGACTGACATTCTCAAGTCTGAGAAGTACGACTTCGTCCTCATCGTAGATGACACCATCGGCGGCTTCGCCAACATCGACGTCCTCGCCCAGTCCGACATGGTCCTCACGTCCCTAACAAAGTCATTTAGCGGGCGGGCCGATGTAATGGGCGGCTCTGTGGCCCTCAACCCCCTATCCGACAAGTACTCGTATCTCAAGTCGCTCCTTGACGCCTCGCATCACAACGAGCTCTTTGCCTCGGATGCAAAAGTCTTGTTGTCCAATTCGCAAGACTTTCTCCAGCGCACGAAAATCCTCAACCGCAACGCCCTCGCCATGGCAAACTTTCTCTACGAGGCCACGTCTATCCCAGACTCGCCTGTCGTCAATGTGCAGTATCCCGCTCTGCTGAAGAGCAAGGGGAACTATGACGCTGTTATGCGTCGTGGAACGCCCGAGATACCAGAGCCGGGCTATGGATGTCTCTTGACAGTCGAGTTCTGCGGGGTAGAAACTGCCATGGCCTTCTATCATCGTTGTGGCTTCTATCCCAGTCCTCATCTAGCCGGTCACGTTACTATCATGTTTGCGTACAACATGGTTGTCTTTGGCAAGAAGCCTGAGGAGACAGAGTATATGCGTGAGCTAGGTGTGAAAGAGGAGAGTGTTCGCATCTCGGCTGGATTGGAGGATGAGGGAGATTTGATCGATACGCTCAGGGATGCTTTGCAAGCGGCCATTGAGGTAAAGCGAGGAGTGTCCAAGTAGAAGAATATCACAGTGGCTAAAATAGGCTGTTATGTTAATGTTACTATTACTTGATGGGATCATATCAACTATCTATCACTCCTAGGTATGCCCAACGCCGACCCAGCCAGGAGATTCATACAAGTCCAAAACCCAACCTCGCAAGCGTCGTCATCTACATGGTATATCATCACACATCATGTTCACCATTCGTCACCCCTTACACAGGTCCCGTCACTCTGCGGATCGTCCTCCTCGCGCCCTCGCCACTGATCATGATGGCATTCTCAGCCTCAAGAGCCCGCATCACCTCGTTGAACTCGGATTGCTCAACGGGCACGCTGGCACCCTCGCTCAGCCGCCGGGCGACATCGCCCCATCGCACCGTATTGCCTCCGGCAGTCATCTCGTCCAGAAGATGCAGAAGGGCAGACTTGAGCTCCTCGCGACGCTTGCGGTCAGCTGCGCTAGTTCCCTCGGTGAGAAGACTCATATCGATACGACCCTGAGCATCCGTGGCAGCAGTCTTGAGAGCGCTCTGGATGAGACGGTCGGCCTCAATGACGTCGTCACGGGTGACCGTCTCGGAGAGGCGCATCTTTGCGTGCGCCTCCGAGAGACGAATCATACTCTCGAGCTGACGGGTGGTGGCCGTGATACGCTTCTCAGCAGCGCGGACGTCTTGGCCGAGTGCACGCATGGCGACGTAGCACTCAACCAGCTGCTCAGCAGCTTCCTGGGAGATGACTGGCTGGATCTTGGACCGCGCGTACGAGATGTAGAGAGTGAGAAACTCGACTGGCAGGATGTCGTTGCCAGTAGGGGCCGAATGAGGTTTGTCCTCGAGATAAAGGGAGAGAAGATGCTTAGCGAGACGGCGGTCGTTCTTCTCATCAGCACGGTCGAGAATGAGGTAAACCAGATCGAAACGGGAGAGAAGGGTAGGGGGAAGGTCAATGTTCTGGGGCACAGGGAGATCGGGGTTGTAGCGACTGCCAATAGGGTTGGCCGAGGCGAGGATACTGGTTCGCGCGTTCAGGGTCGTGATGATACCAGCCTTAGCAACCGAGACGGTCTGCTGTTCCATGACTTCGTGCAGAACAGATCGCGTAGCGTCAGACATCTTGTCGAACTCGTCAATGCAGCAGACACCGCCATCCGACAATACCAAAGCTCCAGACTCGAGGACCAGTTGTCTAGTCTCGGGGTCGCGTGTCACATACGCAGTGAGACCAACAGCCGAAGATCCCTTGCCGCTGGTGTAGACGCCACGAGGAGCAATCTTGTGGACATATGAAAGCAGCTGCGATTTGGCTGTCGAAGGATCACCACAGAGGAGGACGTTGATATCACCTCGGTATCTGGGGCTACCACCCTTCTGGAACGTCTTGTTGGTGCCACCAAAGAGTTGCAAGAGGATACCCTTCTTCACATCGTCCAATTCGTAGATTGAGGGGGCAAGCGATCGCGCAAGAAGATCGTAGATGTCGTCCCGAGCAGCAGTTTCCCGGATCTTCTCCTCTTCCTCGGGGGTGATGTTGCGCTTCTCCTGAATACCGGCGTCACCCTCACCCTCCTCATCATCTTCGGCTTCAATATCCAGTGTTGATAGATCTGCGCCCATGCGCTTCTTGTCAACCTTCTGGATATGCAAAACGTCCACATATGTCTTGTGCACGCTCTTGACCGCACGCTGACGGGGATTCACACGCACAGGCATGACGCGGAAGACACCCGTCAATTGGACACGGTCACCAGGCTTGCAAAAATCGACGAGCTCATTGTAAACACACACAGAGACCGAGTGAGGCGTCTGACCTGCAGGCACCGCATCGGGGGTCTCCTGGAGCTTGATGACTTGCTTGTCCTCAAAGACACATCGGTTGTGCACGATCTGCATCGAGTTCTTGGATTTGCAAATCTCGCGAGGGCATTCGGTGGGCTCTCGGATATTTCCACGGTCAATGCCAACGTTGACCGAGTGGTTGCACACATTGCAGCGGAAGAAGGCGTCTTTCATGTCGGGAATAACAGGGGTAGTTCGGATGACCAGACCCTTGATAGAGATGAGGCGATCCATATCTAGTCCATGTGAGTCAAGTAAGCCATGATGCATGCAACTGAATAGGACTTACCAGACGGGTTGAGATCTCGCAGGTTGATTGTCTTATCCAAACCATACGGCCGGACGAGATAAAGAGACGAAGCAACCTGATCCTCCAAAGAAGCCTGCTGCTGGTGGTCTGGTTGCGTCAGTGGTGTAGGAGCTTCTTCGGGTCTATCCGAGCTGGGGAAGACCGGCTCTGAGCTCTGAGTGCTCTGCTGTGATGCTTGGTGGCCGGCGCTGCTCTGCGAGGGACGGGTCCTCAAGGTCTCGGCTCGCGCGAGCTCAACCATCATGTCATGCACCGACTGATCCATAATGGGCACGATTTCCTGGGGATACGCCTGGAGCTGGTGAAATAGCTTTCGGGTGGGCGGGTAGAGATTCAGGTCAGAACAGTTAAGATAGAGTCTCTGGGCTCCCAACAGCAACATATTCTCCAGGGCCTCCATGTACGGCTTCGATTCTGCATCCGGTGCAGCCTGGACCTCGGCGTCAGACACACCATCGCGGTACATGCGATATTTCTGTGTAAAGTTGCGAAGAAAGTCCTTGAAGGCAGAAAATGTGTCATTGATAGAAACAGTCGTGCCCCAGATGAGGGTTTGATCTTGGCCGCCCATGACATCAGCCTCAGAAGTATTGGGGTCGCGGTTGCTAAATGATGGTGCATCTGATCCATCGGTAGGTCCCTCGCGCACGACACGGCCAGAATCATCGAGGATGACTCGACGTATGGCACGAGGAGTTCGCGCCGCTTCTGAGTTGATGTCTCCTCGGCGGTAAGGCACAGGGCTACCGGTCTGAGACCCAAGGAAGAGGCCACTGGTCTCACTTCGAAGTTCAGATTGATGTCGTAGTGGCCTTCCAGGACTCGAGCTGGGGTCGTAGCGAATAGGCGACGATCCTATAGCAAACAATCAGTATACGACAGTACCGGCTGTCATCTGTCGCATCTTACCTCCAGGAAACGCCGGGGTGGCTCTGGGTGTTCTCTCAGGGTCAATATCACTTTGAGTATCTGTCATCTGGCCCAAAGGAGAGCTAGGGATGTCGCTGCGGGCACGAGTGCTCTGAGTGTTGGTCATCTGCCCCAACGGCGACGACACATCCCCGGGGAGAGCATCGCTGCGTCCTGGAGACGACGACTGGAAGAACATGGGGCTCGACGCTGCCTCAGGGCCTCTGTTGCCGGCGCGCGGTGTGTCGTTGGTCTCGGAATTGCGTGTAGAGCGACGAGGGGTCGCCGACTCCGAGTTTCGCGTCCTCCTCTTTGTAGGCGACGACATCTTCTTGGCGGGGTTCGTGGTGTCTTTGGCTGTTCAAAAAAGATGCCCTTGTCTTTTCGGAACTGTTGATGTTGGCAAATTGGCTGGAGAAAACGAGGGGGAGGGGATTGGCAGGGAGACGAGCGCGTCTCCTTTTTTGCCCAGACGCGTAAAGTGGTGGAAGAGGTACGCGAAATTCTCCAATTAGAAGGACCGAGGGGTGAGCTCCTGAAATCGGAGCGGTGAAACATTGGGCCGGCATCCCTCCATCGCAAGTGGCATCGCTGGCATCTGGAGGGGCCTCTCATCCAGCGATTCAAGGTACATTGCCAGTATATACAACAACCGCAACCATGTCTCCTGGAATGTCCCTCTTCTCCATCCAGGCCATCCTGATCCTCAGCACCGAGGATGGCTCCCGGATATTCGCAAAGTACTTTCAGCCGCCGCACTCAGTGCCCCACGGTACATCTTCCTCTTACTCCTGAGCTTAGCAGCTAGCTGTCACTTATGCGCAAAACACCGAATCACTAACAATTCTCCTAAACAGCTCCTGCGAGCAGCTCCGGCAACCCCTATCCCGACGTAAAGTCGCAAAAGGCGTTCGAGAAGGGTCTTATCGAGAAGACGGCCAAGCAGACGGGCGATATCATCCTTTACGACAATAGGATTGTGCTGTATAAGATGGAGTCGGACGTCATGATGTACGTCGTAGGCAGCGTCGACGAGAACGAGATTCTGCTCTACAACACAGTCCTTGCGCTGAGGGACTCTCTCCATCTGCTCTTCAAGTCAGTTCTGCCCCTTATACTCTGGCGCAACCGCTCTCTGTTTACTAACCCGGCGCAATCGCAGGCAATCCGTCGACAAGAGGACAATTGTCGAAAACTACGACCTCGTTTCGCTCGCCATCGACGAGATTGTCGACGACGGCATCATCCTCGAGACAGACCCCACCATCATCGTCCAGCGCGTGAGCAGGGCACCCACCCAGGACCTCCCCGTCGGCCGCATCGACCTCAGCGAGCAGGGCGTCAACAACTTGGCGCAGCTAGGAAAGTCGAAACTGGCGGACTGGCTCCGGCAGGGTCTGTAGAGGGGGAAGGTGTATTGTCTGGCAATTGGGAGTTTATTGTCGTTATTATAGCGCCGCATGCAAAACAAAAAGACACGTCACGCCATCGGTCTGGTCGATAAAGGGTTCAGGGCGGGTTTTCTATACAGGGTGCTGGTGTTCTACTTGAATTGATATCATCATTCATGCTCTAATCTCAGACGCCGCCTTGCGAAGGCGGTTCATGACCGCCGCGGCGATGTCGCTTCTATCCTCTATGCCGTCAACGAAAATGGTGTCTGCGCCGAGTCGGTCAAACTCCCTGAGCGCCGAGAAGAGTCCTCGAGCGATCCCTTCAGTGTCCCTCCCGAGGTCAATATCCAGAATCTTGCCAGTGGGCTGCTGATTCTCGTCCAACAGATCGCCCTCGAATACTTCAAACGGCGTGCCGTCCTCCTCAGCCCCTTGCGTATCGCTGAGATGCCGCTGAAAGTTGACGCATCGCAGCCCGGCCCCTGACTTCCACCGCTGAGTACGAATCACACCAATCTTCCTCGCCTTCCTATCGCCATTCGTAGCATGCCCATTAACGGCTCCATTCGCCATCTCCAACTCGGAACCTGCAACGCCCGCCGACCCCTTGGCAGAGCTTGACTCGTAGAGCACAACTCTCGCCTTGGGACTGTAGTGCTTGTACTTCATGCCCGGGGCTCGGGGTGCAGCCTTGCCCTCCTCGCTCTTGTCCTTGTATGCTATCACTGCGTTCTCCCAGCCAGGACAGCTTCTGATCTCGTCTAGTCCGACGCCGCCTGGGCGAAGGACAACTGGGGGGTCGCATAGTCCGTCCACCACTGTGCTTTCCACGCCGACAACGCACTGTCCCCCGTCCAAGATGAGCTCGATCCGCCCCCTGAGATCGTCCATGACGTGCTGCGCCGTCGTCGGCGAAGGCTTGGTTGAGGCGTTGGCGGAAGGCGCTGCCAGTGGTACACCAGCAAGCTTGATCAGGGAGAGGGCGAGTGGTGATGAGGGCATTCGCACACCAAAAGTCTTGAGTCCAGCCGTCACTTCTGGTGCCAGCTTGGAAGGCTGGGGGTTTGGTAGTAGGATAGTCAAGGGACCCGGCCAGAAGCGCTCTATCAGAGACTTGTATCGACTTGGTATGGGGTCTTGAACTCCATCTGTATCTGTCTGGCCAAGATACTCGCGCAGCATTTCCAAGTCGCAGACGTGAGAGATGAGAGGATTATCCGACGGTCGTCCCTTGGCAGAGTAAATGCCCTTCACTGAAGGACTCCGCGTAGCATCGGCTCCGAGGCCATAGACAGTTTCGGTCGGGAATGCGACAGGCGTAGACTTGGTCCTCAACTCGTGCGCTGCCTCCTCTAGGGTATGCAGGACCTTCTTGTCCTCGCAGTGGATTTCCCAGTGATCCAGCTTTGCAAGGCCCTCTCCTGGCCTGTGGCGACCTAGGGAGCCCTTGCTAGGGACTCTGACTATCCGCGTCTCCATGGTGGGCTGCGCCTGGAATGTAGTAAATCTTTGAGAATTTGATGTAAGTGGCCGCGGACCAGGATATTTTGTCTGTGTGAGGGGCAAATGTGCGCTGTGAGTCAAATGTCGAAATAAAAAATAGTGACAGGTGCTCGTGAAGTCTGTGAGAGTAGAAAGATGCCCGCAGCAGTTATGGCAGCGACGTTTGGCTGGGAGGGTTCGCGATAGTTGGGCGATGGAAAATTTCATCACATTGGGCCTCATGCTCACTCATCATGACGAGCTAAATGGAGCCGTTGGTGGTTTGAGTGACTCAAAGCCCATCAAGTGTCCCACTGGTGCCTTGTGCGCGGGCCTAGACCGGAGGCGTCAGAGCTGCCTGAGGGCCACTAAACGGTTATTTAGTGGCGCGGGTGGCCACTGAGGCTTTGAATAGCCTCTATCAGTGCGCCTCGACCTCGTCTAACAACCTTATTGACTCTCGACTTGCTCATGCATGGGTGAATTTTCCCTAGAACCTGCTCTTACAGCTCCTCTAAGCTTTTATCTAATCAACGCCATGTCTCTGTCCGACAAGATATATCATAACAGCCGGTTCAGCCTCTAACCAAGCTCCTCGCCCTTCTCCTCTCCTCGTCAGTGAGAACCCACTCAATAACATCGTCCTCGCCGTCCTGCGCCATGATCTCGTCCCATTCATCATCTTCCATGTTGGCAACCATCAGGAGCTGTAGAACCCTGGCAAACTCTTCTCGTACAGCGTAGTCTCCTCGGGAAACAATGTCTACCAGCCCGATAAAGTCACGCTCAAGGCGAATCGCGCCTAGTGCGTTGATGCGGCCTGCGTACCCGAAAATCTTCTTCTCCCATATCTTCGATAGATAGCGTGCTGTCATGTCCAAAAGCGTGCTGTATGTTCCCGGTGTCATGAGCCGTGCGATGGGCTTCATGAGCTGGTCCCAGCCGTGCTCAAAGAGTCGAGGCACTTGTTCCAAGAGCTCTTCCTCATCCTCGTCGTTTTGTTGAGCTATTTCCGCAATATCATCCTCAGACAGGGTGTAGTCCGCATCACGGAAGGTATCCGTCAGCACAGGTCGTAGTCGGAGTTTCACAACCATGTTAAAGAGCACCTGGATGCCCTCATTCAGGAGCTCGCTCGTCTTCCCGATGAAAGAAGTTTGGAGGGTGTGGAGGGCATTCGCAACGAATGTGACATCCCGTTCGAAGGGGAACGAATCTTTAAGTGGCCCATTGTGGGCTTCGCCATCTGCAAGGTGACCAAATTCCCCTATCCGGCCAGTGATGATTCGAGTCAAGTATTCATTGGCCATGTCAAGACTGTTGATGAGTACAATGAACTGGATAATCTTATCCTCCGGCGGGAATCCTCCCTGGATGACCGGCTTGGGGTAAGATTCGTCCCGCATCTTGCGTTGGATCATACCAACAAAGTCACCACCTAGGACTCGCCCAATGGTTGGTACCACAGAAGCAATGACGTCTCTTTGTGATGTTGAAATGGATTTCTGGATGACAGCGTTCACGATGTACATCACATCGTCAACAGCCAGAATGATGTAAGGGGCGTTGCCCTCGATATGCTTGTTCAGGCTCAGCGAGAGGCCAGTCGGATATTCATCTAGCTGGAACGCCTTTTCCACGGACCGTCGGAAGAAGAACGTGGTCATGACGTTGTATGGTGATGTGAGTTTTGTAGACACCTTCCGATATAGGTTCGACTTGATTAAGACGTCAGGTATGACGAGAGGTGCATCGTCTGCCGTATTCGGGTCCTAGCATATATAAGTTGAGTGCAAATCAGGGGCTTAGTGAGGAATCTTACCTTGCATTTACCGGCAAGGAAGCGCGTGTATAATGACCAACGTCCAAGCATCACGGCAATCTCGCTCAATAAACCATCAACCTCTCTCATATTGACGCCCTCGTCCTCGCTGTCTCGGGGGTTGTTCCCTACCCCAACCGCCGGCGAATTCACCCTCGGTGTGCCCCCTCTTGGGGGCTGGGGCAAAAAGCTCTGGACGAGGAACGAGAAGGGGTAACTTCTGACATCCGTCAACTTTCTGTCAATCACCCTATCGTCGCTCCAGGTGTCGATAATAATGCCGCCTTGGACGTCCGCTTCCATCTGCAGACGCTCAATGACGCGGACCATCTTTCCGGAGCCGTAGTGACGTTCTACCAGTCCTCCATGACCTTCGACGATCTGCGCAATATGCTCGAAAAGCTTCGTCAGGGAATTGGCGTAAAAGAATCCTTCCTGGCGCTGACTACCCGTGGCATCCTTGAGCGTTGCCCGAGCTGTACCAGCAACACCTTGACACACGTATCGCCCATAGACGTCGAGACCAACGTCGGCTCGTCCTATCAGCGGGAAGAGCTTGAAGAACCGGGTGACCTTGGTTCCATCGCTCTCCTCTGCCGCCTTCTCGAACTCTCGTAGGAAGAGACCGCATAGACTCTCCCTAGCTTCCTCCAACGTCACCCACGGTGGATCGGGCACCTCGACGCTCGGGACTATGCCGACTGCAAAAGATCCCTTGACGATCTCATCTGGAACCTTGCTCGCTCTTGATAGGTACCCAGCAGCTGCCTCCCAGTCCTGGGGAGCTCCCATGGAGCCAACCACGCCGTTGACGCATGCCTTGAGCTCTGCGACTTGTTCCACCACGCCGAGCGTTTCTTCTACACGGCTCTTCTCCAGGTCCAGCTCCTTGACTTTGTCACTCAGTCGCCCTGCCGTGTCGGCGGCAGTGGACAACATGTCATTTCCAATCGATCGTGTGGCGATGACCTGCGCACCGAGTCCCGCTCGCAGGATATCCAACCGGCCAAGATCACGGGAGAGGTCGGCCTGAGAAGCAACAAGAGCGTCGAGGCGGGTCGTTATAGAGGCCTCACGGGCATGCAGGGCGGCCAGCGCACCGCGAATCTCGGACTCGGTGGTGGCATTCTGAAGGGACGACGGGGTCGAGGATTCGACGACTGGGTGTTCGTTGTCTGGGCGGTGCGAGAGGCCGTTTGGGAGGCTTGACATGGTCATTGAATTATTCTACTCGAGCGGCGCATCGCTGCCTTTGCCTTTGGTCTTCGTTCAGGGCCAAGAGGAAGAAGAAGAGACGTGGAGCTTGCGGCGCAACCAAGCTCACGCAGATTGTCGGGTGTCGCAGCTGGGCGTTGTTAGTGACACGCAGCAAGTCGACGATGCTCCCCGCAATTCTTACTAGGTATGCCTTGTGCCTGGAGCTACCCTGCACTGAGGCGTTCGGTGGCTTCAACCTCCATCAACGGTCATAATCTTGAGTCTAAATCGATACAATTCATTACCAATTTTCTCGTATTCTTTCCCAACATATCGCCGTGATCGCTATGCAATAAGCCTATAGGGTTTATACAGAGTATAGTATTACAATGCTCGCTCCCAATCCACCACGAGCCCAGCCACTTAGACCGCCTGGCTATATCCATTGACCAAACGCCGTTTCCCATACCTGAGATATTTTCGCACTTCATCCGCCCAGAACACCATACTACATAGAAGAAACAGTCGTACGAGATCGAAGAATCCCAGTGCCTCGGTCTGGAATGTCTCCTGGAGCCACGGGAAGTAGATGACAAGCAACTGGCCGGCGATGCTCAGGGCGACAGCCCAGTTGAACAGATTGTTGGAGAAGAGCCCAATCTCGCCCCGGAGCACAGACTTGGACTCGGACCGGCAACTCAGAGCGTTGAACATGTCGAAGAAGACGAAGCAGGTAAATGTCATGGTCGTGTCTCGCCGCGTCACCTGGCCATCGACCATCATCTCGCGGCGGTAGATGAGCATTGTCCCAACAGTAATAATGGCGGCCGAAGTCAGAACGCGAGAAATGAGCGCCCGGGTAAGAACTGGATCTCCTCGTCTTCGTGGGGGTTTGGTCATGACGTCGGGATCGACCTTTTCCACTCCAAGGGATTGGGCAGGAGGGCCATCCATGATAATGTCTGCAAATGGTTAGTCTGAGCTGCCATGAAGCTCCAAGTGTTAGACTTACTGATCCAGAGAATCTGCATGGCATTCAAGGGCGACTTGAAGCCAAAGCAGGTGCAAATTAAAACAAGAGCGAGACTGGCAGCACTGGTGCTGAGCTGGAATGTGAGGAAGTTCTGGATATTGTTGAAGATGCCCTTGCCCTCCTCGATAGCGCGGAGAATCGTTGAAAAGTCGTCGTCCGTCAAGATCATGTCGGCGGCCTCCTTGGCAACATCAGTTCCGTGACGGCCCATGGAGATGCCAATATCAGCCTTCTTCAGTGCAGGTGCATCGTTCACACCATCACCGGTCATGGCGACAATATCTCCCCTTGACTGAAGTGCTCGGATGATCTTGAGTTTATGATCGGGGTTCGTGCGTGCGAAGATTGTCGTGTGCTGCATGGCCTGTGCGAGGTCCTCCTCAGACATCCTGTCAACTTCGTCGCCCCGGAGAACAGGCTTCACAGTACTCTGGGCACCGGTATGACCACTGGGGACCGCGATGTTCATGCCGAGCTGCTTTCCGATGGCAAGTGCTGTAGTTTCTGCGTCACCAGTAATCATAATGACCTTGACACCACCTCGCATTAATCTCCTGATAGAACGTCCAACTCCCGGTCTCGGGGGATCACGCATGCCAACGAGTCCAGCAAAGGTGAGGCCCTTGTAAATATCGTCCGGGTTGTGCGAGAGCGGGCTCTCGCTCCTGTCGAAACCGGGAGTGCTGCGCGCTGTCGATCTGTTCCTCAGCGGCCGTGAGACCGATCCGCTCGCAAACGCCAGAACCCGCAGACCTTGGATAGCCATGGCCTCGGCGGCCTGGAGAGCCTCCTGGCGACGAGCCGAATCTAAGACGATTTCTCTTCCATCCTTCTCGAGATATGTGTCGCATGCCGCAAGAACCTTCTCGATAGAACCCTTCATGTAAGCGTATTCTTTGTCGCCCCTGGTTTCCGAGCCGATGGTGACTCCCATCCATTTGCGCTCTGAGCTGAATGGTGTCTCGCTCACCCGAGGGCCAATTGATTCTCGGACATCATGTTCCTTGAAACGGTCCAGGAGGTCCAGCATGGCGACATCAGTCGGTTGACCAACCCATCGCGTGTAAGTGGACACTTGGTCACGCCCGAGCGTTGAAGACAAGACTGCTGTTGCTGCTTGGCCATGTTCGGTATACTTCTGAGCGAGTCGCGCGTCATTGGCGATGTTGCCAATGCGAAGTACTCGCAAGGTAGCTTGGTTAGGGTCTGGGTTCGTCTCCAGATTCTCATTATCAGATTCAACTTGCACTGGTTCCTGGGCTCCAAAGTACCACATCCGAGTAGTTGTCATGTGGTTCGTAGTGAGGGTACCTGTTCCGACCTTGTTAACGTTGCTTCTGACACGGATGGAATATTCTTACCTGTTTTGTCAGTACATACAACGTTGACAGAGCCTAGAGTTTCGACCTTGGGCATCCTTCGCACAATCGCATTGTGCCTAGCCATGCGATGCACCCCGAGAGCCAAGGTGACGGTGACGATGATGGGCAGACCTTCGGGAATGGCGGCGACAGCAAGCGAAATCGAAATGGTAAAAATCTCTAGGAGTTTCTTTCCCTGTAGCCAGCCAACAACTGAGATGAGACCGATGACCAAGAACGAGGCTTTGCTGAGCTGCGAGCCGAGTTCATCCATGGATAGTTGGAGAGGTGAACGCGGGCTCTCAGTGCCAGACACACTTGTAGCAATAGTACCGAAATGTGTATGCCCTCCAGTCGCAAAGACAATACCCTGACCATGGCCAGACTTGATCAATGTTCCCATGTATGCGATGTTGTGAATGCCATCACCGTGAGAATCTCCATGCTCGGCGGGTGCAAGTGATGAGGGTCGTGGGTGCTGGAGCTTGTCGAAAGCATAAGAACCAATTCCACGGCTCCGTGCCTCGGCCGTTACCCGGACAGGCTCTGTCTCTCCCGTAAGATTGGAAGCGTCAATGGTCAGATCTGCGGCCTTGGTGACCCGGATGTCGGCAGGGATGCGATCACCCGTTGTGAAGAGAACCAGGTCGCCAGGAACAAGCTGAGAAGCCATGACCTTGGTGGAAGTCGCATCTAATACATCGCCGATGGGGGTAACAGAACCGGGGGACGGGGCGGAATCAAGTCCATCGTTGGGAACTGGAGGCCATGTTGGAGTCTTGCCTACAGTCGGCGTCTTGCTCTGGCCGCGTACGAGATGCGCATGGTTCGGCACAAGGTGGTTGAGAGCCTCGATGGATTTCTCGGAGCGATATTCCTGAATAAAACCGACACTAACAACAATAGTCACGGCTACCGTGATGCTCACTGCATCATCCATGTTTCCTAGGAGGAGCGAGGTTCCGGCTGACACTAGAAGGAGGAGGATAAGGGGCTCCTGAAATTGCTTGACGAAGCGCAACCACAATGGCTCGGGGGGTTCGTGAGGGATCTCATTCGGTCCATAATCGCCGAGTCTAGTGAGGGCATCGGTCGGGGTGAGGCCGAATGTGAGGGAGGTTCGTAGGTTCGCCGCGGCTTCGCTGGGGGTCATGTAAGAGTATTGATCGGCCACGCTCTGGCAGACAGACGTATTGGTCAGCAAGACTTAGAATGCGAGGAAGCAAAGACGGCCAACGCAGAATACTCACTCGGGCATGCGCTGAAGTTGTTCGGACATGATGGCTGGGCCGCTGTCGACGGTCACCATCGCCCGACTCGGTAGGATCACCCCCGAGCCCGGTTATCGATGGAACATTTGACGTCGGCAGCAGAGTGTCGCGTCCGGGGCCATCGCGGCCGCCCCACGGCAGCTGCATCTTGACAAGAAGTGTGCGCAAAAGGCTCCGTCACAATCGCAGGGACGATTGCGTCGAATGCATGGGCGATCGAGGTCGGTCTAGCAGCGAATGCGCAATGTCATGAGGAGGGAGGAGGACGGAGTTGGTGGTGGTGAAAATGAGCGACGCAATGACATGTACTCAAGTTGCCACGACCAAGAACCTGGCGTTGGCAATTCGTCCAAACGGAACAACTCGCTTCAGGCCCGTCTGAAGAGAAACCCAAACATGGACAGGCGCGAGAAGGCGAGAATAGGCCAACGGGAACAGCAACAGAATGCGGATGTTGTTGGGAGCCCCAGAGTTCAAAGTCAAGATGTCCAGGTGTCTTGTCCTGGCTTTGACGGACGGAGCGCGGGCCGAGCTAGTACTTTTCCAGGGCTGGGCAAGGCTGCCAGGGGCTTGCATATCAACCTTGAAGCTCCAGCGGCCAGTGGCGGCGCATCTGGTTCATCCCCAGCCAGTAGCAGCTGTGGAGAGACCAGCTGGCGAGCTAACAGAGAGTAGCCCCGTGGCTAGAGCCAGCGCTCCAGCGTGTCCGGCCGGGGGCTTATTAGAAATGCCAAGGCTAATAATGCTGGCTTCTCTCCGGGTGCCGGTGGACGTGCAGGCGTCTGGAGATTAGATGTCAAGCCACACATGAAGACGCGAGGTTTCGAAAAACCTGGTGGATGATCTGTATGTGCTGGGCCTTTAATTGAACCTGGATGCTGAAAGCGAGGCGATTTGTGGTGCTATATATAAATGCAGTCGTGGGCACTTTGAATTGTACTGCATCGCCATTGAAGGATTCGAATGTTTCACATAAAGCACAGCGTACGTAGATACTCGAGCACAAGAGCAAGATGTCAAGCGGTGAAAATTACTTGGCCGGCTGTGAAGTTAAGAATACGGAGTACCTTTCCCCGCGGCCTAGAAATCTGAGCAAAGTTTCAGTGCAATAATCAATGCAATTCACAAACCAATTAAAGACTTACTATGCTTACTATAAGCTTTTTATCAGCATTTCCGAACTTGTTCGCAATTCCTAGACAACCGTCATCTGGCTCATCACTCAAAGTCATGATGCCTCGTAAACGCCCTTCCTAGCCGACGGCCCCGACAAGCTTGTCATTTACACGAGCCGTCATCCGCAAAAGGACTGGGAATGTTGGTCGGGGGATGATCAGTCCGACCACCCTTGCGGACCAATAGCAGCCCTGAAAACGCACCGGAATATCACATCATCCGGTACCAGAGCCCGACAAGTGGCCCGTGCGGGCCTTGTGCTGAACCACACACCATCCCCCCAGCCACGCCATTTACCGTTGGCGAACGACCAAGGCCACCTCCCCTCTTCCAGGTCCAGGTCCCAATTTCACTCTTCTAAAATCCGTCGCGATATCCCGCGCACACGCCTCGTCGCTCCCCGAAACCGTCGCTATCGCCTCGACCTGCGTCGCTGCGCTCTCTTCCACCTCGCGCGATCTCCTCGTATTGCTTCATGCCTTTGCGGTGCCCGCGCTGCCGCTTCCGCGCGTAGAGCAATCCTGCCACCGAGCTTGTTTACCGCGCCCAACGTTCAAACGCGCCCCCCGGTCTTCGTGTTTATCCACACCACTCTCGCTCTGCCACTACCACCACCACCCACCTTTCTTCCCCTCCAGACCTAGACCTACTCGTCATTCTTGAATCTCAACTTTTTGTCGCGTCGCTACAACTGCCGCTTCTTGATTCTTGTGCATCGCGTCGTCGCGCGACAGCACCATGTTTTATTCAGAGACCCTGCTCCAGAAGAGCGGGCCGCTCGCCCGCGTCTGGCTGTCTGCCAACCTCGAGCGCAAGCTTTCCAAGAACCACATCCTCCAGTCCAATGTCACCGACAGTGTCGAGGCCATCATCATGCCTAACCAGGCGCCGATGGCCCTGCGACTAAGCAGTCAGCTGCTCCTGGGTGTGGTGAGAATCTACCAGCGAAAGACGCGTTACCTATTGGATGACTGCAACGAGGCCATGATGAAGATTAAGATGGTTGGTCCACACCGTTTGTATCTCGTGTAATGCATGCTAACAATTCCAGGCTTTCCGATCAACGGGAAACAATGACATGGCTGTTAACTTGCAGCTCCCGAACCGCGAAGCTCTTACGCTTCCGGACAAGATCACACCCTACGACAACTTTGAGCTACCCCCGCCACCGGACGCGAATTGGCTTCTGTCCCAAGTGGAAGGGGTGTCAACTGGCCCAGTTACCCGTAAGGGTCGCGTCAGTCAACGAGACATCAACCTACAAGAAGACTTTGACAACAGCCAGTTTCTCACTGATGGCTTAGGCTTGGAAGACAACATGTTCGCATCCATGGGCGACATGGATCTTGAATTGGACTTTGGACTTGGCCTGGACGATGGTGCCGACGAGACTACTGCAGTGGAAGCTGGTCGAAGAGCGGAGCTTCCCCGCGATGACGAGGACATATTTGGCGAGTCGGACATTGAAGTTCCTCGAAAGGAAGGCCCGGAACGTGAAATGTCTCTCGAGCCTGACGTCAGAATTGCCGACACTATCGAGGATATCGCCATGGGTGGTGTCGAGCTCGAGTTTAACCCAGAGGACGTTTCGCACATCCCCGAGATTCCTGATATGAGACCTCCCCGAATTTCCGAGTCACCCCTCTCCGATATTGACGAAGAGGTTGCCGCAAATCTTGAGGAGGAATATTCGAGGCACCAAATGACCGATCTCTACGAGCCCGACCAAGAAGCTGATGAGACGCTTGTTCGACGCCCCGCTCAACGCGCAAGGAAGCAGAAGATTTTGACACCCGATGAAGAGATCGCTCTGTCCAGCAACCATATCAAGCAACAGCAAGCCAACCGTGACAACATTCTTAAGGAAGCTGGTTTCCTCCCTCGCGACCCCTTCCTGCTGGCATTGATGGACATGCAAAAGAGCGGTGGATTTGTCTCTTCCATCATGAATGAGGGACGAAGCTCCGCCTGGGCGCCTGAACTGCGCGGAATGCTGTCGCTGGATGCCGTTCGCGGCATGAACGAGCTCAAGAGAAAGCGCGACAGCGGGATTGCCGACGTTGAGAGCGACCATGGTGCCTCCAAGTCGCCACGCCTGGAGCTTGGTGAGGATACTGATATGGGCTTCGGCGCAGGTGGTCTTGGTGGTGACATGAGCATGGCGCCTGAGGAGACCCAGCTCGAAATCCCTGGCGTTGAGGGAGTCCAGGAAGAGGAGGAGGCAGGCAGCCCAATGCCCGGCTTCGATGAAACAACGGTGCCACTCGTTCATCCTAGCGATAGTGGCCCTGTGTCCCTGGGCACCAAGCGTGCCGTCCACCTCTTGCGCGACAGATTCGGCGCCGATGCCGCCGACAGCCCGAGCAAGCGAAGAGATAGAGCTGTGCTCTTCCAGGACTTCTGCCCTGAGGCGCAAACGACCAAGGCTGATGCCACCAAGATGTTCTTTGAGTGCCTGGTGCTTGCAACCAAGGATGCGATCAAGGTTGATCAAAGCCCTGGACTCGGCGACGACATCCGGATACGGGGCAAGCGAGGCCTCTGGGGAGCCTGGGCCGAGCGAGATGCTGGCAGCGAGACGGTGCAAGAGGCTCCAACAGAGCCCGAGCCCGCCGCTGTTGCTACCCCCGCCGTCGCCGTCTCGGCATGATTTGACAAAAGAGCGCGCATATACTCATTGCATTGTAACGAAGACTTGGACGGGCGGCATGATTGGTCGTGTAAAGTATTGAATTCCTGCATTCTGGGGGACAGTCGACTCGACGTCGCCCGAATGGCGTTGTCGGCGTTTAGGGAGATACCATGGCATGCGGAACTCGGATGGAGGCGATCAGGGAAAAAGGGGATGGTAAACACTTCGCGGTCGCCGTCGAACGGCATTTTCTGTTTCGGAGCAGACGAGTTTTGTTGGAAATTATGTATTTAGTTGGCTGAAGGATACTCGCTAAGGCAATATATCATAAAGTCCTGGATCGTGTTTGGCCCCCCGCGCTCTTGTCTTGCTTTGTGATGGATCATCAGGTTGCAACGCGGTGAAGCGCGTCTGTTTGCCCCGCCATGTGAACCCCACGTAGAGCCATAATCTCATTTCATTTTCCTTCCCATCAACAGGCAACCGAATAATTCCCCTGTCCGACAATCCCAAAGGTTGCTGCCTGTTTTGTCAATTGTCCATATCTTGAGCGACGGCGTCTACGAATCCAAGCATTCCCGTTCCAAGCACACCGACGTCAACCAAACCACCATGCCTCCGCCTTCGCAGCTCGTCATTGGAACAAACTCCCTCAAGCGCCTCATCAAGGAGGAAGCCTCATACCACAAGGAGTTGGAGCAGGAAGAGGCAGAGATCAAGGCCCTAAAGGACAAGATCGAGAGCGGACAGGGCGACGAAAATGCTGAGTTTATGCTGAAGCAACAGGTATGCCATCCACCAGCCAATTCTTGACAGAGCCTTTGCTAACGATTGGGTTGTTATTAGCAAACGGCCCTAGAGCAGACCAAGGCCGTCTTCGAGCCTCTACGAGAGAGAATCGCCGCCGCAGCCGAGAAGCTGGAGGAACAGATTACTGCAGCGGAGGAGGATGGTGGCCAGGATCTGCAGATACAGCAGGCCAAGGAGGCGCTGGCACAGTCCAAGGCCACCCAAAACGGTGCATAGAATATGGCAAGGGAGACAAAGGGAGGGAGGAAACCTGTTTACGATACCACTTAGATGACACACGCAATACAAGACACCGCTTCTGGACCTTCATAAACTCGAGGGTATCTTGAACGTGGTATTACAAAAGCTCGCTGTGCGAAGCCTAGCTGTTACAGACTGAGTCTAACCAATGCTAATTATCCACCTCCATCTTGTCTTCGCTGCCCTCGGGTGGCTCGATGGTCACTCGAGGTGTACCCTCTCCCTCTTCCCGGATTCTGCTCGCAGCCTCGGAATCCTCCATGTCCACGTCCTCTCCCTCCTCGGCCTTGCCCTCATCCTGCTGTGGCATAGGCGAGGCGTCTCGGCTAGGGGCCTGGCTATCTCCACGTACTGCAGGACCAGGCAGCGGTTTAAGTGTATCTGGCCCCGGCGTATCCCTCATGGGTGTTCGTCCTCCGTTGAGGGCCTCTGGATTCGGTGTGCCGGCTTCGATATCTGCCTTTGCTTGGCTATCCCCGTCTGGATGCGGTGTCGCGTTTCCGCTAGGCTCGTTTCTGGGTGTCTGGCCGACCTTGTCCACTTCTGCGTCGTCTTCGGCGTCTTCATTCATACCCTCCCGACGGTCAACCTCTTCCTTCTCATCGCGAATCTGCCGCCTCAATAACATGCCCTCTTCCATAATCCTGTTGAATTGTTCCCGGCGCTCTCTCCATGTCTCGCTGTAGGTCTCGCTCTCGCGTTCTAGCTCGCGACACTCTTCCTCTAGCTTGGCCAGGTTGGTCCTCTGATCCTCCCGTGGTCTGAGCAGTCGGTTTGAAGTGATCTTCTCGGCCAGCTCATCAAACTTCTTGCGCTGTGCGAGGGTCGCTTGCGCAGCCTCGAGCTGCTCTCGAAGCTGTGTGTTGTTTTGTCGGACGGCTTGGCACTCGGCTAGGATGCGGTGCTGGTCGGATGTGTAGCGCTCGCGCTCGCGGGCATTGGCGTCGTGGAGAAACTGGAGGCGCGTAACCGTGCTATCGAAAGCGGCAAAGTCCAAGGTGAGGTCCTCCTTCAGCTGCTGGAGCTTGGTCTTTGTTTCGGCTGGTGCTGGGTTGGCGCCATGTGGTGAGTCGGCTGGTAGGGCGATGGATGATAGAGTGTTGAGGCGCTTCGTGATTCGCTTGAATGGTTTTTCCTCCACGTTAAGCAGACGAGTCTTGTGAAGCTCAACCTCCTCTTCAGGGTCCAAGAGATCCCATGAAGAAGCCATGGTGGTCGACTTGGAATCGCGATCGGGAATCTTGTGCGTAGCGGTCGATATTTAGATAGGAAAGAATTAAGCGGTCCAAATGCGTCTAAGAGTACCGTGAAGAGACTCGGAAGTTTGATGTGAATGGATGAAGAATGTTTCTTTGCTTGGTAAAGTTCAAGGATGATTAACTAACGATTAACAACAAAGCTCTCAGCCTTGCGACTCGCAGCTGCTGTCAATGTGGCGGGCCAATGAGGCTGCTCCGTGGACTGATGACTAAGGCAAACCTTGGGATGATGCATCTTCGCCGCCTTCGCTTTGTTGACTGCAACCTTTAATCAAAACATTCACCTTTCTCCTTTAATCCGCAATAAACAGAGCGCGCTCTCCAAAAAACGACCGAACACAAAACCAACAGCCAAAAAGCAGTCGAGATGGCGGACGAAGACAGGGAACGACTCCTTGCCCGCATCAGCCATGTTGCGGGTTTGTGCCCTCTGTCCATTTTAACGCGCAAACACTTGGCTCACGATATTTCAGGCCGAATAAATCTTCACAGGAGCCAGCAAGCGGCTGGCTCACGATCCGCGTCAACTTACCACCCGGCGCATCCTCGCAGTGAGTGTACACTATTAATCGGACATCCAAATAATACTAACCCCACCAGCGAATTCGTTTCGACACGCAAGCTCACCCTACCCAGGCCGGCCGCACAGAGCCAGACAGCCACCCGCAGTTCATCGTCATCGGACGTTGCAAATCAACAACACCGGATCGTCACCGAATTCTCGATCTGCCAGCAGCGGCGCCGAGACCCCAACTGGCTGGGTTTCCAGGACGGATCGTCATCGGCAGCTCATCAACGCGAATGTGTACGAGAGAGACACGCAGAACCGTGCGAGAGCGATCGAACAGACTCGCCAGCGAAATATCAGCGGCCGTAGACAGCTTGAGAGGGCGCAGTTCAACGAGTACATGCAACAGCAAGCAAGCGCCTCGAATGCGCAGACTAACCCCACAGGTCACAACGTGCTCACAGTCGAAGGCATCCAGTTCCGCGTAGAAGACGGTGGCAAGAAGCTTGTCAAGATTCGTGGTGCGTACAGGCCCCAAGGAGTCGTCGACGCTCATTGTACCTTACATGGCCTAGATGCCCCCAACTCGTCCACTCAAACTCCCAAGAGTACCACGATTGCTGGAGTCAAGTTTTACCGGACAAAGACAGGAAACCTGGTGGCGAATCGGATCGTCAACGACCAGCGGTATGTATCACCCCTCGAGGGGATGAAGTTGCTGACGATCCCTAGGCGATCCGGCGTGGTCAAGAAGATCAACGAGCCGTGCAAGATCTTCTCAACGACTGGTAATTTTTCTTTCCAAGACCTGGAGCGATCCAAATGCTGCCCACCTGGACCGGCCTGGTGCGCATGGGATGTGGGATGATACTAACAATCGATTTAGGATCCTGCTCGAAGGGCCCTCGATGCCGCTACCTCCACGACCCTAACAAGGTGGCCCTTTGTAAAGACTTTTTGAAAGAGGGAAGATGCGCAAACGGCGAGTCTTGTGATCTTTCCCATGACATGACTCCCGAGCGTACCCCCAACTGCTTGCATTTTGCCAAGGGCCACTGCGCCAAGGCTGACTGTCCGTATACCCACTCCAAGGCGTCTCCAGGTGCCCCAGTCTGCAGGGACTTTGGGTTCAATGGATATTGCACCAAGGGAGCAGACTGCACGGAGCGCCACGTCTTTGAGTGTCCTGACTTTAGCAACACTGGCCGATGTAAGGTCAAGGGGTGTAAGCTCCCTCACCGCGAGAGGGCAAGCGTCCTCCGGAACCAAGCCAAGGCAGACGACGAACCCATGGAAGATGTTTCGAGTGACGACGAGGCTGCTGATTCTGATGACGTTGACTCGGACGAGGTTGCCGAATTTATTGACGCAGACTCAGACTGTTCAGACTTTGAGGAGCAGAGAGACTTTTTGTCGATCTGAGCCAGGGTGGCCGAGCGCTGGCGCCCTTTTTTCCGTTCTCACGTATCCAGAGGCGAGCAGTAGCCGCCCATGATTTGCTCCTTTAACCGGCGTCTGGAAGTTGGGAAGGTTTTTGGTGAACTATTCGAGATACCCCGTGAACCATTCGGCGTACTTGAGGATCATGGTGATGAAACGCCATGAAGCAAAAAAGCAAGATGAGAAAAAGAAGAGGAAGTTGTAGAAATCAGTTTTTTGAAAAGAGGAAATCCTCGTTCGTGTATAAAAAGGAAAAAAGAAACAATGAAAGAGTTATGTAAACAGAATTTGTGTTTGTGCATATGAGTGTGAATTGTGTGAATGGCAAACGGAGCATACCATTACAATACGACAGGAACAACGGCTGTTCTACGTAGCAGGACCCTGGATCTCTTGGCTTTTTTGGCGGGGAGGTTCGTGATGACCAAGTGGGCCCAAGGCGGGATGCGCCGCCAGTGTCAAAGTGAGGGGCATCTGATGCCAGGGATCCTTCAATATACATGCTCTAGAAGATTGACGGTATTGTCATAGCGACTATGCGAATATTAAGTGGTATATTGACGGGTGCTATACCTTGTTTGACCCTAATTCTCTCAAACAAACAAAAGGTGCTGGCCTTCCCCTCCCCTCTCCCGTAACCTCTACCGCTGTCTGTCAGCCCTCGGCCTAATCTCACGACTTCTGCTTCCCCTCAGCAAATGAACCAGGGGCTGATCCTCCAGCTGCTCCCTCCCCTAGTGCCATGTTGCGCTCTCAGTGTCTGACAAGCGCATGGCCGTGGCGCATCAGCCCCAGATCATAGGCTGCCTGGTGCTCTCTCCCGTATTCTTATCCTGCGAGGCGCAAAAGTGCAGCGACAAAGCCTCGACTCAGCCCCCCCGCTCCCTCCAAGCCCGTTTGCGGATGTTTGGAGTGAGGGGCTTTCGAGGTCCTAGCTCATGAACTTGTCCGCGATAGAAATAGCAGCAGCGTACGATTCGACGTTCCTGACAATGTGACGACATTAGCATTTCTCGAATTGTCGCTTTCGTCTCCTTTTTTTCGACGCCTTCATCCACTTTGCGAGCAACTGTCTGAATCGGGTTATTGCTCTGCTCATCCTTTTGCTTTTTTTTAGTTGGTTAGTTGAGGCTGGATCCATCGAAGTGAACGGACCCTCCTCATCTCTGTCGATCGCTCCTTCTATACAACACGAAGGGAACAAAGGACACTAGTTCTCAACTACCTGTCCTCAACCTACGCATCATACGCAGAGACAGTCAAGATGGGTCTACGCGACATCCTCAAGAAGAAGGACGACCTGTCCTCGGGTCAGCCGCCCGAGAAGGCCACGATGGATCGCCTCGCCGCGCCCGAGTTCACCATCATCCGGTCCGACACGACGACGCAGGAGCGCATCTACCCGCCGTCTGTCAAGTCCAACGACAACTTCCACCTGTCGGCCGAGGAGCCCGCCCCGAGTAGCAAGCCCCGCCGGTCGCTCGACGTCTTCCGCTCCGGCCGATCCCGCTCCGCATCCGAGTCGAGCGGCTCCAAGAGGGAGACCGGCGCCCGGCGCCTGTCGCAGCGCCTGCACCTGAGCCGCGCCGCCCCCTCGTCCTCCGAGAACGTCCCCGAGAACCTGCCCGCCATCGTCGCCCCCCAAGACCCCCAGGACAAGGACGGCGCCGAGTCCGAGTGGGAGAAGCGCGCCACCATGCTGGCGAGCCAGAACGACCGCGCGAGGAGCACTAGTAGACCTGCAACGCCCTCGGGAGAGAAGGGCGGGTCGCGATCGGTTTCGTCGCAAGAGATCGACAAGGACATCCAGGAGGCCATCCGGTTGCACGAGGAGGGCGATCTGGAGCAGTCGACACGCATGTTTGGCCGGTTGGCCGATCCACAGGGCGCCAACAACCCGCTGAGCCAGGTCTTGTACGGCCTCGCTTTAAGGTAAGAATAAGAAAGTGGTGGAGGTGCAATGTCTCGGGTAATAGCTTGGAGAGTTTTTATGCAGATTTTCCTTTGGAGAGCTGAAGCTTTCTGGGGGAACTGCATAAACTCAAAAGTCAATGTGTGTGGGTGACACACAAGACGAATCCCGGCGCATGTCTTGGAATTATCCCATTGTACGTCTTTGAAGCTAACCCGAGACCCCGTCTAGACACGGATGGGGCTGTTCGCCAGATCCAGAGGGTGCCGTCAAGTATCTCTCGGCGGCGGCGTCCAACTCGGCAAACATTGAGCAGATGGCTCTCAAGGCGGGCATGAAGAAGGGCGGTGCTGCCAAGGGAGAGCTTGTGCTGGCCATCTTTGAGCTGGCAAACTGCTTCCGCCACGGCTGGGGAATTCAAAAGGACCCATATGCCGCAAAGCAGGTAGGTCAATTCCCCTCTGTTGGGGTTCCCCGATGACGAGGAGGACTGGACTTGACGTTGGCTGACGCATTGGTCTGTGTAGTATTATGAGACTGCTGCAAACTTGGGAGACACTGGTGAGTTGTACAAGATCAATTGTCTGAACAAAACACTGACGCCATGTGATAGATGCCATGAACGAGATTGCCTGGTGTTACCTCGAGGGTTTCGGTTGTAAGAAGGACAAGGTATGTTACACAACCAAGCCATATCCATACACTCCAAGTTGCCGTGTCTCTGCTGGCACCTACACACCACCGCCTTTGGTCGGGTTGAGAGCCTCCATTCGGACATGATGGTTCGTGTGAGAAACTCGGTGAGGCCAGCATGTTTGATTCGTCGTCAATAAGCTCGCTGCCCAACGTGCTGCATGAGACTCAGGTATCGACACTTTTCCAGAGAGGCGTCCTGTCAGACTCGCAAAAACAGTCTTTTGGAGCTGACTGTTCACTTTCCCATCCCCCCACGTTCTGTAATGTTCGATTCGTCACATGAGGCTGATGTCCTGTCTCCCGTACAGTTCGCAGCAGCCCGGTATTATCGACTGGCCGAGAAGGCTGGAAGCAAGACGCTGGGGAACACTTGGTAAGTCCACTCGGCTCGTGCGGCCTACACACCCGTCCTGCATGCTGTCCGTTGCGTCCGGCGCAATTGGAGCGGATCCGGAAGAGAGCGTTCGACAGGCTCGCGATCCCCGGACCCTTAGGTCCTGGTACCGCCTCGTGCTGCACTCTCAGGGGGACGGCAGAATCAGATGTTTGTCCCTCAAGGTGCATTTGGAGGCGTCCAGTCGCCTCCTCGAGCCCCGGATTGTTGAACATGCGGCTGCGATGGCGAAACAGGAGACGAAGCAAAAGCTGACCCGACATCTGCATAGGATCTGGAAGGAAAAGTACGACCCTCCGGGCGAGGGCGGCAGCCGCAAGTAGTGTAACCGGCAGCTACTGTGCCACCAGAGTCGCAAGAGAGGGCATGCATTCTCGATTGATGCCGTGTAAGCACAGCGGCCCTGGCCGAAAGAGGCGCGCGCTCGTGTAGAAGCGATGAGGCGATGAGAGAAGGCAGCTTTCTTGTTCAGCTGGTCTCGTTAAACTCCGGGTGGCTTGATGACAAGGTCTCGACCTGCCGCCGAGTACGATTTAGACACGGGGTTTTATTTTTGATTATACCTAGCGTATTGGATATATTATCTTCTTCTTCTTTCTTGTTTTCTGGGCGGTGCCCCTTGGTATTCTTGAGAGAGACTGAGCCAGTTTAGGTGGACAAACATGCGGGAAGGGGGGAAACATGTGTGTGTTTTGTGCTTCGACATGTTGCTATTCTTGTCAATTAGAGCACATGAGCCTTGTGTCTGTGTCTTGTTGTACATACACATATATACATACATATGATACTTGCAAAGAAGAGTTGATTGAGTGTATCACATTTTGTTGAGGGCAAGCCAATAGAGGGCGCTAGGCGCACACAAGATACATAGGACAGAGGCTAGTTCAGGCTTCAATACCTCAGACATGGCTAGTTTACGCACTGATAGATCCCTAGAAAGTCAAGCCACTAATCGGCTGCCTACTTGCCTCTTGCCTCTATCACATTCTACCGTGACAAGTTCCGCCTTGCGTGTGTGTTTTTCTGCTAAAGAAAAGAATTGCTGCCCAATGGCCGCTTTTGCTGACCTCATTGGCCTCTTGGACTCTCAGCTGCGGCCTATTATCGCGGCCTGGGTCGAGGCCTGCATAAGGCCGCATGATTTCGGGGTGTCTGCTATAGCGCGCTGTGGGTTATAGGTAGGGGCGGTACTAGCCTAGTGTCTGGTGACTTTTTTGGGGGGAGGAGACCTAGGAGAGCGTCGCAACCGGAATTTTGAGGAGGATAGAGGCAAGAACACTATTTCTTGGGCCAAAAGTGCAGACTAGACTGTGGCGTTTCTTATTGCCTACAGCCGCGAGACATGAGGACGAAAATGCTGCAGGCGTTTTTTCTGCCCACCTCAGCGGCAAGACGCAGCAGAATGCTTCCAGACGCGGGGAACATGCAGGACCAGAGAGAGATTTGTACTCAGCAGCAGAGGGTGTACGCAGTTACAAGTGCAAATCTAGCATTCCGACGAGAATCGGGCTTTTTTCTTGTATCATTCGTAAAAATTGAGGCCCGCCAAGCTAACAGACCCCAGAAAAACAAGATCCAGAATAACTACCACTAGAACTTGCTCGAGGGAACAGTAGCTTATCCCCCAGTGACGCAAAGCGGCCCCCAACCCTCCATCTCCGCATCCCGTGCCGACCCAGCGCCGCGCGCTAGCAAGACATTGTCTTAGACAAGGGCGACCCTTTTCAGGTTTCTAGTCTCACCTTTGTTTCCCTCGGTCAGAATCAGAATTCACACCCTCCTCTTGTCCCCTCTCCGTCTTAGCCTCGTTCCTTTGGTTCCCTTGTCTCGGCGCGGGAGGCAGCCTGATGACGCTGTGCTACTCGTCTAGTCCCCCAACTGACCTCCGACGGATTGGATGACAGCCACCTAAGGGACATCAAGGGTTCATGGCAAGTGTATCAGATCAAGTCAGCCTACACCAACCCGTCAAAGGATTCACGAACCATGGTTAGCCTGAACTGTCTTGTCTTGTCTGTCTACGACAGTACGCGGCAACGGCGCAGCCAAATCGAGCAAGGGTGACATGGCCACGAGGTAGCATCGAACCAAACTTGGACATGACTGACAATCATGGTTGCCTTTTTTTTGTATTCTTGAAGCTATTCTCATCATCCCCATCCCCAAATAAGCCCTCCTCTTGTTCCCAAATAGATACACGAATAGATAATGAATAAATAACCGAGATGGACATTTTTCTTTCTTTGTTCAGATGCTCGCTCCATAGGTCAAAAAACACTAAATCCAAAAAACAAATGAATCTTGCAACCAAATAAACCAGGCCGCCTGGGGCTGGTGTTGCTTCGAAGAATGCAAAACAAACATAACAATGCTTCATCGACGATGTCGTCGTCGTCTTCGTCATCATTGCCCGTTCAGTCGTTGTCGTCTGTCTTCCAAGACGCATGTCCCCGTCCATCTCACCACATCTGATCTGTTCACCCACCACCCCCGTATCCAATATGTCCAATATCCAGATCCGTCCCACCACCACCTCCATATCCAGATGATCCCTTCCAATCCCATGCACCGAGAAAAAACCGTCCCACCAAATAAGTGTCCTGCAGACTCACTTAGGACTGGGCCCCTGTAGAATCTGTCTGCTGCTGGCCGCTGGCTGGCTGCTGTTTCGCCCTTGCTGCCGCTGCCACTGCGCTGCGCTTTCAATCCACCCGTCTCACACACACGCAACCGCCCCCAACCACCTCCCGGTTCGCCGTGACCCAAAGGAAAAAAAACAAAGGTATCCAATTTCGAGACAGAAAATCAATACCAAGCCAGTCAAATCACACAAAAACAATGCTCGCTCGCTTGCTAGATCCATAGGAAATCAAAAACGACTCCGAAGTAGGAAATCCAGGAAGAAAACGACAAAGGAAAAAATAGTTGTTGAAGAAGAAGAGTAAACCGTCCGTTTGGGTGCGTGAGCAAACAGGTCTGGAGTGCGCAAGAGCGACATCGAATGTATGGCGGCTCATCCTCCAGAAAGAGGAAGCTCAATGAAAAGCCGACTCAAGGAAAAATAAATAAAGAAAAAAGGAGTAAAATGAAACGGAACAAATAAATCAAAGGCATTAAGCACGAACAACAGCCGTGAGATTCGTCATCGTGACTTTCTTTTCGTGTCTTTCATCATGTCCTTGCGTCGTTGCATTGCTGCTCATTCTGTGCGTTGCTGCATTCTGCCACCATTTTCGCGAAGTTGCGCACCACCTCGTTGGGGATCTGGTCCCAGAGAAGGGAGCGCGTGTACACTTCGGCTGCACCATTTTGTTTGTTTGGGGTTCGCATCGCTGCGAGCGCCTCGGCCAGATTGCGCCGGCCTTGGCTGGGGGAAGATCTTTCGGGAGCGTTCTGAAGGAAGTCCTGAGAGTTAACACCGTTGTACTGAGCTGCTGACAAAGAGAAGATCTGTTCGTTGGTCTGCTCCTGTGTCGGCTGTGTCAGTGCATCTCCGAGCTCAGCGAGCATCGACGGCGCAACACCCTCCATCACCATGCCGTCCATAGGCATCGCGTTGTGGTTGCCCCAGTTGACGGCACCCGACGGTTGGGGAGCGGCGGCCTGCAGGCTAGCCGACTGCGAGTTGACGCCGGCATCCTTGAGGACGTTGTCCAAAAGGGTAGCCGAGGCAGCCCTGACATCTTCCGAAACGCGGGGGATCGATGGGGTCGATCGGCTCGACAGGACGAAAGCGCCGACGAGGAAGAGCATGAAGAGGAGACCTCCCTGGGCGGCGGGCTTCTCGCCCTCGGCACCGAAGGGGTTGTTGTCGTTCTTCTTGGCGGGAACAATGGCCATCTCCTGCTTGACCTCGGGCTCGACGGGGTAGTCGTGGAGGAAGTTGGAGGCATCCCAAGCGCCGCCCATACCCATGCCGTCCATGTCGTCGAAGCCGCCAGCGTAGCCGTTGGTTCCGGTCGCGGCCGAGGGCACGGCGTTGCTCTCGAGTCGCTGGACGTGGTCGGTGAGGACGCCGACCTTTTTCCTGAGCTCGCCAGTCTCGATGGTGTGAGATCGGATCATCTCCTCCTTCTCGAGGTTGAGGGTCTCGATGTAGTTGGTGTACGACTGCTTCTCGAGGAGGACCTGCTCAAGCTTGGTTCGGAGTTCGTTCATCTCCTCCTCCATGTCAGTGATGAGGGCAGTGAACTGCTTCTTCTCATCCTCCAGACGCTCAGTGTGCTGCTTCTTGCGTTGTCTCGAGTCAAGGCTGATGGGTGGTTAGCACGGGGTTGACTCATCAAGGTCAGGTGGGGCTGATGACTTACGCTGCTTGTCGGTTGCGCAGGAGGCGCTTCTGCTGCTTGAGCTCCTTGATCTCTTGTTCATCCGTGGACTGTGCAATAAGCTGGTCAATGTTGCTCAGGTTTCGCTCAGCCGGGATGTCGAAGCGGGCGTTCTTCTTGCGGATGCCATCGCCGCGGCGCATATCGTTGTGGGAGCGGATAGCGGGGCTGCTGGGGCGCATCTTCTTGCTCATGGCCTGCTGAGGGGTCATCCACTCCTTCTGGGGAGAAGTGGGGATGGACTGGTTGCCTGCGGGGAGCGACGAGAACATGTTGCCGTTGGTGAAGGGCGTCGGGCCGGCCATGGTTCGCTGCTGGAAGATGGAGGCACCGGCGTCATACTCGGCAGGGACACCGTCAAAGGGATGAAGAGGAGTGCAGGCGCCGGAGCCGTTTCCGAGAGACCAGTTGCCGGCGGGGGCAAAGGCGTTGTGCTGGTTCTGGTCGAGGCGCATGAAGGGGTTGTTGCTGTGCTGGTCCAGGAAGGGGTTGTTGGAGGGAACCGATTGCATATCGACAGACTGCCAGTCCTCGGTCTTTGGGGAGAACAGAGGGGGGCCAACGGCAAAGGATTCTCTTCGGCTGTCAGCCATGGGAGGCGAGAGTTCTAGGCCGGAGTCGATGGCGGTTTGGTCAAGAATGTTGTCGTCTAATACGCTGTTGTCTTCGTCTTCGAAGTACTTCTGTGCATGCGTTGTGTCCACGGTCAGAGGGGCTGGACGGTAAAAGGGTTGTTGCATTTGAAATGTTGAAGTCATTGTGTAGTGAATGTGTGAAGTTTGTGTGCGGGAGGGTATGGGTCCGGGTCTGGGTATATGTAAGAGCAAGAGGAGGGGAAGAGGCAAGTAGTAGTAGAAGTGTGGGGGAGTGTTTAAACAAGAAACAACACTGCAAAGAGAAAGGGAAGGCCGAGAAGGGCAAGGGGGGTGAATCTGAAGAACAACAGATGGAAAGACCCAAGGTCAAGGTGAAGAATAGAGCACACGAGGCACAGAGAGAAAGAAGCAAGAGGTTGGGACTTTGAGAGGGGGGCGCGGGAAATAATATGATCTTTTTTTTGCGCGCCGGAGTCAAGAATCGATGTTTGGTGGGCTAGCGGTGAGCGAGAAGGGAGCCGTCGGGCGGGACGGGGGGATGGGGGGAACGGGGACGGCGGGTGTGTATTTTTGGCAGCCGCTGTTTAGCACCTGGGGCGTGGGCGTGGGCATGACAAGAAAAAGAGACCCGACTTTGGGCGCTCTCTGGTTCAGAGGGTGGGGTCAAGTGGTAGGCAAGCCGGGGCCAAGGGTACAGAGGGTGTGACTCGACGCTGGGCGAGCAGAAGGGGAGTCGGGCTCGTACCTCGCCAGTACCCGCGGCCAGCTACCGAGGATTGGATGAATCGAGGGAAGGATGATGAATGATGGGCTCAGTCGTCCAGGTTCTCTCGTCTCTGTCGAGGGCGCAGCAGAGACGAGCAACGAGGACGTGGGGTTGACTTGCGTAGGGTTTTGTTTCAAGAGCAGCCGTTTCGTATCGAGCCGTGTCGAGGCCCCCAAAAAAAGAAATCCCCAGGATCCTTCTATGAGGCTGAGAGAGGGCGGTAAAAAGGGACGCGACAAGTGAAGGGATTCAGGGATGGTCTTGTTGGAGACAAGAGGCTGGTGGGATGATGGGGCAACAATGGCAAGGCAAGGCAAGGCATGGCCCGCCGACGGGAGGCCGGAAGCTTTCAGACGGCGACCACGGGAAGTGACGGGAAAGGCGACAAGCGCAACGGCCGATGCTCACTCGAACAGCCAACGACGACGGGAGGGCAGGGCAGAAGTGGAAACCAGAGAGTGCGAAACGCGCGACTCGAGAGCGCTGTGCAGACTGCAGTACAGTCCAGTGCAGCGCAGCGCAGCAAACGAACCGCGACAGGGAAAGACAGACAGGAAGCACACTCACAACAACGTTGGGTCCAGTATCAACAAGGTGTGTGTCCGACTCCAAGAACGGTAGTGGATGGATGCGCGATGGTGTGGGCTAGGCTCTCGTGGGTTGCTGATGGATGCCGGGGTGGTTTCTTGGTTGTGCGCGGTCGCTCTTTTGGCGTGATACGTACCAGAAACAGAGTACGATTTGAGACGGGCGATGGGTGGTGGTGTAATATGGCGTTGAAGTCAATGGGTGCTTGCTTGCTGCACTCCAGATCTCGGGCTTGTCTGGTTTGGTCTGCAGCCAAAACAAGACAGGATGGGCTGGGTTTAAAGTAGAAGTGATCGTTCAACAACAGACTGCTACTTTGGGAAGTGTGATGGACTCATAAAGTAGCTCGATGGGAGCAGCTCGATTGATTTTGTACTCGCCGGGGCAAGCAACCGGCATTTGTACGTGTGGATCAGCCATCCCAGTACCTGGGGGTCTTGCTCGACGAGCATGGCGATACCTGGACTTGGGGAGACACGGCCATGGAACAGGTCTCTCGGGACTCGCAGGGGACCTCTCTGGATGACCCACCCGAAGGACCAGGCCTTGGATGGGTCCGCCCTCCTCCATTGACGAAGGCTCCAAGAACGAGGATGGCCATGGGCGTGCCGAACGGGGAATTCTTTTGAAAGGGTTCAAGGGTGTGCGACTACGGCGAACAGGAGGCAAGAATGAGGAGAAGGGAATGAGAGAAAACGAAGCCAGAGTGATGAGTGAGCTACTGGATGAATGAGTGAACCAGTGAGTGAGAGTGCTTGGCTCAGCATGCGTCTCATCAATGAGCCATCCATCCAGGTGAACAGGAGCGCGCCCCAAGCTAAGGTTGAGATCGATGTGGGTGTGGAGGCGTAGGTCAGGCTTTGCAGGCCTCATTCAGGCCAAGCACTCCAGACAGAGCTCGAGGTTGAGATGCTCAGCAAAGGGGCAAGCTACACCAATGTGGTGTAGACGGATCATTGTTCGTCTTCCGTCTTCCATTGTCGACCATGACCATCACCGCCCATTGAACGTCGTCAGTCATAGTAGCGGTGATGATAGACCGGCGAGATCTGTAACAGCCGGACCCCATAATCACCATTGATGGTGGAAACAGGCGATACGTAACGGTCCTCGAATGGACGAAAGCGAGATTGTGGTGTAGCCATGTACACCTAAAGAATGCTAATCAGATCCCAGATGCAAATGGAATCCGACTTCCCGTTTCCACGGGACAGCAGCATCCACACCAGGCAGGGGTGGTTTCCTCATGTGGCATCCGAGCTCGGCACAGGCAACGCATTGCGATAGCTTCTATTCGTCGTTGGCCGTTAGTCATAGGAGCACCCGTGTGAACGTGAACCATGGCGACTCTCTGTATGAGCTCGTGTGCTCGAGATGATCGGGCGTCACTTGGCCGCCGCTCTGCCGGGCCTTGATTCTGCCTGCTCCCCCTCAGGCCGTGATGTGATCTATGTGAAGGCGGTGGTCGAGCAATGAGGCCATCGTCGATGGCTTCGCTGCCTTCTCTGCGATGGTTCTGTTGCTCGCGGCCCAGGAAACCTGCCCACCATCCCAGCAACCCCACGCTATCGAGAGCGCGCGGAGCCAGTAACTACGGGTGAGTGGTGTCATGGCTGAAGGTGACCGGGGATGGTTGAACGGGGGCGATGTAAGTGGTATGTAGGTACCAAGGTCGGCATGTACGGGGCACGGGGTTCATGGCCCGGAGCGACACGCGAGCCGCGACGGAGACAAGCGAATGTACGGAGTAGCAAGGGAAGCATTGAGAAGAGAGGAAAAAGCAACGATAGAAGCCGTCATGATGCCCAAGGCCCAAGGAGCTGTTTCGGCCCTGGCAGACTGACCGGCCGGTCTGGCAGCGGACTGGATCTAATCGCGGGAAGCCATGTGCCAAAGTCGATACGCGCTATATCGGCACGTCCAGGAAGGGCAATGGCCTGCGAGGACGACCTGGGCGAGTTCCAGTCCCGTCTCATCCATGGCATCACATCTCTCATCCAGAAACATCTCAGCAACGATGTGGTCTAGCCTCGGGCGCTGCTGGACCGGCCCGGCCGCCTTCCTTTTTCGAAACTCACAACCTAAAATCCAATTCTTTCCCAACGTCGAGCGTTGGGCACCAAAGACGGACGCTATTCCCTTGGTCTGATGCCACTTTCAGCGGCCACTGGTCGTTTCTGCATCAGCCGAGAGCCACTAACGCAAATGGCAGCCTTCCTATTGCACAGTCCAGCACGCGGGCCGTGGGGTAAGAGCGCGCGTCAAGGGCATGGATGCACTACGTACCTCCTACCCAAGCAAGACCCCGATGGCTGACACGGCGCTGACCTACCAAGCACCAAGAACATCTCCAGCTTCATTGCGCCCCAAGATGCTCGAATGGCTCAGAGACGACGAGACTCGAAAGGGTCCTTTCTGGCTCCATCTTTAGGATCGAGACTGCCTTAGCTCTCTTGCTCTACTGTCAGTCCCAGATCCGCCCAGCCCCAGCTGTGCCCTGTGCCATAATCCGCGACGCCACAGAGACGACACCATCCGCCTCACCTTGGACGACTCGTATCCCCGTCCGGCTTCATCCTGGCGCCCGTCGTCCATGGCCGTCATCATCTTGCCAGGGCACCGGACAGCCAGCCTCGACGTCTCAGCACGCGGCGGATGTACGGAGTCCTCGGTAATACCCAGATCTGGGATTTCTCGGATCTGAGCTCAACCGAGCTCCCACCCAAGCTGTCATCTCGCGCACACAGACACACACAGCTGGAGCCGAGTACCACGGTACCTGATAGCTTTCTCTCCCTTCCTTCGGCTCTCAGAGCCATCGCAGGCATCATGAAACTTGACAGCCAGGCCCCGCGAGTGCCGCTTGTCGATCATTACAGACAACACCACAAAGCCCCTCTTGTCTGCGATACCCTCATCAACATCACCCACTGAGCTGCTGCTATGGGCCGATTCACGAGCAACATCTCCAATAGCTCACGAGCCAAGAGATCCCTTCCATTGATCGCATGTACCTCGAGCCCTCCGTCGCTGCAAGTGGCTGGGGCAAACTACCATGCGACCAGTTAGGCACTCAAGACCACACACTTGGACTGACCGACACAAATATCGGGATCATCTTGGCACCAGATGCCCCTATCGGATGAATCTTTATTTTAGTCAAGGCTCTTCTAATCGTCGTCCCAGCGTCCACACACTCCCACATGTGCGCGCACATTCGCACGCCCTTCCTCGAGCCCAACCACTAGGCTCCTGAGCCTGATATCACGGCTCCACTGTGCTTCATGGCCGCATATAGGCCGGCCATGGTGCTTCTCTTTTGAGCTCTTTGTTTTGTCGGTGTGTTTCTCATGGGACCCGTCACGCGTACGCGTCCTCTCCAAAGTCGACGAGGAAAAAATTGCTAGCACCTGGTTGCCCTGTCCCCTGCTGACTCGTTCTTCAACGAACGGATCCTGGATTCTCTAGCGTCATAGGCTCTGGTTTTGGCCATCCTCATGGCCCAAACACGCGAGCTCGGTCTGCACTCGGATCCATGCCGCGAACTTCGAAGAACCCATTTACACCCCTGTCAACAGGCGGAAAGAAAACATCACACACCATATGCCGACATGTGCTTTCGACACAAGACGTCTTTCAACAACGGCATTATTCGATGCCGTAAAGGGACAGCTCGATGAGTTGTCCTTCAATTTCCCCTCTCTGGTCTCACCGACTTGTCTTCTTCTGCTTCATTTAGGCAAACCGTTGACAAATCCTCTCAGGCGCAATCGCGAGGACCCTTACTGCTCCTCCAATGAGTGTACGGATATTTCTGTCACCTCCGCGATCCGTTCGGAACATGTCCCGGCAGGGTCAAAGTTGGGTCACGGGCGGCGCCGTGCAAAACGGCCCAAGCTGCCACGAGAGCCAATCACTTAGATGAGGCGAGCTGTCTCTGCTGCCCCAGTCGACCAGAAGGCTGACCTCGTTGATCCGCACCGTTCTCGACGTGCTCATTTGGCCCATCCAAGCAACCAGGCTTGCTCCTTGCGCAGGTCCTTTAACCAATTTTGGCTATCCATCACCCAAGTGGGCTGTGTGCTTTCTTGGGATCTTCTCAAACCCTGTGTATGGCTCCCAAGAGCTGCGTCTCGTACATCCCTAGAGCCTCATCACATCTCCAGGCCGACCGCATCAACCGAAAAGGGTCTACAGCCGTTCTCAATGGCCTCCTCGTCACCGCACTAAGGGTATTACTCACCATCCTCCGATTCAATTCCGCCCAAGGGTCGTTGCCCAACTGCCTCAGCCTGCCCATTGGCGAACACCACTGATACCGCCATTATGACTCTGACACTCGGCCGCAATCGCTCGCCCCCACGCCCACGCAGGATTGTGCCATAATCGGGACCTGTCAGTTTCAGAGGGCTGTTCTTTGTTGGTCTCCTGGTACGGCGCAGGCAGCATCAGTTCCAGGATTCATGACGTCTCCTTGGTGTTTGTCCCGAGCATCGATTCTTGCCTACGAAATATTCCGGCCAAGGCTGGATATTTGGAATGACGCAGCCTCGAGGGCCCGAAAGTCTTGCCTTAAGCAGTAACTTTAGCTTAGGCTCTGGATGTCTTGATCCCTGATCCCGGGCAGTCCCCAGCTCCCTTTTGCATCCTAGTGAGGATCCCATGGCCCAGAACTCACTTACAACTGGGTGTTTCCATGTTGACGCTGGTATCGATAGGAGTCGGGCCACTCTGAATCGCCCCCAGAGTAAACAGCAGGATCTCCCAAGGTCGCTGGGGGAGACGGGCGGGTTTCTCACATGCCAAGAGGAAAAACTCGCTCTCCGAATATGCGGTCTGGGTATCCCTGACCAGAGTTTGGGCCCGCTCTCACATGGTGAGCGTCGGAAGAAATTTTCAGCATGACGATGATCCACCTCTCTGGAGATTGCCATTTCCAAGCACCTTTCGAGAAAGCCTTAGTGACGCCAGCCTTGACAAGCGTCATGCGACTTCACGAGGCTGCGGGTGGAAGGGCTGGAGAACCCAAGAGAAGGCTCTTCGTGAGTCAAGACATGATAATCCTAGGCCTATAATCCCCACCTCTATATCAACTTCTGAAACTTGGACAGAGACCAACAGAGGTAAACTTTGGTACTGGAACGGCAGGGATTCAGGTTGGCCGAGATATGGCTGGCATACGGAGTAGTTGGCTCTTGATACAGAGTCTTGGTCCCCAGAAGACGTCAGCTGTGTGACAGCCATGTCGCACCCGGGGATTTGCAATGACGCCGACACCGTCCTGACAGCAATGGAGCACGTTGTGTTTCTTTGGAGGCTCAGACAAACATAGGCCTCTTTATGAGGACTAGTCTCGTCTTGCAAGTGCAATTGCATTCCCAATGGAGTGTATTTTGCGAAATTGAGGTGCCATCTGCACTTCACCAGATGGCCCTGAAGCTATGCCGTTGATAGTTTCGAGATGTTGGGGCAGAGATCTGAAACATTGCTTCTTAGACACAGAAGCATGCAGTCGGCAAACATGCAACCCTGCAACCTAAAGTTCGTAAAGCGGCCATCATGATATCATCTGGATGATCCTTCGGGTCAGGTTACACACCTGCAGCGTGGCTTTCCCTGCCGGTTCTGTGGTTAGGATATGGCCAGGAACTTCTGCTGCATCTCGATACCGGCAGCTAAAGAGTTCCATTCTTAGAGCACTCACCTGCGCAGGATCCTCATTGACCAACCTCTTCTGACCGTTATGTTGGGCTGAACTCTCTTGCTACCCTATTCTTAAGATAAAAAATCGGCGGTGAAGCAGAGGTGTGCTTCGCCACATCTGGGGTTCAGGGTTCTGGATGGCTGGAGAAGAGCTTGGTGGCCACTCGATCTCGCAACAGGTCATACTTCTGAAACAAGTGGCTTTGGGCTGACGGATGGGTTTCCGATGTTCTGGAGTGGGAGCAAGCGGGGGTATCCTTGCTTCGACGGGCTAAGACGGACGACAAGCCCGAAATCCAGCGAAGGCTATTTGGAGCAACAAGAGTCTGCTCCATGTTTCCAGGTACGAGCAACAGGCTGTGGTCCACTCTGGAATCTTGAGGGAATACACCGGGGATTCCGGACAGAAGGCAGTGGGGATGTTGGCTGTCAGAGGAGAGAGGCTGCTCTAACCCAGGAACCCAGAGCCTCGCGTGCGCTGATTACAAGATTTCCTTGACACCACATTGACCTCGAATATCGCAACACTCGGACCGAGGTGTGGCCTGAGATCCCATGTGTTCTAGTCGTTTCTTTAGAAGTGAGGGGGTTGCAATGCCGCGCTGGCAGCCGGTCCGGTAACTGGATGGGTACCGGAGCTTCGTTGGCAAAACACCTGCAAGGCACAAGGCACAACACATTGCCATGACGAACCCAGAACACCGAAGAGGAATAGGTTCGAGCCCCCCAAGATCTGAAACAGAGTCTCATATCTAAGACCTCCGAAAATAGAGGTGACTGTCGGTCAGATCCAAACGACAAGTAGAATCGGACCTAACTGAATCGAATGTGATATCATGGCATTTCACCGCCAAGATCTGTGCCATGGTGGCTTGTGCCCCTCACACGTCACTCGCAATACCGAAGGCTCTGTCAGTTTCCCTTTTCCAGGTACTCGATGGGGCCTTTGAGACTGCTTGATGCCATGGACTCGGTGCAGGTTGTTCAAGGAAGCAGCAAGACCAAGGACCATCGATCTGCTGTATGCCGTAGCTGGCCAACGCTCTCTGATCGTACACCATCTCAGATCATCGTGGTCCTCTGTATCGTGCTCCCAATTGAGGCTCTCACCAGATCGCATGTGGTTTCCTCTCCCCGCGTCCCGTCCAGGAGAACTCTCTTGTTGGCTCCTACAAGCCCGTTCCCGTCCCTGAGTAACACAGAGCTTGTGCTTAAACGATTGCCTCGTTCGGTAGATGCTCTTGACACTGACAACACCTCACCGTGTGCTGTGTAACAGTTTCTTCCTCTCGATTGGGGGAGACTATCAAACCAGGAACCCCTCCTCACCCGTCGGGTGCCGAGTCTTGACGCTGGAAGAAAGCAGATATAATGCTAGCAGGGTCGGGCATCGGGATGAGAGAAGTCGGGGACGGGTGGTGGTGCGAAGGCCGGGCTATCTGCGAGGTAGAAAAAGAGACGGCCCCCTTTTCGACAAAACTCGTCCAGAACAAAGAATGAGATTGGACACTCGGCGGGACAGTTTTCAAGATGAAGTTGACAAACTTCCCTATACTCATCCCTGCCTTTACGGCTCAAGTACGTTGGCCATTTGTCGTTTAATACATCTCGATATCTGCTGGTGCCCTTTCAGCATACCCAGTTCCGTATCTCCCTCCCACCTACAAAAGCTAACGGAAACACGGATGGCAGATCTACATCGACACGCCCCTCGTCATAAAGGCCGACCTCCTCAACATCCCCTTTATCCCCAAGATGGGCACCCTCGTCTCCGAGCCCGGCTACGAGCCGCCGCTCGAGGCCGCGTTTGTGCAGGGCAGCGACTTTCTGCGGCGCGACCCGGACGGCCAGAGGGTTCGGCTCGACGTCTCGAGCGTTGCGCACGATGCGTCGTCGGGCGCCATGGTGCGCTTCAGCTACAACGGCGTCGTCGGGCTGATGGGCGACGAGGGCAGGGTCATCAGGGGCGACGCCAATGCGACGACGACGGGGTTCGGCAACGCCTGTAAGTCTCTTCCCAACTCTTGTCGCGAGTATGCACATGAGATTTTGGTCCCCGTATTCAGAGAGCACTCTCCTTTAACGATCCACATTGGCTCTTTGATATCAGCAGCAAAACCACCCGGCTGATGCCCAGCTAGTTGTGCAGGTTAGGTTCGAGACAGATGCCCCGGGTCTGAAACCCTTGCAGGACAAGCTGTATGTAGGTTCAGGCAGATTCATCGTCGAGGAGGATAAACCCATCATTGTGGAATACAAGATCAGCGAGGTGGGTGCGCAGTGCAGCGAGGAATCAAAGGGCGACTGAGATATCGATGTTATATGTGCGTGCGTATCAAGAACTGTTTTGCAGCAGGCGTAGAGGAGGGCGGGAACTGCAATGGTTCTTTCTGTAATAGTTGATTTTTTGTTCTTCTCTGCAAGTTCTCATGTCCAATAAGCGAAGTCAATTCATGCTTATTGGAAATATAGAAACAAGCCTCATGTTGATGATACAAAAAGCTACAAAGCCGCCGGTTTGTGTTTCTCGTCCATCCTGGGCTCCCACTTTGCAGCCAAACTCCTATGCGAAGTATGTTGTCGAGGCCCCGAAACTCCAGTCCGCAGTTCTCTGTCCCTGCAGGAATATGCTTTGTCCATCAGTCCTCCCCTCCGCTGCCCGACTCCTGCTCCAGTCTCGCTCAATACGTGCCGCCCAGATTGTACACATCTACCTTGATCCGCGGAGCGGATGCCCTTCATTCTCCTAGGTGCGGTGTAACGGCCCTCCTAAGGCTAAAATGGCGTCGACGCATGCCTATTGGGCCACACCGGAAAGCTGCAGGAGGCGTTCGCCCGCCCGAATGTTGGCATACTCGTATGCCTTGGACTCTGGGGGAAAAGTTCCGTTGGCAGCCCAGAGGTCGATCAGAGGCTGCATGGGCTCCAGCTCGGCGGGTTTGAGCATGTCCAGGGCGGTGGCAGTCAACACAAAGTGGGAGAAGCAACTGTTGAGCTGTTTCTCGAGGTTGAGGTGGTAGAAGGGCTCGGTGAAGTGAGCCCAGTAGAGGTGGGCGTAAACACGGAACATCTGTCGGAAGATCATCTGGCAAATATCGACAAACTTGTCAGGGAAGCCCGATCGCTTGCCGATATACTCCGGGTCACCGGGGTTCGACAGCTGAGAGAGAGGCGTGGTGGTGATGGCGGAGTTGTGGGAGTACGAGACGCCAGAAGGATCGGTCGGGAAGATGTTGGTGTCGTCAATCTTCCCAGAGATCCATCGTTGCATAAGGGTCATGTACTCATAAGCGGGGAGCTCGACGGGCTCCCTATTCCTGTTGAGCCAGGTAAAGGAGTGGTTGCTGGCTGCATGTCAGTACGAACGGCTGGTTTCACGAGCTTAACGTGCGACTTACGCTCCAGCCGACATGCGTGGGCAGGAAGTAGAGTTACAGATGGATGTGCCATCATCTTCCTTCTCGTGCAAGACGCGGACAAAGTTCCAGAGGTTGCGGTAATGCTCGACGACTGTCCAAGCTTTAGCATCTCATTCAATGGCCATTGCGAAACTCAAGCAACTAACCCTGGTGTGCGATCCATTCGCCTTGCTCGACAGTCTTGGGGCGAGCACTCAAGGTCATAAAGTTGCCCTTGACGATGTGCTTGGCATACTGGGCGTTGAGCCAGAGGGGAAGAGGTCGAGGCAAATGATAGGAAGAGATGATGTCGTCGCCGCCCATGACGCCGCTAGAGTCATCCATGCCGATAGTCTGAGCAAGAGAGGGGGAGTTTGGCAGCGGGGGGACTTTCGGGGCCAAGCTGGCCGAGGATTGACTCCCTTGAGATGAGGTCTCCGGAGGAGGCGGCTGGCTGGCGGTAGACCCGGTCGGGCTCTTTTGAGGGCCGGAGGAAGGCTTGGCTGAGCCGCCTCGGAAACGGGCGTTGCTAGTCGAAGGTCTTGTCAGCAGGGGAGCAGAGGATGAAAAGAAACAAAGAGAGGCCGATTCGACAGAGTTGGGATGGTTTGGTTGGTGTGGCAGCACACTATGCTGAGACGGGTGCAGTTGGTTGAAACATTGCTAGGCCCGCCAACGACGGCTGCAGCAGAGCGCCTCGTTTGGAGAAGGCGATCATCGCTCTGTGGCGTCGTTGCAAGGGAGAAACAGTAGGGATGATATATGCCTGAAGGGTCCTCATGATGTCGGATACCCGTGATGCGGCGTCCATGGCATGGCGATAAGCAGCCCAGGAAAACCGCCATTCCCCCCAAACAACATGAGTAGAGAGCGCAGCCCTAAGAACAGCGGCGCGCTGCTAGAGAACATGTCTTGGATGTCGTACCATGGAACCACATGGTGAGGGCTCGGTTGTGGACAGCCAAACTTCAAACCTCTCGGTAGTTGCCCCGCGATCAGGTGAAGAAGAGAGCTATCATTGGCTTCTGGGTATCATCAAGAAGGTTGAATGCATTGAAACCATGATGGGGTCGTTGTGTTGCACTTGCACGAGGGGTATAGAGGCACCCGCTATCACTCCCGCGGGCTATCTCTCTTGGTGAGAGTCCAACAGACATCAGTCATGATGGACGTGGCACTGGCGGAGAAGCACCAGCCAGAGGTCCCTCAGTGGGAAGGAAAAAGCAAGACAGCGAGAGAGAGAGACAGAAACATGCAAAGCAAGCAGACAAAGACATAACAAAGAATGCCACTTACATGCCGGAAAAGAGGTTGGACATGGTTGAGGACGGAAAGGCGGGGTGAAGGCGTGAGGACAGGACGTTGCGAGGGGTGCAGCAGCGCGGTGCGGTGCGGTGCGATACAGCAACTGAGAGAGTCGGGTTTGGTTTGCAGGCGGTTCAGGGTAAAACGGGAGAGGATACGAGGTCGCTAACGGCGTACGAGCCCAGCCCGGAGTCGTATTGATGGCTCTTGACGTCGGAGACGAGGTGAAGACTGTCGATTCTCCCCTTTTGCTGCTCGAAGCTGCGCGATGCTGAGTCCAGGCTCGAATATCAACAGCGGCGTCGGTTTGAGAAAGGGGGTTTTTGAGCTGTCGAGTCGGTGTCGGCGATGGGACCGGACAGCGGCTACGTACCCCGTAACTGCCCAAAAGGCGCCACGCGCTAGCGCACCCTCTGAACATCCCTTGCCAGTGCAGCCCCCAGCCCACCTGAAGCCCGCTATTCCCGTTTCAGATGCTCAAGCGAGCCTTCTGACTCTCCTCAGCCCTCGCCGCGCTTGTCTCCTTCTCCACCGACCTGCTGTTACCTGCGACGAGGAATGTGAAGTGTGGCTAGTGGCCTCTCAAACCCGTGGCTGGTGCATTTTCAGCCTCAGGCGCAGACCCAATTTGATCCCAGAGCCAGAGCCTCGCGACTTCACGACTTGCCTTGCGCGCCAGCACCAACTCAACCTTCCTTTCCTCCACCCACAGGCACAGCGTCCTCCTTTCGATCCCACCCTTCATCATGTCTGACTCAGAAGACCCAATCGATCCTCTCGATGAGGTCGATGAGGGCGGCGATGACCTTTTTGGCGATGAAGGCGATGAAGAGGTTGCCTCCACCAAGGAGCGCGTCCTTGACGACGACGAGCTCGCCTCGGACCCTGAAGGAGACAACTATGCGCGCTATCGAAATGACGACGATGAACAGCAATTCCAGACTCGAGACCGGGTTGTCATGGGCGTCAAGACGTACCGACACCGAGTCCCTAAACCCAAGGATGGCGCGGTATGCATCGCCGAAGTCTCATACCCAGCTGAGCAAAGCGCTGACCATTGATTTTAGCTACGAATTCTTCGCGTTCCCAAATTCATCAAGATTCTACCAGAAGAATACGACCCGGACACCTTCCAGCCAACCGATTTCGATGTAGCCAACGCCAAGTCCCAAAACCCCAAGCACGTCGCTCGAGTCCGAAGAGATCACAGCACTGGCGAGCTCAAAAGCAACACCAATATTTTCCGATGGAGCGACGGCTCAGTCACCATCTCTGTTGGTGGCGAGCACTACGAAATCCAGAAGAAGGCTCTCGCTCCACCGGCCGACAAACCCTACAACGAACTCCACGACGGCCACTACTACGCTGCGGCCGCCGAACTACACAGCAACCTCCTCATGACAGTTGGCCACATCACGGAGCAGTATAATGTCCGTCCGAACAAGGCTGTTGGTGATGATGCGCTGTCTGTTCTGGCAGAGCGAATGGCGCAAGCCAGCAAGCCCACTCAAGGAGGCGACATGATCATCCGAACCACTCGAGACCCAGAACTCCAAAAGAAACAGGCAGAGCTCGCCGAGAAGGAGAGACTGAAGGCCCAACGAAAAGTGGAGAACGCCGCTGCCAAGCAGAACGTCGGGTATGGACGAGCCGGACGCGGAACCCTATCGATAGGAGAGCTTGAAGGGGGCCGCCGAGGGTTTGGATCCTCCCGCAAGCGTGGCGCGCCTGGGTCTGGAAAGCCTAAGCGACGACGGGACGACTACGAGTCGGACGAAGAGCTTGCTGAGGCTGTGGGCCGGCATGAAGGCTACGATCTCGAAGACGATTTCGTCGTCGATAGTGACGTCGAGGAGATGGACAGTCAAGCGGATGACGACGACGAGGAGGAGTTGCTCGATGAGGATGAGGAGGAAAAGCCCCGTTCCAAGAGGCAGAGAACTCGGGATCGCAGCGAAGATGCCGAGGGCAGTGATGTCGAACAGGTGGCTAGCAGAAGCCGACGGAGGAATGTCATTGACGACGAGGAGGACTAGGAGGGTTCTGGGCGCATTTTAAGAGATTCTAGAAAGAGCGACTGCTCCGAGCGCAAAAAGGAGTTTCTGTGTATTATGATAATCAACGATAATTTTGCTATATCATGATGCCACTGTCCATTGAAAGCCCCTTGTCGTGAGCCGCATGCTGGCATGTGGTGTTGTGGCTGAAGCGGCCGATATCGTGTCGAGGCTGGTGATCTCATCGGCAATCACATGCCTGAGATTAGCGGTTAAGCTGGCACTTTGTTGAACGGCGGGCGCTGCGGGGAGGCGCACGACCTCAACAACCTTTCAACGTACAGAACCTACCGTATCAAACAAAAGACAAGCTTGAGCTCGCGCCATCACCTCTTATCATAGAGGCTAGACGCCAAAAAGGAGGCCCTTGCATGTGGCATCGGGGAGCAGCTCCATACAATGACCTAGACGGCGCGTGATAGATTGCTGCGCTCGCCCCCGGAACACCGACCGACCGACCCCTTCGGCATATCTGGACGAGGAGCTTGTGATCGTCCCTCGGCAACGAACGATGGGGGTAGTTGTCGCAGTCTGGGGTGTGGTGGTGGACGTGGCCAGCTTCTGGCAGAGGGTAGGTAATAGTAGTCTATGCTGCTCTCCCCCCATGGCTTTTGCTAGACCCTGCGGCGATCCCGTCTCTGACCATGTTGTTGCTGCAGAAGCTGCGCAGTTGGTACGCGCAAAAGAGCCCTGTCGAGCTGTGGCTGGACCTCTTGCGGACCGCCGAGGCCTTTGAGGACTGGGAAGAAGCTGCCCTGCACCTGGATAACCTCCTCGGCCTTGACCTTTGGTACTGCTCCCTTGCTGCTTTACTCGTATGCACGGCGTGCGCTAACACCAGACTCGCAGGAGGAATAACCCAGCTTCCAAGTACTACGACTGGAGGCTCATCGCTGAACGACTCGACTCCCTCGCCAGCGCCCGAGAAGATGGCAACTTTCAGCAGCTCGTCAACCTCCTACGATCCGGCCTCGTCCGAAACCTGGGCAACATCACATCGCCCAAGCTCTACAACCGATCGTTCGCCGGGACCAAATATCTTATTGAGGAATATATCACACAGATCGCCGAGGCGGTG
>JWIW01000089.1:834872-947293 GCA_000966855.1 Fusarium sp. JS1030 | reverse complement strand
CCCCAACCGTCACAATATAGCTAGGGTCCAATTTCATCCTAAAGACAGTTACAAATTGCGCATAGTGACGCAACTATTGACCAAGAACAAGTATCCTACATGGGCATTACTATTAGCTGACAAAGCCCAGACGATGAATAACGTTACTGCTGTTACATCAAATGCACTCGGGGGCATAGTTATCCCGAGACTCTTGGTCCGGAATCAAAGTCCGAGAGCCCCCCTGGCTGGGTCGCCGCCATGTCTGCCACATTCGCCAGAATTCGCTACAAATAGTCTCGATGCTGTACCCCCCATGAGCATGGAGAACAGCTGCAACAGGCCTCCTGGTCCATTTTAGTAACATTAGGAATGCCGGAGCGGTAACAATACCCATCATTGCGCGTCACTTGACGCATCTCGAGCTCCGCACCATCAGGAATACTAGGAATGTCTATTGTGTTGACGCCTGAGAATAGGTTTCGCCTGAGCATGTAACACCTTGGCTCTAACCAAGTATTGCGTAGATTTCTTTGTTAGTAAGGAGCGTCGGCGAGGCCCCCAAGAACTAAGCTAGATTGGGAATAAGCTTTCCCCTCGAACAGCCGCCGCCATATTAGGAATAAAATGTCATCCAACGCTGGCTACGGGCCCATCAATTTGCCCGGCGACGAAGTCCACCTGACGCCAAGGCGAACAGTTCATCCAGCTCTTCTCCGCCAAGCGCCCATTTCCGCCAATATGATTGCATTTTGTATGACAGCTTATGCACGAGATCCATTCACTCGGATGTTCGTTGTCCGCCTCCTGGAGTTAAGCTTCTCGATAGTCCGAGACACCGGTCGCAATTGATCCATCAATTGAATATATAGCTACGCAGCAATTACCTTATACCTGTGGCTAAACCTGTCGTTGAGTATATATATCTGGATTGATTCCGTTTTGCATGACTGTTTGCATCGTGTTTGTATCACGGTTCCAACTGCGCGCGATTACCTAGGTACACAAAACTAGTTTTGTCGATAATCGATTTTACACAAATTAGCCCAAGATGACTATCGAAACACGTCTGTTTATCAACAACGAGGCATGAAATAACATCCATAGCTTACTGAGCTCAAGCTAATGCTATTTTAGTATGTCTCGTCTTCCTCCAGAGAGACGCTCTCAGTCTACGATCCGGCAGATGGCAGTCTTGTAACAAACCAGGTGCAAGTTGCCTCAAACAAAGATGTAGACAAAGCAGTGGATGCGGCTACTGCTGCCTTTAAATCTTGGAGGCAAACTCCCAGCTCCGAGCGCGCTGCCATCATGCTCAAATATGCTGATCTCGTGGAAGAGAACGCGGCCAAGCTAGCTGAGCTTGAAACCGTGGCCATGGGCATGCCTCGAATGCTCGCCTCCCAGGTCATCACGATGCACTATACGACTTTCCGTTACTATGCTGGCCTTGCGGATAAGATACATGGCGAGACCTATACCGAAGACGGTGATGGCCTATTGAAGCTGATTACATATGAGCCCATTGGAGTCTGTGCTGGAATCTCTGCTTGGAATGGCACTCATCTATCTATCGGTTGGAAGGTACGAGGGCCTTCTGTTGACTTGGACTTGTTGACTGATAACTATTAGATTGCTCCAGCTGTAGCTGCCGGAAACACGTTTATCCACAAAACTTCCGAGAAGAGCCCTCTTTCGGCGCTTTTACTCGGACGTCTTATCAAAGAAGCGGGTTTTCCGCCTGGTGTCATCAACCTCCTCTCCGGCGGCAGCAAGACTGGTTCCTTGCTCTCATCTCACATGGGCATAGGCAAGATCTGTTTTACTGGGTCTGTCGGGGCAGGTCGAAAGGTCCAGGTAGCTGCGGCCCAGAGCAACTTGAAGCACGTCACTCTCGAGCTGGGTGGCAAGTCTGCGTCCATTGTTTTCGAGGACGCCAACCTGGAAAACGCAATCCAGCATAACTCTCAAAGCTTCCTCGCCAACAACTCGCAGGCCTGTTCTGCTGCATCCCGTCTTTTTGTTCACGAGAGCATTGCCCCTAACTTTATTGAAAGTCTCAAACAGAGCTTCCTCCGACTTTCCGGAACCATTGGGGACCCAACGTCAGAGAAGACCTTTCTTGGTCCCCTGGTAGACAAAGGACAACTTGATCGCGTCACTGAGTATATTGAAGGTGCTAAAACAGAGGGGATCGAAATCCTTGCTGGAGGCGACAAACGTCCTGGCCCAGGCCACTTCATCTCCCCAACTTTGGTACTTAACCCGAGCATCGACAGCCGTATCTACAAGGAGGAAATCTTTGGGCCCGTTCTGGTTGTGCGCACGTTTAAGAGTGAGGACGAGGTAATTGAACTAGCTAATGACACCCCGTACGGTCTGTCGGGTAAGTAAGTCTGCCAAATAACGGCCAGCGTTTGCTGATCACACCACAGGCATCATCTTCACCTCGGACATTACAAGGGCTTTGAGAGTTGCCTCTAAGCTTGATGTAGGTACGCTGTCAATCAACAGCGCCCACTGGACCTCTAAACAAACCCCTTGGGGTGGCTGGAAGCAAAGTGGTTTTGGCAGAGAGGGCGGATTGGAGGGGCTCAAGGAGTACGTGCAGTCCAAGTCAATCCACGTCAACTTGAACCTGTAGACGCCCGGTTCGGCCCTTGTATCTAGCCATACACTGGCATAGATTATATTGTATGTTACGACTGACAGGTTCGTCTCTGAGGCTGCCTGCTGTGGGTGATTTGTGTATCAAATCTCAATATGTTCTTCGCCACTGACCACCATCGGTCGTCAAGGAAGGGAGCTTATTTGGATACTAAACCAGTCAGGCGCTCCGCATTCAGTGTACAGTCGGTGGATCCAAAGAAGAGTCTATGATGGCAATTTGAAGCATCCGCAGTTATTTGAAGACAGATTTATAATGGCGAAAGAACCAGAATCTCAATTATATTACAAGAGATAAATGAAGCTGTGCCGTCAGTTGTAGCCCAACCCGGCACGTCGAGAATGTCCAGCCTCCATGTCCAGTTACGCATACTTGAGGACGATAGGGCTTTCATTGTCAAACAGAATAATGCCGTGATCATAGTCAAAAATACATAACACATCCTCCACAGCGTCAGCCCGCCAAGTCGACCAGACGTTGGTGTCCTCACAATGGGCATCAGAACTTCAATTGCGCGACTCATGTGCTCGGGGGCTGACTCGCGAACTTGGTCGCGGCAGTGACAGGCTACTGGCTATGAATAAAAGGCTCAAGACTCGCTTCTAATACGGATGACAGGTTATAGTCGACGGAAGTGCACGATACGCCCTTGTATAGGGTTTATCCGACGATATGCAGCGCCTTTGTCACCCCAGGCTGCGATGGCCGCTTAGCACTGTGCTTTGTGCTGCATAGAGACAGCGCCTTTTGAAGACAGCGCATGTGCGTTCCTGATAGCGTCGAGGAATCTGCTGTTTTGCTGTTGTTGACCAGGCTTCGGAGCTAGATGCGGGAGCCTGGCTGGGTCCGAGTCTGCAGCAGGCCCCGGCCTGACGTTCTGTGGGATGACAGGCCTCGAAGTCCGTGTTCTAGGGTCGTATATGTCATCATGAGTTCTGATATCACCTGTATAAATAGGTGTTGGTGGTTCATCGGCGAACCACTCGGATGCGGTAGACATGACTACCTGAGCTTGAGCTGCAAGTGCCGCTAGGTCCTCGTCCACAGACAACCTCGACGGTATGAAACTGTGCGGGAGATGTGATGCATTTGTCTGAAGTGCTGGTTGGCTCGATTGTCCGACACTTCCGAGTCTCGCCGCTCCTTGTCCTTCGATGCCCATCAAAAGCTGCTTTGATGAAGAATCTCCCGAAGCAGGTGACAGACGACCCGCTGGTTCTGCTTCTGATGACTCCCCCGTAACGAACGGAGGCTCAATTCTCCACTGAGGTGCTGAGGGAACAGTCGGCTGCGTATGCTGCTGAGACACCCTTCTGATATGACTCTGTACTTGGGGGTCTTGGTTCACGTCTTGTCGGGAGGGAATCTGACTAGGGACTGCTTCATCACCGCTACTTCGCTTTTCGCTGTAGGAGCTCTGCTTTGTTTGCTCCTGGTGACCATTGACTTGACTCTCTCCGTTGGAGCTGTCCTCGCTGCCCTCGGCGACAGCATTCTCGTCGACATTGTCACTTCTCCGCTTGTCGTGAGCAGGCCCCTTCTCGGAATCCTCTTGCTTCACGCCGCTGCCAGTGTCTGGATCGTCACCGTCGCTGTCGTCCGAAATGACAATGTACTCCTCTGCTGAAGCAGGCGGGGCGGTTGTGAGTCGGGAATCCTTGTTCTGGAGAAATTCAGCCACGGAATTTCGGTGCCCAATGCTAGTGTCATTAGGGTCAAAGACTTTGAATCTTGAGACAGGAAGCCAGCTAACGTCGCATAGGTCTGGAAACTGCCGGCCGTCAAACCAGATGACAGGGTACTCCCTCTGGCTAACCAGTGGGCCACCATCCTCGTAGCCTTCGGCCCAGCCGCGTGGGTATTGGTCCAGCTTCTTGTCGAACAAGTAGCATCGAGGAGTGAGGCGCAACAGTGACGCTTTCCATTTGAAGTGTTCAAAACTTGACCATGGAAGCACGAGAACCGGGTAGAGGAATCTGATTCTTGGGTAGCGAGCAGCATAGATCTCGCCTATGACAGGGTAGACAATGCCTCCAGGGATGGGTATTTCAGTGCTCTCCTGAGATTGAGTTTGCCCTCCATGATGGTCAAGTGGCCTGTCGCTTTCAGTCAAAGGCAGCCGGGTTCGTTTGTTTGGATCTCTGCTCCTCGGTGGCAATCCAAGCTGTTTACTAAAGGCATCCCGAGCCACGACGTTGTTTTTCTCGGCCAAAGTTGCGTTGCAGTTGAGGACACGAGTGCCGAGCGTTCTCACTGCAAGGGAATGCTCTCTGGTAAGCCCGTGGTCGAGACCAGCGAGATGTTTGGCAGCGCCAAGGACCGGGTTATTGACAAAGTGTTTGCCGTGCTCCTTGCACTCGAGGATATACCATTCTCCCGTCCTTGCGGGGTACTGTGCGATGAGGTACTTGACCTGGGCATTTCCGTTCTGAAAGACCTCGTCAAAGTCGACCACACTGTCTGTTGAGGCAATGGGCATATCCGCATACCGTAGGCGCTTCTGTTGTGGTTGGCCGAGTGTTGTCGCCGGGGGACGTTTCCTCGGCGTGCGCAGACTGACTGCTGGGGGGTCGGATGGCTGCCGATGGCAGTTCGAGCTCGTGGCCGACGGGGCGTCGGTCTGGTCACCATCGTGTTGGTTGGGAGAGGTTGTCCCGGCCGAAGCCTGCGGAGCGGTGTTTGGGTTGGGCTCGTGTCGCTCCTCGACCCGCCATATTGTCTCGTCTCGTGCCATGTTTTCCTCACAAGCTGGATCCGCCGCTGGTGTTAGGTTCGTGTCTGGAGCTGGAAGCGAATCTATATCGGGACTCGCCTCTTGGACAATTGTCTCTGGAAGCACATTCATCTCCGAGAGATTGATCTCCTGGGCTGAACTCGCCCCTGTGACTGAGGTCATTTGTGTGGCTAGATTCGTCTGTGAAACAGGGCTCTCTCCTAGGTCTGGACCCGGTCCTGGATCCAGCTTCATTTGTGGAGTAGCATCCGTGTCCGGGACCGGACCGTTGTATTGAGCCGGGTTCGTCTCTAGAACAGGGACTTCTAGGTCCGCATCTTCCCTCGAGCATATGTTGCCCTGTAAAACAGGGACTTGGGTTTCTTGCAAAGATGGATTTTCTTCGAAGGTTTGGTTCTGGGTTGTGAGACCCTCTGAAGTAGTGTTTAGTCCTGGGCTTGGACCCAGGTCTGCGCCCACATGTACCTCGAATTGGGCATACTCGCCTCGACCTGTATCTGTCTCTGGATTCGTGACCGGATCTGGTGCTGTGCTGGCTTCCCCTCCAATCGTATCCATCTCGGCCATCAACTCCTGGGGAACAAGAACCATCCGCAATCTCTCTTGAATCAAGGGATCAGCTAGCGTGTCCCCAAAAGTTACAATCAAGGCATAGGCAAAGCGCATGTGTGACAGCTCCAGCCGTTCCCGGAATTTTTGTTCCATGGCTGGAATGAACTCCGGCGCAAATTCCATTTCGAGGTCCTTCTTCTCGGCCCCTAGCCGGAGAAGGGCGTCGGCGCCTCGCTCGTGGGCATCATCACCCTGGGTCGCGTACTTGAGCTGCGCAATCTCGTAGTCCAATCTATCTCGGATGGCCTGGTAATTTTGGTGATACACCTCCTGGGGGCTTTTGATCTTGCTGACTTCATCGTACCATCGAGTGCAGTATTCACGGAGAATCTGTACCTTGTTAATCGCTGTGGTGACAACTTCGCTCATTGCGAGAGCGGTGCGATAGTTTCGTTGAAGTTGTAACAGTGAGAAGAGGGGGGAAGGGGAAGGGAAGAAAATGAAGGGTGACTGGGTGTTTTTGCTGCAGCCTCGCCGGTACGTTGTGTTGGTTGTTAGTTCCTAAACCCTGCCCACCACCATGTTGATTGTGACAAGTTGTTGGCTGCGCAGTAACCAATAGGAGCCCTAATACGGCCATTGAGAGAATGAACCATCAGTTGTGGCTTGCCCTGCACCTTTGCTAATCTTCTCTCTTCTCTCTGTATCTCAGGTTGGTGATGGTCAGATTCATGCTGGCACAAGATGGCACACATCCCGATCATCAAGGGGCAACATCCTAGAACATCCTCTGCGCGACCCCATTTTTACCCGCTACAGCACGAACCGGACGCTATGCCAGGCGCCATGGCCACCAGAGCCCCTTGGAAGTTTAGTTACAGCCAATATTGACTTTGAGACATGTCTGAAGAAAAGAAAGCAAAGATGCGTGATGCAGGGATCTACAATGTTGATGCATCAGCTCGAGCGGGGCAGAGTGTCCTGCAATTGGGATCGTCTCTTTGCTTGTGCCAATGGGGAGCGAGTCATCGTTGACCCCCTGCTAGTGCCAGCTGTTAACACCAAAGTGCTACCGGCAAAGATAACGCACTAAAACGAACGTTATCACCCATGATAGAGTGCCTAGACGCGTATTGACTCTGTCTACCTTCATCCCTGTTCGGGCATTTAATCTGCAACCCACTTTATGATAATCGGTCCATGCAAGGCTCGACAACCTCGCGCGATGAGGTTCTGGTAGCACGACATACTGTCCCTATTCCCCGAGTTTAGCGATAATCAATCTAACATGGGTACTTTTTACTCAATTCAGTTTGGTAGCTCACAAGGTAGTAGGGCTGACAATTGATCAGAATTAAACATACAACAGGGCTACATTAATACCCCAAATTCATCTCTAGCTATTTGCTTTTAGTCTTGTGTCAATTGCCAAAGACAAAGACTTTCCGTCGCCGTTTGAGACCGATGATATTCTGCTTGGCGGCTTTGAGAGGTCTATATGTTTGTCCATGATCACGAGCAACTGCATCAATGCGGGTGGAAGTGTAGCTGAGTCGTCTTTGGAACTTGACAGAAGACGGACGTTAGCTATTGTGGCTCAGACATGATATACCCAGTGGCCACAGGCAACTCACATGGTTAAATATAGCCAAGATACCCTTCCCGCTGGTTGTAGCTTGATTCCGAATCGTACAGGCCATATTCGGCCACGCGATCATGTTATGCCTCCCGAAAACGCCGGCAAGCTTTTCTTGAGCATGGCGTTGAGCACGGAAGGCATTGTTTTGTGCATGCACCTTGATATTTCTTGTATATTGTGCTGCCTTGTTGATAGTGTCAATGGCCAAGTTCCTGTTCTCGATGGCACTTTGAAGGGTGACTCTAACCCTCCCCAGATATCGCTTTACATCGGTCAACGAGACCGATCGAAGAGTATACCAGCGGTAATCAGCTGTCGAACCTGGGAAATTTGGCGCGCTGTGCAACTTGTAGACAGTAGATAGAATCTCTTGGCGGTCTTTCATAGCTTGTCTATTGGCCTGTTCGGCAAGCTCCTCGACGTGGCGCCTGATAGCAGCAACTTCTTCCTTCAGGTGGTCGATTTCGGCTTGGAGACGGTATCTCTCGCTTCTGGATGACTCGAAAAGACGGGACCAGCTACCTTCAAAGATATGAGGCATAAGCCGAGACTGGCCCGTAAGCACAGTTTGGTCGGAGGGCAAGATTGGTGCTTTGTCGCTAGGCTCAAGAAACCACTGCAACATAGAACGTTCCGCAGCTAATATCTTGCTCGCGGTGACACGGACATTGGTTGTTACCGATGTGGGAAAGTGAAAGAGCAGACCTCTGACGAAAGCGAAGTAGAGCACCACAAGGACAATGAAGCCAGCTACCGAAAGCGTAGGGCGGCTGAAACCAATTAAAGAGAAAAGCCGCCGACGACGATGAAGCCCATCGTAAATGCGACTCGAATTTGTGCCTCCCGACAGGTTTCGGTGGCCTGTGACGGAAGCCAATGATCTGTCTTTGGTTTCGGGGTCGTCCAGCTGAGGATCATGGCTGGCAGTTTTTGGGGTCCGGCCGAACTCTGAGCCCTCGGCCGAGCCCTCGTCAATGCTCCAGTCGTCTCCATCCATGTTTGGCAGTGCCTCGTCAGGTTTTTGATGGGAATCCTGTGGGCAAGTTGTCGATGTGAGGAATCCCGAAGTTGTTCGAGGGGAAGTCCCAGAGGGTTGGGGAGGGGGGAGCAGGAGCTGCATCGCGTACTAAAGGAGGGTACTGTCGAGAGTTATTCGTATTGTATTTTGGTGCCGCGCACAATATTCTGAGAGATGAAGCGGATGAATGAAGGGTTCCATGAGGTTCGTGATGAAGACGGTTTGTTCGTCCATCAATACAGAACTCAGCCAATTTCTTTGTGCTGCATTGAGCCTCAGTTTTCATGCTGTGTAAGGCCAGCTCATCCAGTGGAGAAGAAGGTTTGGAAAATTGGAAAACTCAATCAGGCTTTTCGAGGTTGTCGATGCTGTTGACTACGAACCTGGCCCGAAGTTACGACTTTACGCAACAAGCCAGTCAGTTACGATCAGCCACAACTCCATAAAGATGCACGACTAATGCAGCCACTCGAATAAGTTTCTCAAGCAGTTTTTACACTGCGAGGTACTATACCATGACTGCCTCCCGTCAGGCTCTCTTTCTCTTGGGACAATGGCTCGAAAGACACGCAGCAACCACCAATCCGGCGCTCAGGGTCGTCACTACAACACCTACATCACCACTATTGTAATCGTGAGAAATAGCAAGATTCACTTCCTCCAATCTCAGAGGGCGAGAAACAAGAAATAAAAGGAAATTCCTGTCGCAAAAAGACAGTTGCTTGTTGCGTTTAGGACCATCTAGGTCAATCTAAACTGCCTAGGTACGGGAGCACTACTTGACATTATCAGCCGGAGCTTTAGCGGCAGCCGAAGATTTGCCGCTCACCACCACACTTGCAAGAATCTTTTTCACGTGACGGACGGTCCCCAGTCCACGCCAACACAAACAAATCCCGCAGATGAAGCTCCAGGGTAGTCTACCTGCGTGCCAGTACCCAAACAAACCGACGCTGTTGAACCGTCTTGAAAGGGCTCGGTCATGTCTGGCCTCGTTCTAGGCAACTAGTAAAATGCTAAGATTGACCTAGAAGACACCTTGGATACTGTGAAGGTTAAGAACATGTTCCCTAGTTTATTTACGTCGGTAATTAAGTAAACTTTTATTAACCTGGAAGTGTTTCTTAATTTAACTCCCATGCAAAATGTTGTAGGCTAACTGCAACTATACCGTTAAAGAAATCATTATATCAAATACTATATGGATCAAACACTGAGCCGTAAAAGACTGACGCATCGATGTGTATCCCTATCACCATGGATGTATGGGCCACCGTGACGCGAATCTGTGATAAGATAAGGATAAGATAAGCGATGATTACATCACGTACCGCTGACTCAGATCCCGGCGTTGGCGAGCTTGGGGATAAAGCTGGGGCCCCAGGGTCCAAGGCATTGCGCAATTAATGGACCCTGGTCTACGTCCTGTAGGGTCCGTTCACCACTTACAAAGAGCATGATCGTGAAATAAGAAGACTTTTGCTTTCATGGGTAACTTGTTTCTTTCCAACTTCACGTCCATGAATCGCTATACCCAGAGAAATCGCGTGTTGCGGTCGCTCACCCATGTTGCTAACGCTGACCAACGACCTCACATCGAAGGCCAAAGTGGCCTCCCAACACGTTGCAAACCCAACGACATGACTGGACACCGCATTATGCCCCACCCCTCGACTTAATAAGGTGCGATATATGGTAGAGACTTGGGCCAACTGCTCAATGTCGCACCACCTCACCTGAACCCTTCCTTCTCGCAACCAGAACCACAGATGGTTTTTGAGTAACATCGACCTGAACCCACAGTCGATGGGCTCGTACACTGCAACTGTCTCCATGCTCCCACGCGAATCGCGCATCATCTGAGTGAGTACCATGGTATCGAGCCTTGTGTTTACCCCGGCGAAACGGCTTGGCCTGAGACGGCAAGCCACCTTGTCCCTGACTGTGTGCCTCCAATGCTCCGGTCTTGCTACGGCCCGGCTGATTTATGAACTGATCAACTGCTCCGTGGCCCCGATGTGCCTGCTTGGGCGCAGCAGGGAGTCCATCGGGCCGTGCATTCGGCGTCTTCGAGAACAACATCGGCGAATCTAGCTTCAACCCCTGGTCCCAAACCCCGCGTTAGTGCCTTTGTATGTAGTATCCGGAGCTTATTACAACCTCCCTTGGTCTTAGTCTGGGGACCATACTCGGGCCGATCATGACCTTCTTTGTCTCCCCTGGCCATTTAGCGTGTGCCAAGACCCTATCAACCTACCATATTAGAAACTGGTCAATGTCTGATCCATTAACTCCCTTCAGGCTTGGGTAAGAAACAGGTCGATGCTGTTGGTATGCTCTCCAAGGCAGCCGACATTGACTTCTGTCTTCTGACTCTGAGGTTGGTCTGTAATGAGCCAAAACCGAGAGATAAATCATTAGAGAGAGACTGTAGTACTGGTGTTTATCAAATCTACTCTTAAGCTACTATAGTACAAAATTGAGTCCTGAAGCTTTTCGAAATCCTTCCCAATAACCCGCTTTTAAGCCATAATGGCCTACCCTTATCCGTGATCTACCCAATGACAAAATCATACCACCCCATAATTCAATAGCCGCAAAGGTCTTCCAAAAACTCATCAACAATCACTCATGATCTACCTAGACTTGCCAAAAAGACCCCCAAACCGAGACTTCTCCTTGCTAACATGTCTTTGACGCGTGTCTCCCAGAGACCCATCCTGCACGGACTCTATCGAGATATGGGACTTGGGGAAGATTCCATGCTCTCCCTTGGCATCGGAACCACTCCAGAACCATGCATGTGGATCCTCCCCTAAGAACCGTCAGCGCTGCTTTGGATTAGATTGCCAAATAGGGAAAACTCACAAGCAAGGTTGTAGATGGTGTCGCCCTTTCCAAACGCTAACCAGCCGGCCCGTCTCGACTTTGCCCCGAATTTCCATCTAGCTACTCCTGTTCTGGGAGACCTTGGCAATGATGCGGGGTTCACATGCTGTGGGAGCTCCAAGTCAATAATCTTGCTTGGAAACGTCCCAAAGGCTCCGTCGTGCCACCCCTGGCACCATTTGCCATCCCACTTTTCCGGGAACTCGACGCCAACTATTCTCGCCCCTGCCATGAACTGTAAAACTTCTGACACTGAATCGGGTCTCGCCTGCGGTTTCTCGTTACGCCGGCGAATGTGGTCTTTTGTCGCCCGTGCAACAGGTAGACATGCAATTCTGTCGGCTTCACTGGCCGGAAACCCAACATAAGGAGCAGGAGGGGCGGAATTGGGGAAATACAAGTCATAGTCTTGGCGGCCTCTGTTGTTTATCTCGGCATTCTCGTAGGCGACGACGACGCCCGGAATATGCGGCAATGGGCGAGGGTGTCGAGAGATGTGACGAAGGAGAAGGTCAACAGTCTGGAAAACAGTTGCGTCGCCCTCGCTCATAGTGGATTTGGCCTTGTCGCAAAATAAACAGCCAAAGTAGATGGAATTGACGTTTCGAACTGCAATGTGAGACTTGTAAAGAAAGCGAGAACGGTAAACGACACCTCTAGCCTGCTGACTGGCCAATGCTGAGGTTGTGTATTAGACTTGGTCCTTGTGTTGAATTTGACGAGGGAGGTACTTACGATCTTGATCCATGTCCTGAAGCAAGTGCGAGTACGGAGACTTGTACTCGCAGCTTATGCACTGCGCGGTTGGTTCTGCGTAGGCCTCGGTTGACGTCGCCAGCATTGACCCAAAGAGCATTTCTGGGGAATACTGGTCCCCAGCTCTCGTTGTGCTGTCTGACGCACCACCAACCTTTCTGATGGCCTGTCCGGGGCCCCCGGCAGCAAAGGCTCGAGCTCCTTTGCAAAACCCCCCCAGCATGGAGATGGAGCTATCTGGCCCAATGTCACAAGGCGTGATTCGGGGCGATTGCAGGCCCCTTATCGATACCGAGTCTGTCTTGTGTGTTGCGCCGGAAGATATCGAGGCTGCCCTCACGCCCGACCCGCCACTTGCGTCAGATCGGATGGATGGTCCCGATCCTTGAGTCACAATTGACGACCGATGGTGCTCTGTTGAAGCTTCGACTGTGTATGGATATTGTTTTGAATCCTGATAATCTCTGAAGCTGGTTGTCCGTCCATCAAGATGGGGTGGTATAGAGCCCAAGTTGCGTGGGACAGCGGCGGGTTGATGATCAGTGGCGGGTGACCAATCGTGTTCAGAAGCCAGCTCAGCAGCCACGGATGGCGGCGGAGTATCCTGGTAGCTGTAACCACTCGAGCCTCTGGCGCTCGGGTTGATTGAGCTCTGGTAGGTGGTTGACCTCGGAGATAATGCTACGGAGCTCGGAGGAGTCATGGCCCGGATGTCGAGTCCCTGCAACCCGTTGGCAATTACCTCTGAAGTGCTCATTTGGCGTTGATGAGTCTGAACGTAGTCATATGTTGCCTTTTCTTGCTCGGGAATGGTTGACTGATTCGAGAAAGGCAATGAACCGGGTGACGCTAATGAACTTGGTGAGATTGGAGATGGCGATGCAGAGTAGCCAACGGGCCTGGCAGGGCGCGGGGGAGCGCGGAATCCATCACGCTGCTCTGATGCGCGGGTGAGAGAGGGCCTTCTCTGGGACCGACCGAAACCGGGACCAGAGGTTGAGACGCTGGTTGAGGGGCGCGATGAGAGTTGAGAGCCCGGTCTAGGAACATCGGGAAGAGGAGGGAGTGGAGGAAGAGGTGGAAACTGAGATGGCGGCGATGGCAACTCCAGCGCCGACTTGGTTGTGAACCTGGTGATCCTCTCGACTAGAGTAATGGCCAGCTCCTTGGTCGCCGCTTGCAGCTCGTCGAACTTGGCCTTGTCAAAGGTTTGGGGCTCAATAAAATCTTCAAAGTCGTAGAGTAGAATATCGATTGACCGCACTTGACTAACGACGTCATCTGTCGGCTGTCAGTGTACTGCCACGTTGAGGTTGCGCATTGCCTCTTACTGTTGCGCAATGTGAGATCTCGAAGGAAATCGCTCAATTGAGGAGACGGCTTATCAAGCAAAGGCGTCAATCGCCGCAAAGCCCGCTCTCCCTCCCTCAATAGCGCCTGCGACGATCGATTGAGGGGGATCTGCTGGTAGTCGTCGCCCAGGGATCCGTTCGCCTGCAACAGCGCGCACTTGGCCCATTTTGTCACATCGTTGAAAGGCCGCAGTAAAACGTGATCCGCCGGGTCCGACATTGTTCAATGCAAGAGGAAAAACAAACGATGGCAGCTGTATTGGGGTCTGACATGGCAAAACACCTCACGAGGAGATGGACAAACTGGAGGGGAGTTGAGCTTGGGCTCGTCAACTTCAAACATCAGTCACAACAGACCAGACATGGCAGGCAGGCAGGCAGGCATGGCATGCAATTAATCAGCGCACAGCCAACTGCCTTTATCAGTTCCTGACCGTTGGCGTCTCGTCGTCGCGTTGTGGCTTGCGCCACCGGTCGAGGAAGCGATACCGCCGGGGTGGCATCCCCCCCTCCTCGGCCCGGATAAGAGGAGACTGGCCCAATGTCGCAAGCGATGCAGTGGGTGCATTTAACCTTAAGGGACTCGGGCTGCAGCCGACAGGGGTTGATGGTGGGTGGGTAATTTCCAGATGGGCGCCCTCGGCCAGATGTTCCGTGGGCGGAGGGGACTGGACCCTGGATCAGCGCGGAACCATCGGGGCAATGCGACCTCTGGTAAGGGCTAGCAACCTCTCGTCAGGGCTATAGCAACTTGACAGCCAAAACCTGGCCTGCAACCGAGTCCAGACTCCGGGGCCTTGGGTCCAATCGTCTCGGTTGCCTCTTCCAGAACCGAAGCCCCCGTCAAGGCGCTCCGAAACCTTGTTGCTCCGACGTTACTATTATTGGCTCGATACGCGGTCCTTAGTCCTGCGCTATCATAGCAGACACGATTATGTGACAGCCAAGCCGCCCCATGCAAGCCCAGTCCGCTGACGGAGCAATTTACCAAGAAAGGCCAAGCCGGCGAAGCGCTCCCCAATGGTTCCCAAGGCCCGCCGGCTCAGACGTTCTGCGACTCCAACTAATGCGTGTTGGGTCCGGGGTAATCTGTGAGTCGCCGGTATAGGTAGGTAGAGAACTTTCTGCAACCTTCCTGTCTGGCCCAAGTCTCGATTGTCTCAATGCCCCCTCGCCTCTCCGTTATCCTTATCGGTCTTGGCCGTTGGCTCTCGTTTATAAACCAGCCCAATTGGCAAGTGTCGTCCGTTTCCACGTCAGCAACGTCAACCCGTATGGTCTCTTTCTTTTTTGTTTGTCCTTTTGTCCTTTTGTTTCCATTCTCCGAGGCCAATTTACTCACACTGCAACTGATCTAAACTATGGCTTGGATTTCCCGCATCAACGATGGCGTGGCCAGCAGTCGCGTAGGCTACTGGTTCCAACTGGAGGGTTCTGGACATGTGAGCGCATCAAGTCTGCGACACGGGAATGGCACTGACTGAGAAGCAGCCCCGCGAGCGACATGGCTCCCGCTTCCTCACCGAGATCCGAGCCGGCATCATCTCCTTCTTTGCCATGGCGTACATCTTGGCTGTCAACTCGAGCATCGTCGCCGATAGCGGAGGCACCTGTGTCTGCGACTCGACTCCCGAGGACCCCATCTGCGCCGAGAATTCAGACTACCTTCTCTGCAAGAACGAAGTCAAGCGTGATCTGGTGACTGCAACTGCTGCCATCTCGGCCCTCTCGACTTTCTTCCTCGGTGCTCTCGCCAACATGTTAGTCCCCAGGGAATGCGATGAGCCGAACCATTGGTTGCTGACTGCATGAACAGGCCTGTCGGAATTAGCTGCGGAATGGGCTTGAACGCCTACCTTGCATACGATGTAAGTATTTTCCCTTTCATTCTCTGTACTCTGTCCAACATCAAGCCATCTAGGTCGTCGGTTTCCATGGTTCCGGGTCTGTTCCCTACGAGGTTGCCATGACGGCCATCTTTGTTGAGGGTCTCATTTTCTTCGGCCTCACCATCCTTGGTCTTCGACAATGGCTTGCCCGTGCTATCCCGCGATCAATCAAGCTTGCGACCGGTGCTGGTATTGGTCTCTTCTTGACACTCATTGGTCTCACATATAGCGAGGGTATCGGCCTGATCACTGGTGCTGTCTCTACTCCCGTCGAACTCGCTGGCTGTTCTCCTGCCGACAAGTTGGAAGACGGCACCTGTCCTGGCTCGCACAAGATGCAAAACCCTACCCTTTGGCTGGGCATCTTCTGTGGTGGTATCCTGACGGTGATCCTCACCATGTTCCGCGTCAAGGGTGCTATTCTGATCGGTATCCTCCTCGTGTCCATCTGCTCTTGGCCTCGGGGCACCTCCATCACGGCGTTCCCCGATACTCCGGTTGGCGATGATTCTTTCAACTTCTTCAAGAAGGTTGTGGACTTTCATCCCATCACGAGAATTCTGGCTGTGCAAAAATGGGATGTCAGCGCGTACAGCGGTCAATTTGGCCGTGCGCTGATTACCTTCCTCTATGTTGATATCCTCGACTGCACTGGCACTCTCTACTCGATGGCTCGATTTGCCAATCTCATTGATGAGCACACTCAAGATTTCGAGGGTTCTGCCACCGCGTATCTTGTGGACTCTATCAGTATCACAATTGGTGCTGTTTTCGGCACATCTCCCGTTACAGCTTTCATTGAGAGCGGAGCTGGTATCGGTGAAGGCGGCCGAACGGGCATCACAGCCATGGTGACCGGTTTCTGCTTCTTCATCTCTGTCTTCTTTGCTCCCATCTTTGCATCGATTCCTGCCTGGGCAACTGGCTGCGTCTTGATCCTGATTGGTTCAATGATGATGCGAGCCGTCGTCGACATCAACTGGCGATACATGGGAGATGCTGTCCCGGCCTTCCTGACGATTGCTATCATGCCCTTCACCTACTCTATTGCCGACGGATTGATCGCCGGTATCTGCAGCTACATCATCATTCAGGTTCTGGTCTGGGCCATCGAGACAGCTTCCATGGGCAAGCTGACTGCTGTCAACAAGAAGGAGAAGGACCCCTGGACGTGGCGCATCCCCGGTGGTATCCTCCCCGGATGGCTCACCCGCTTGTTCCAGGGCAAGAAGGACTTTTGGCGTCCTTATTCGGACGAGTCGAGCGACGCTAGTGTAAGTGCCAATTCTCATGAGCTGAGCTCCGTTAGGCACCATGCTGACTGGGTCAAGCCTGGTGAGCCTCTGCCGTATGTGACGACACAAGTCGTTGGTGGGGATGACAAGAACTAAGCTGGGTTGTGTTGTGTGGTGGAACCTGTACAAATCTTCAACAAGACTCTCACCGAGCGTCTACCGGGCCGGACCATGTATCTCATGTTTAATTGGTGTGATTTTGCGCGAGATCTTAGAAAAGTATCATTAGATCGGTAATAAAAACTACTTGTACATTGTGGGCAAACTGTTCGAATTTCAATCGAAAGAATGTCCAATTACGGTGCATTGAGCTGTATTTGTGTTCGGCCCTCGGTCCGGTCTGTTTTAACCCAGCACTCTCCGTCCCATCTCGACCCCTGCCTTCCGCACAGAGGTTAGTGGGCATGAGGCATTGACGGTACCTGCTTGAAGATATCTGCAGATGATCAAAAACAGCAATACCGGATCATGATAATGGGTTTAATCTCGGGAATATGCACCACCAACCCTGCCCCCGGCCCACCCCGGAGAGCAAGGGTGACTGTCACTCGAAGCGACGATTTCCCCCGAGATTTGGAAGGATCTGAGTGCATCTTCGGTCTCGCACGAGTTGACGTTTCGCGTCATGCAAGACGCATATGTTCCACCAAAGAGCGTTCACGCGTCGTAGTGCTGACGTTGCCATCACGCATAGTCACATATCCCTGGGATCGAGTTTTTCATGACATCTGGCACGTTTTTTCGAGTGTTGCTATAATGTTCCCGAATTTTATTCCCCGAAAGAAAAGAAATCAAGTGGGCCCCGACCGCTCGCAACTCGTTGTGGTATTTCCACATTGAACAGGCCCCGGTTTCGATCACACATCAAGGCCGACACCGGCAGCTCATCGCTTAGTGCGCGCTGACTGTGTGGATGCGACTTTGCCGAGACGGACAGAGCAATTGTTGATACGTCCAGTACGTTGAGCTAGCTGAGGACGTCTGGCACAAATCGCTCAACTGGGTTTAGCAGCAAGACAAGCTTCTATGTGGGTGAGACAGAAAGAGGGTAGTATGAGTTTGAATTCATTAGCATCTTAGGTCCAGTAACGCATCCATCAAATCTACCGTATCTTCTGCCCACTTTTCGTAGTAATACCGCACCATCTAGGCCAAGGACAACATGAATAAATCTTTAATAAACGTAGATAAAATCTTCATTCTTCAAGTCAGTCAAGTCTTCAAATCCCCTCTCTCCAGTTTGATCTTCGGCTTGGTTAATAATATCGTCGTCGTTCTCAATCTCTCTGTTGTCCATCATGCTGAGATCGACAGGATGCTCCGGTTTGCCGAGAGCAACGCGTTTCCGAGCATGCCTCTTGTTTAGTACCTTGATCAAGAGCATGCCGAAAGCAAAAAGGACTGCAAGCACAATGAAGAGGACAAGGTTGGCCGTCAAGCCACGAGTGTACCTTGGCTTCTCATCAGTCCGGAAAAGAAGCGGACCGACGATGTTTCCTGCGTTGGAGCCGATGAAGATGACGGCTGTTGTGACCTTGCGCTTGGTGTCGCCTCCAGTGTTCTGACCCGACCAAGAGTAGATCAGAGGAGTAATTCCGGGGTACACCGAGATGATGTAGTAACCGAAGAGTAGCAGAGCTCGATCGCCTGGCTCGCGGCCAATGGCCAGAAGAATGGAACAACCAGCAATGGGGCCGAGGCAGAGAAGAATCAGGATAGGCGACTTCATCTTGATTTTGTCTGAAAGCCATGCACCTCCGATTGTCGAGATCATTTGGATGGCGCCAAAGGGCATATTGAAAAGGATCGTCGTGAACCGGTCAAAGCCGAATGATTCGATGATCAAGGGACCAAACGTTGAGATGCCACCGCTGGGGACTCTATGAAGTGAAACAAAGGTTAGAAAAGGAGTTTCTATTGAGTCGTTGAGCGTGTTGATGCTTACGAAATTGCAAATATGGTTGAGAACCACAGCCAGGTTTTGGGGTCAATCAAGCATTCCTTCACATGATCCCACTTCCAAACCCCGGATCCAATACCCTGCTGGTTCATGCGAAGTCGCTCCACGGCAATGAGCTTGTCATCTCCTTCCAGGAACTTGGCGGTCATGGGCGAGTCAGGCATAAATATGCTATGGTCTTGTAAGCAATCTGGGGCCAAAAACATTATTGCAATTTGCCCGAGACAACTGTGACTTACAACATGACTATCGACCACGCAAGCGTTAGACAGCCGCAGAAGAGAAAGATGACCTGGTAAGGATGGAGGACACTAGAGTTGATGTGCCCTAAACCATAGGAAAGCAGACTTCCAAGCTATTGGTCCTCGTCAGCAGTGTTGTTTCACTTAGCCGCTGGGTTATTTGGAGACATACAATATTGACTACTCCAAGCTGAGCATACCAAAACGAGTTGCGCAGAGTCTGTTCTCGACGCCTGTACCACATTTGAACAATGGCAACAAACGTTGGTGCTATTAGAGACAGTTGCGTCAGTATTTGCTGATGTTTTACCATCACGGCCAAGTGTGAGAGGAGAACTCGCTCACCAACAGATGCCTCAAAGGCCCCAAGAAAGAACCTTGCAGTCACAAGGCCCGTGAAATTATGCGCAGCTGTCATGCAGCAGAGAATGATGCCCCAAGAAAGTACCATGAACGAGATGAACTTGCCAATGGGAAACTTGACCAGAATATAGGCCACAAGAGGCTGGAAGACTGTTTGTGCCACATAGACAACTGACCCAAGCCACGAAAATTCGTCTTTGACCAAATTTGCATCGTCAATTAGTCCAAATACGCCCGCATATGACAGCGTATTTTTGTCGAGGGACTGTAGGCAGTAAACGACACTGTAGTACGATTCAGCCACTACTTATCTTTAGCATCGGGAGAGTTTTAGCCTACAGTAGAAGAGGCAGAATCCTCCAGTCGATCAGCTTCCGCACGCGACGATTATCGGCCCGTGTGACAACAACTTGATGCTGCGCCTGCTTGAGAAACTGCGCGGCTTTATCCAACTCTTTGGCCTTGGTAGGAGCAGCCTCGATAACATCTCTGTCCGCAGGCTGCCTGGCCTCGAGATCTGGCACGTGCGCTTGCTCGACCTGGCTCGCTTCCGGGCTGTCTTTGATTTCGGGCATGCTGGGCTGTTGGTGGACGAGTAGAAGGTTCTCATGACCGAGGGTCTTGAGGCAATTAAGAAAGGGGATGGCCCATGATATAGTCGGCATCTGTATCCGGCATCCTAGGGCAAGATCAGCCCCTAGTGGACCTGGGGCCCCATGGGGATCCCGTTGCAAGTGGATATAGGCTGTGGGACCCTATGAATTCGTATCGAAACATGCCACTACCGGCCAAATATTCGGACTCGGGTGAGCTTCTCCGTCTCTTGAGTGCGGGGGTCGCAATGGGTACGTCACGCGCCAGGTAGTGATTGGATATCAACAGACTAACCCAAGGCAACTATTGGTGAAAGACCCTCAAGATCGACTCATATTCCATGTGTTTGTATTAGGCCAAGTCATAGGCGATCAGAGACACAGAGTCGAATGTGGTGAACTGAAAAGAGTTATATCTCGACATATTGTATGCTTATAGACAACACCCAGGTCCTTGAACAGGACTCATTCATTCCGTCCCTAGTCAAGTAAGTTTTAATCGGTAATTCCTCGTGCCATGACGTGAACCAATCCCGTGATTCTTGGTCCCCAAGTGGAACTGTCAGTGCACACCTGGTCTCACAAAACTGCCCTACGCGTCAACTTCTCTAAAACTGTCTGCCGAGATATTTCGGAGTCACATTTACCCCCGATCGACGCACAAGCCACCACGAGACAGTGTTCTATCGGGTACAAAGCCGACCAAGAAAAACATTCATGTCGGAATTTAATATATATTAGTTCTTTCACCCAATGTTGTTGTTGCTTCTTCTGTGATGGTAATTAGCCATACCATGAGCTTTTGGCACTTTTCCTTTGTGCTGAAAAATGAGGAGAAAATCCGTAGCAGTTAGACATTCGTCTAGCAATGAGAGAGTTGCTGGTTAGAATGACGTCCGCCGTTGTTATTCGAATTCTTACCCTATTCGAGGTTTAAGTCTGTGCTAACTGTCTACCAGGGTATAGTAGTGCCGTCGTAGTTATAGAACCTTGCGCCAGTCTCCTGTCGCAAGTCTAGGATGAGTTTCGTCAGCCCAGCCGCAGACTCAGTCACTGGCATCCCGCCATCTCCAGCTAGTTTTCCCATGTCTGTTGCAACCCACCCGGGATGCACAGCGGCAACACAGAAGCCCTTTTGTCTAAGCTCATTCTGATACTGCACGACCAACATGTTCCCTGCCGCCTTGCTAACGGAATACGGCCCCGCAAACCCTTGATGTCCTTTGACTTGATTTGCCAGCGATCCAGACGTTGAAGAAACAAGAATGATCTTTTTCAGAGAGCCCCTCATGAGTGCGGGTAAGAACTCCCTAATAACCCGATGAGGACCGACGACGTTGCTCACAAGGTACTCCTGGAGTCGCTCATCTGACGTGGTCTCCATGTACTCCTCGTCTCCGATGGCGGCATTGAGGACTAGAATATCGACAAACTCGACGCCTTTCGATGCAGCCACAACTGATTCAGCCGAGGTCTGGTCCAGTTTGATGAATCGAATGTTTGTGCTGCTTTCAGGCGGGATGGAACTCCGCCCCGTGGCGATGATGTTGTAATCTGGGAGAGTGCTAAACTGTCTTGCAAGCTCGGCGCCAATTCCTCGGGAAGCGCCTACAATTAGGATAGTGTGAGACATATCTCTAACGTTGAATAAATATTGGCTCTGCTATTGAGGACATTAACGTCAGACCCTTTTATATCAATCATCTGGCGGGGACCACCAATTTGTGCCGACAACTGCTTAATGAAGGCATGGATTCCATATTCCGAGAAAACTGGAACCGCCGGAACCTTCGCGCCGGGAAAGATAAAACCGGTGCTGACAAACGAAACCATTAACCACTGGCTGCATAGTTTGCAATCTCCTATCCGAGTCGGAAGTCCAAGCCTTGATTGACCCAATCACGAAACTGACGTCTCCCTGGGTACTTACGGTCGGAAAAAACCATAGACTGCCAACCGAACCTCGGGTCTCTCAGGGAATTCTTGCTTGACAGCTGTCAAAGCGTCCATATCTAGGCCAAGATTTAAAAAAGCAGATAACTGAATGAGCTGGAATCTGTCAAGTCATAGATAGTTCACAAGACTGAAACAACGGTTGGGGCTGCCTATCACGTCCTCTCAGCCGACATGTTACAACCCATCCCTCTTGACGATGGACTGGACTCATTTACCTCTTCATGGCTTCCTTGAAGGTCGATTTTCTTAGCAGAGAAGATTCGTAGACGGCAATATCCGGGGATAGACAGTTGGACTCGGGGCTAGCGCAGCGACGAGATGAAATGCGCATCTCATTCTACTGCGTCTTACAGTGACATGGTCTCTTGAGGCCCAGAGAACATTGTTTGAGCCTTTCTATGATAGGGTGTAGTATCATTGATTGAATGTAAATGCCTATACCTCCCCTGCCTCCCCCTCCTCACTTGCACCATCAAACACGGTTGATGAGCATTGAAACCCACCTTAGCCATTGTCCCAGCCGTTCTCCCAACCGCCTTCCACCTCTTCGCCCTGTGGCCAATTAAAGGCTTGAAAACCGTCGCCGATGATGGACGGTTCAAGGAAGCGAAGGTCCAACTCAGGCTGCAAAAGAAGATCTTGTAGCGGAGGCTCAGCCAAGGGCAATCTTGAGCCATCTGTCGATGAATCGACCAGTATTCTTCCTTCCTGACCAAGCTGAGGCATGCCATAGTTTGCAGCAGGATGGGGTACAGGGCAGTCATCACTCACAAGCTGACCCCTTTCGAGAGCAATCTTCTCAAGGATCAACTTCGTGGCCTCGACGTGTTTAGAAAATTCTTTGGCTGCAAAGTTTCCACTCTGGTCGAGTTGGTCAAGGATCTGAGCTGCTGCCTCAAAGTCGTCGCGATCACCATCATTGTGAGACTCATGGCTCTGAAAGAGGCTGGATATGGCCAGAATGATGGCAGATGAGAACAAGTATTGTGTGTACGCGTAGTCAAACGTAGGAAATGTACCATCTATCCAGGAATCGGTCAGGATGCGATATGAACGTCGCGCACATTGGATGCAGGCTTCTGATAGAGAGGAAGCAGTTTCGCTTATCGGAGCAACTCCATCATCTGCTCTAGCTCTGGATGGACTTCGATGCAGTCGTAGAGCATAGAGCAAGACAGGCCTAGACGCTAGTATTAGGCACTGCCGGAGATAAGTGTCAGCACTTTGTTCAGAGATTGTTGTTGAAGCCTGGCTTATATGGTTAAAGTAGAGATACAGGGTTATGGTGGGTATGGTGGCTTTGGGGGGCACCTGATCTACGGCCGTACGCAGAGGTTCGGGGAGCTCTTGCAGCCAGCTGCCAAGGTCCCGTAGCGCTTGCTGCACTCGGGATGAAAACGATGTACGGTGTGTCCGGCGGCTGTAGATGGATGCCGTGATCTGGGCACCTAGATTGGCTATTCGGAGACTCGCCGTCAGGTAATCAGTGTCTGCAAAGTCTTCGCTGGTACTGTCAGAAGGAAGGTCTAGCGCCGAAGGAAGACTGACGCAGACATCCTCGTCTTGTATAGACACGGGCTTTCCGAGCATACATGCCCAGCTTCGGTCAAGGGAATAGGCCGTCCACCATACCCGGTTGCGGTGCTCCTGCAGATCGGGGCTAAGATGATGCTGCGGAACATTCAAATGAAGACCCAGAATGATACTGAATCGTATAGCATAACCTGCTATGCAGTATGCGCAATGGCGGCGATTCATGGTAAGTGAGTAGATCGACTATGCCTGATTAGCATGATCGCGCTGTCTCTAACCTCCAGCCAAGCGACTCACAAGCATGACCATGATTTCCACGCAGTCGATTCTAGGCTGCTCACTGAGCACCCGAAGCATCCGAGTGGCATTCACATAATAGCCAATTCCGGGGAACTGATCTTCAGACGAGTATGTCCGTATCGAGTATGCCTCGCCCAGTGCAAAGAGGGCATATAGCTTGCAAGCAGAGAGTAAATCACACATGGCAGGGTTATGGATTGCCTGCTCGAGAAGCTGGTGAGTAGAGCTCTTTCGGACGAGGTAATAACGTTGGCATATTGTGCTGAGTGCCACCTTGAGCAGGAAACGGGCTCTTGACGGCGCAGGCCAGGGTCGCTCTGACTTCCATAGAGAAGAGAGAGTTTCATCATGTACGGTCTGGGGACGCAGAAAGTGACTCTGTGATTTCCCCAAGATCTCTTGGCGGAACCTGGTGGCGAACGCTACATCGGTAGCTTCCCCTATGAGAATGGGTATCTCGGGGATCAGAGCAAAACACCACGGAGAGTCATCCAGAAGGGGATTTCGAACAGCCTCCCCGATCTCATGTGTATGGGTGGCATCGCCAGCTTGTGGCGTGACTGGCTCGACAGTTGTTGCAGACACTGTTGTAGATGGCTTCGAAGGGGCACTGTCACTCGGTTCGGCACTAGATGGGCCTCCGCTGCTCCGTGGTGTGCTTGAATGACTGGAGCGGGAGGTCTCGGGAACTTGGGCGGTTTGTCGGAGGCGATGGATTTCGTCAAGAAGCTCGTCGATGTATCTAGAGGATCTGGTTCAGCAAAGAAAACACAGGCGGTGCAATATTCGTTACCTCTGCTCAACTCTCACGCGCCGAATACGATTGGGATAAGTGCACTCGACGCTGACGTTGGCTTGCTGGCAGTTGGTACAAGGCAACCCGCCAGAGCATTTGACCTTGCGCGTGTGGCACTTCCGACACCTGTTGAAGCCATAAGCACGTTCATCCGGAGAAGGGAGAAACGCCGACGTACGCGATGCGCGAGCTTCTCGGCCGCTCTAGAGAGATTCCGGCGGCACTCATGGGACGAGGCTGACTGGTGCTGATCTGAGTGCCGCAGGGGAAGCCCAGCCTCACAGACTAACCAAGGTGGTTGGAATGATGGGATTTGGTGAATAGACTGATGACTCGGGAACGGAGGCTCTCGGCAGCATACGTGGTGGCCGAGGACCGTCTCGGCCAAAGACCAACCGCCGAGAGCAAGTTGTCGTGCTTATTAATCAATCAGGTAGGTAGTTAAGCAGGTGACTCGGCAGCAGCATTTCGGAGCTAAGGACTAAGCAAACATAATGCAAGTTTGGATGCTTGTTTCCGAGAAGGATAAATACTTGAAAAGCCCAATATAGCCCGGTGCATCAGGCTGCTAAGAAGTCGGGCGATAGTTAGGGTGACTAGCAGCACCAAGGCGTCGGTCATTTGGTGTTGGTCAGAGGACGAGCAGGCCTGTGACGAAAAGGCTTCCCAACATTGACTGGATAACGAATTTTCGGGGGTTGAGCATGATCGGGATAATATTTCAAGTTCTATTGATCGATGTGAAATGCCATGTATCCCATCAAGGGAAGGACTTCTCAAATAACGAAGAAACCCTTTTCTCCCCACAAATCATAGCATCACGACCGCATACTGACTCCCTGTACGTGCGTTGCTACTGGTAATTTTGCTAAAAAAAAGCTTTGCCTTCCAGTCATCACGACGCCATGTCATCATATGGCGGTGGCTGATCACTGTCCAGAGCGTCCTCCGTGTTGAGATGAACCTGTGAAATGGCATTAGATACACGTTCACTCGTTAAACACTATTCATTCCACATACATAGCCAGGTAGTCCGATAGATTGTGGGTTGATATTGTCTTGTACTATGACCTGCAAAGGAAGTGCCAGACCAACAGTTGTTTTGAAGGCATCGGCTGCCAAGACGAAATGAATCGAGTAGACTCGAGATACGCGGCAGGAATGGAACGATGGGACGAGGAGCTTTTGACATGTGCCAGGAAGTTGCAGGCGGAGGTCCAAGGTGGCTTGGTAGGTTTTTACTGTCTCTGTCTCAACCCTGCCGCCCTTCATTGAAGTCGGGTATGTCTCGCTCCCTCCCTTTGCTATAGCCCTTTGGGGTCCGGGTTCGTCTGCTGCACATGCCTCCTTAGGGCCACCAGCTGAGCAAAAGGATGGTAATAGCTCCCACTGCATTGGTCTTAGTTGCTCGAGGACCAAATCAGTGGATCTTCGATAAGGTGGAACGGGGCAGGGTGTTATGGGGTGAGGTGTCCGATCTGGCAGATAGCCAATGTGCGATAACGAATAGTGTGTGATGGCAAGTAGATTGGCCGATTTAGCGCAGATATCAGGCGGTGTATTCTCAGCCGATGCCGCATGGAATTCCATATCAACTGTAACAGAGGTGGCCGATGCCTGATACGTATCGAGCGAAAGTACCATTGGGTCGGCTTGGGTCGCTGAAACACGCAAATGGCCAATTTTGGGGGAGAAGCGACTTCGTTGAACCATTCTCCCTTGCGTCAAGCGATAGAGACAGTTATCAGGAGCGATGGGATATTGTTGTAGCTCAGGAGCAAGGGACAGTACTCTAATGTAACGACTTTTCTCAATTAGTCTTGTCTTTCCATCTCGTAGCTTCGTGGCGACTACGGCCGCTACCCGATAGTCAATTCGTACAGTCTGAGGTGTATCGTCGTCAACCCAAGAGCCGAGTGAGGATGGAAGGCGCAGGTGCTCTTGGTGAATCGCTGTGTCGCGCGAATATCTGCATGTGGCAGTAGGGAGCTGATGTGGAATGGCAAAGGTAAAAGGCACATTGTATGATGTGCCAGTCTCCAACATTCGGGAATCCGGAAGGGCGTTGAGCGGAACGGGCATATCCAATCGCAGAAACGTGTAGGTTGGCGGGATCCTGTCTAGGTGTAGCATGTCAACCTCGGAAATGGCGATTCCAGTGAATGCGATCTCCAGCTTCTCGAAAGTGAAATTACTCTGTGGTAAGATTGAGACGTGCCCGGAAACATTTGAACCTGACGTGTAAACTTTGGATTCATAATGATGGTCGATGGCGATATCGATGGAACTAGCGTCTCGTTTGACAAAAGATGGGAGCCAGTTGCTTCGCAAGCTCACACTAGCTGGCAGAGAAGACATTATTCGCATGAAGGAGGCTCAACAAATGATGATCAATGACAAAGAGTTGGCAAATATATGGGAAGATTTGTATCTTCTCCGTGACAGCTTCGTGCTCTGCCTCGAGTTGCCATAGGGAGATCGGACAGTCTGTATAACGTCTCTGCACATTCACCACGCTGTCAATTTTCCACTCGACTTCTTGGTCTAGTGTACGAAGGCCTGATTATAAAAACGGTTTGGACCGTTGCAGTTGTTCGACACGTTGTCCTCTGCATCGGGCTGCTGCGCACAAACCGAGCCTCGTCTCGGTGTTTTGCGAGCAGCCGAGAATCATGACATGCTCGTTCGCAGTCGGGCCGCTCTGCTCCACTCATCGCATTCCCATGATAGAAGGAGAAATGAGATCATGTTCCCCGCCGGGCTTAGTATTGATCCTGAATGTGTGGGGACAGTAGAGACTTGCTGCAATGAGTGGCAGGGCTCTATAGACAACAGGACACAGCAAATTACCGATTAGCAACATTCTCGAATCAGACTGTGGCGATAGGTCATGCGTTGACTCCTTTGAGTAGGGGACCAAGCTGGTCCGTGCTATTCGAGTTTGCGCTCTTCGGCTAGCCACTCGAGATGAGTCGGCTATATAATCTCGGCTACGTTGGGAATGCTAACCCAAAGCGCATAGTGTCTTATTAATCACTTTATGCATCAGCATCTACCGAAAAGGAAAGAGTATTATTAGTCTTATCGTCCCCGGTGACCACCCGGGATCGGGTTTTGAAGCCGTACCCCAATGCACGCTGAGGCCCTTATCGCGCTGCGCCCGAGTTGGCCAGACCCATACTTGGACGCCATCATCTAGAGCCTCGTAGTGAATCTATTCGAGTCATGCTTCCTAGAGAAAGAAAATTATATTCAAGACAGCGCATGCTACTCTTGATTCTGTTGCCAATCGGACCTCGGTCGAGATTGCAAATACAGAGGTTGGGTTTCTCCCACACCTCAAGATGCATCACGTGAATCTTACATGCCTTCCCCTCTTCTGCACAGCCCAAGTCCTCTCATAAATCTTCTACTTGTTATACTATTCCAACCCAGGTTACTCTTGCCATGAACCCGGCAGGTTCGCTCATACCGGGCAAAAGAACCAGGTCTAGTACTCCGCGTCGTCGGACTGGCTGCCAGACATGTCGGTAAGTGCTCTTCAACAGTGGCGCCAGCCATGGAAATACGCCGGCTGCTCCACCCTTGTTAACACAACATACAACAGAAAGAGGCGCATCAAGTGTGATGAGACAAGGCCAGCATGTGTCAAGTGTGTGCAGGCCGGCTGGAAGTGCGACGGCTATGCACCTCAAAGCTTAGCAACGAGCGATAGAATCGCAGCCGTGACAACTTCACCAACAGCCGCATTATCCATCACCAGCTATTCGATCCCTTTTACAGTCCCTGGCAGCCAGAAAGACCGCCGCTTACTCCACTACTTTTGCGTACAGGGTTCTGACGACATTTCCGGCTTCCTTAGCTCAGGCTTCTGGTCTCAAACCGTGCTCCAAGAAAGCCACCGAGATCATGCCGTGCGGCAAGCTCTGGTGTCGTTGAGCTCGCTGCACCTAGACTATGTCACAGCCGACGCAGCCGGGAACGGCGTAGCGCGAGCTGAAACCCTTGAACAATACGGAAGGGCTATTCGTGTGCTTGGGAAGCGACTCGCAACCCCGTCAAGACAAACAATGCGGGTAGCGCTTATTTGCTGCATCATATTCTACTGTTGTGAGAGCACCCTTGGAAACAAGACTGCTGCTTTGCAGCACCTCGACAATGGATTGAAGCTGTTGCCCTCGTATTATGACCAGCATAATGAGGAAGATGTCGCAGACATGGAGAGCTTAGTGGCTATGTTTGAGCGGCTGGACTTGCAGGCTACCCTTTTCGACGACGATCGTGTACCTTGTCTAACCCTCGCGCCCGATGAACGCACCGAGCTGGGGGAAGATGGTTACTTCCTCAAAGGGGGGTTCGCACGGCTGGAAGATGCCCAACACAGTTTGATCAAGCTGCAAAACCATCTCTTTCGTTTTCGAGTCAATAATATTCACCTAGAATGCGACACGAAAGGTCCAATTCCTCCGGTGGTTCTGCAGGAGAACAGCCTCCTTGTGCAGCAATTCGAGCTGTGGAAGCGAGAATTCGATGGCTTTTGCTCCAGAGCAGTACACGATGAACAAGCGGAATACGGCATCCAAACCCTGCTCGTTCATTTCCATGTCTCACACATGCTGGCCGTGTCCAACTTCCCTATTAACCATGCTGTGTTTGGGGTATCACCAAATGCATCCGCCAGGGTGGTGGTCGAGCTGGCCGAAAAGATACTCCGTCGGCCATATGAGCAGAATGCAAAGGCCCCGGCGGCCAAGAACCCGCGACGCAACTTTTCATCAGAAACAGGAATTGTGGCCCCTTTGTTTCTACTGGCGATGAAGTGTTCGGATGAAGTCGTGTGTAGCAGAGCCGCAGAGCTACTTACTACATCAGAGAGGCGGGAGGGCTTGTACGACGCTCAGACGATGGCAGAGATTCTCAACAAGCTTAGAGTATCGAGAGAGCAGAGATTATACGATGAGATAGAGGGCATCACCAAACCACGTGGAGCTCTAGAAGATTGGCTATTGGAGGGGAGTAACCATACGAAAGGTGGCATGGATCGACTAGCTAACCATATCTAACGGCAGCATATATCTCTAGAATTTGACTGCTTGCCTGTATGATCAAATTAGAGATACAGCACTTAGAATAAAAACACAGACAAAAGAGAACCAAGGCGAGCGAGCAGTAGTTGTAGCGGAACTAGAGACAGGCCTTGGAGGGGCACTGTCTCGGTCCACCTCAGTCCTGGCGGCGAAGCGCATCTCCCTCTTCCCAAAATCATAGACAGATACCACATTCCTCAGAAACGCATCGCCCAAAAAGTTGATTTCCAAGCCACTGCCTCGTCCCGTCGGCCCAACGCTCGAGTAGCAGAAGCCGCTGATATCGCGGTAGATGAGATCCTCGGGGCTCTTGTGCCAGAACGTATGCCCGTCAAGAGTAATTCCCAGATCTGGAGTTGTTGCGTTGCAATCGACCATGTACACATGAGCTTCCTTATCAAAGATACCAGGAGGATCAAAGGCAGCGTTGATGGATTCGGCAATAGTCTCTGGAAGGAGATTCATATGGTTTCCGGTGTCAACCACGGCTTGAAATCTTGTCGAGTTGGTAGTATGACTACTCGACACATCACCCCAGCTGACACCGTCCACAGTAAGTGTCATAAGGGAGATTACTCGCTTCCCTTGGGTCAACTCGTCTGGCAAGCCCTCGGTGACCTCGATCGGCTTGGTTGCCCAGTCATTCGAATGTGAAACTGGAGGCAGCTCGCCAAGGCCAAGCCATCCTCCAAGGCCACTAGTAGCGTTATTTGGTGGCCGCTCGATGGCAAAACTGTACCACGACGGGACAAGACCTTGCTTATACATGTTGACAAAGACGGGATCGTAGACGGCGCGGTTAAGGAGCAGTGTTGCATTATCAATACTCGTGCCTGGATGAGCCGATGTTAACGGAGGAAAGCCGAGGCCCAAAACTCCGCTCCCGCTGCCGCTTCCATTCTCGTCAGTACGGTCGACCAGGCCTATCTTTTGGTGTGGCACCGTGAAACCGTTTATGCTGACATTCGCCAAGGCAACTTTGCCAACCGCAATGCCAGTGCCGTATTGTACGCCGAACGTCTGATTAGTGACGTATTCCATCGACTCGGGGACGTTGAACGTGGCGCCAAAAGCACAGTCTTCCTGCGGGACATCCTGCCCGGTCGTCCCGTTGACGCACTGGAAGTTGGCTATGGGGACCCAAAGATCACTGCTACCGGTATCAGGGGTGACGTAGAATGTCTGATTGTTGATCTGAACCTGGACTTCGAATGCGACTCCGTTTTGGATCAGTCGAATAGGTGCCGGATTGGTTTGTTGGCGGCGGACGAGTGGGAGAGTGGTACTTGAAGCAATATTGGCTGTTGCCATGAACATAAGTGTATGTGTAAGACGCATTGTTAACATGTTGATGACCTTGAAATAGAATGCACAGGAAGTGAAGATGAAGACGAAAGGGGAGAGAACATGCCGAGCTTTATACTCGTGGTCAAGAAGACCGATGGGTATATCGAGTCTAGGAATACGAGTTCCGGGCCAGCTACGTGAGATCATGATTGGCCCCATCGTCAATTTCAGTGCACTTCAGCCCAGTGCAACATTACGTCCTCATTCTCACATACTTTGATTTGATTGGCGAATACGTCTATTTTCAAAGACCACGCCCCGCTGCATAAGCTACTACGCCTTATTCTTAGTGCTTATTCAAGGCATGGGCCTCCCTCTCATCCCAGGCCAGTGCTTTCGTGCATTGTTGCTAGAGACTGAGTCGTTGTCGGCGGTCCAGTCCCTGGTAATGCTGAAGTAGAACGGTTTCGTCGGCCGTGTTCCTCGTCCAGCTCTTATCCTTATCAGCCAGACCCAGATATGTTGTTGTAAGCCTCAGGCTCAAGATTGCGTGTCTTGATTTAGGCTAAAACAACCCAGTCGACGCTCGGTAGTGGGCTGAGAGTCATTCGAAACACGTCACAAGTCCTTTTATTCTCTTAGGGTAGGTAGGTAAGCTGTGCATGGCGCATAGGAGGGGGTGAGGTGGTTACGTCTTACCGCTTTGTTACTCGCGTGGGCTCGGCCAAGACCTATGTTCACAAATACCCTCACCACCAACCCCTGTCATCTTGGCATTTCACGCATTTAAGTATGAACAGTCTCTATTTTTCCATGAATAGGGCGTCAATCAAACGGAATATCGATGGCTCGGGTTATCTCAGAAGTCGATCTCCGTGGCCGTCGGCGACAATTGACCATTAACCAATTCTTGGTCTCTATGTGTCAACCAAATGTGATGTGGGTAGACCAGGTCTTTAGGTTTACACAGCGGCGCAGTAAACTCATGTTGAATGGCGCGGCAAATGGCCCTGTAGACCTTTCGAATGCTTCTTTTTTACCAGGACAATAGTCCAGTCAAAATCTGACCTTGCATCCGGCGCACGTCCCGGTCTGGTGACTGCGACTCAAAGAAGATAGGCCATGACCCTGTGTGATGACATTTATGAAGCAGACGGACGACAAAAACAAAAAGGAAACCCTGGACTTGAAGAAACTTGGTATATGTACTCGGGAAAACACCTCTCCCATTGTCCTTGATGTCTTGGCTGCGTCTGCAAGGATAAAACCTGATCAGGTTTGGGACGTCTTACGACCAGAAAGAACGTGTGACTGTGACTGGAGGGGCTAAGGAAAGTTTACATATGAGGCTAGGGTATCTCCTTAAATCTGTACTTGACGAGGAGTGAGCGGCTGGCTTTTCTCTATTACCAGTTACTCAAACCGTTGACCCACGGCTGTACCCAACTTTTCCACTGCCATAGTAGAGTCTGCTAGATCCTAGGGTAAGACCATTAGCTACGCTGTTTCTTTGCTTCTAGCGCTGTGTCACATATTCCCCGCCCTTTTGCTCATTTAAACTGGCGATTACGAGGAGAGCCAAAACTCTGCAAGATGCTACTTTGTCAGTTGCGTGGGATGAAGCGATGGTATCGCCAAATTGACAGCTTTCCGTGTCCAATCACCAAAGACAGACTCTGTCTTTGAACAGGCTCTCTGCTCTTTCCAGAGAGTCATAGGACATGTTACTAAGGGATATAGCATTGTCGAATTAATCGTGCTAGTACTATCACTGTTCACGTTTGTGAAAGGGATGCCATGTTCTGGGACCTCTTAATTGTACTGAATTACCTATTGCCATGCTCATTTAGCATACATCAGGCTACTGATATTTGTTCAAAGTATTCACGCTTCACTACCAAGACCGGTTGTTCTCTCACTCCCTCCAACTAGATCAAGGCTTTCAGGTGGGAGTAACTGGATAATCCTCTCCTCTCCGACATGCACGGATGGCTAAACGTAGCTCACCGAATCCACGTGCGAGGTCAAGGGATGGGGCTGTATATCCTCCCTTCCACACTGGAATTTTCGCAATGTCCCCGGGAACCTCGTAGCCCCAAGTTTTGGCCATGTTGATGACATCGACAATGGCCCGACCCTCACTCTCGGACTCGGAACCTCCGGTGGGAAGTTCGATTGTGCTAAAGTCTGTGCCTGGCGGCGCACTGCCAACACTCATCCACCAACGGACATGCTCCGTCGACGCATAGCCCGCAGTGATTTCGCCAATGTTTCTGAGGGCATCCACGGCCTGGTCAAACATGTCGCGCGAAGCTCCCGGGCTCCCACTGTCAACCTTGAAAGCGTTGAGAACATAGACAATGTGGTCGTCTACGACCTTCTTATCAGATGGAGCCCCGACAATGAGCTTCTGCGGGTCGAACTCGATCTTGCGAGTCATGCCAGCGCGGCGGATTGAGTCTGCGTTGCGCTTGGCACTGGCGCCGCTCAGAAGATTGGGGACGACGCCGCCTTCGTAGCCGCCCTGACTGGTTGTTGTGGCGTCTAGGAACTCGTCAAAGTTGCAGCGAGGCGTGCCCCGGCAATCGCGACCGCCGATGGTAGATGGAGAAAGATCAGCGTTCCATTCATGAACATAGCCGATGAAGAAGAACAGGGCAAGGTAGGGGGCAATGTCATCCTCAACATCAGCAGTGACACGAGGGGCGAGGAGACCCAAGGCAAGCAGAACAAAGGGCAGAGCTCGCATGTTTGGCAAAGTTATGGCTCAAGAAGACCAGATGGAAAATGAACTGACATAAAAGGTGGGATTTGCCAGACTCTTCAGAAGCGAGCCTGAGTTTTGGCGGCGCGGTTGGCGGCGAGCAGACCACGTGCTGGTGGCCGACTCCGGTTCTAGAGCTGTTAAGAGAGATACTTCCAAGACTTGGTGCCAAGCTTGACCCTGGCACACAATGCGCAACCGATCTTGGCGGCACACTGGAAGCGCTTTGGAGGCGAACTGAGCTACATGCAGGTCCCTCACCACGCCAAGACACCTGTGGTTCTCGGTGGTTTACCATCCGATACGGGATGATTAGGATGAGTACAGCAATGTTGCAATCCTTTGCCAACAGGGTCTGCGAGAGAAATGAGAGTCTTGTGGTATCGGATGAGAACGGAAGGTTGACGGAGAAAGACCTGCTCAGGGAATGACCCCAGCTGGTTGGACCGTCTTCCTGCGGATCACCGCGGCAAATAGACAAGGGTGGTAGCTTCATTTCCGGTTATTTTATTCCGGAGAACGTAAGTGGGATGTTGAGTCATTGAGTACTTTGAAGTATGAGAATACAGATACTGACATTTCGCACTTGGGTTGGATAGACCTTAGTTGAGAACGATATGTGGGCATTGCACTATGACCCAAGGTATTTCACGCAACCACATGACTTTATTCCTGAGCGCTGGCTTGGTGTTGGACGTTTTAAGAACAACCACTTCGACGCAGTCAAGCCATTCTCAATCGGCCCCCGAGATTACATTGATATGAAGTATGTTACTGGTAGCTGAGATATCTAATCAGATCATGGATTTTAACATAAAGTTCAGTTTAGCGTATTCAGAGATGCGTATGTTGCTGGCAAGAACAGTTTGGGAGTTTGATATTAGTCTTGCAGAGAGCAGCCGTAACTGGTATGAACAGAGCCGAGTGTATTGTTGCATGGCATAAGCCTCCATTGCAAGTATACCTTTACCCTACCTAGGTAATACAACTTGTTTGCAGCGATCTACGGTCCCTGAACACAGGCGTACGTGTTCGCCCACATGCCCGCACAGTTCGATCCCACTGCCGGGTTCCATCTAATAAACTGCGCTACAGTGATGCTATACTGGCTCGCAATGACCTGGCACGTCTGGCCAGACTCGACGAAGTGGAAACGGCGGCACTCAGTTGTCATGCCATCCTGGATGGGACTTGGTGTTTCGATACCATTGCCCGGGTCAGTAGGGCTGGGCGTGAAACCGATGATGCCCACACAAGCGTACGTGCTGGCCCACAAACCGGTGCAAGATGGGCCTGCGGACGGGTTCCACGTAGTGAACTGAGAGAGGCTGATACGATGTTCGGCAATGATGCTCGCACAGGTCTGGCCAGTCTCGACAAAGTGGAAATTGTTGCAGTTTGTGACCATGTTGGGCTGCGTCGGCTGGGGTGTCTCGATGCCGTTGCCCGGCTGTGTGGGTGTGGGAGGCGGAGGATCATGACCAATGACCGACACGCAGACGTATGCGTCCAGCCAGAGACCAGTGCACGCCGCGCCTCCAACCTCAGGGTTCCAAGTGATGAACTGGGCAATGGAGATGCTGTATATACCGACAATTGTAGCACAAGTATTGCCAGACTCGACAAGGTGAAACGAATCGCAGTTGTCAACCATGCCGGGTTGGATGGGCTGGGGAGTCTCAATGCCATTCCCAGGGGCAGTGGGACTAGGCTCGGGCGGTTCGAACCCGATGACACCGATGCAAACGTATGCATCTAGCCACAGGCCAGTGCATGCAGAACCACCGATCTGGGGGTTCCAGGTGATGAATTGGGCCATGGTGATACCGTACTGGCTGGTGATAACGGCACAATTCTGGCCAGAGGTGACCATGTGGAAGCGGTTGCAGTTATCTACCATGCCAGGCTGGATCGGCTGCGGGGTCTCGATGCCATTACCAGGGGCAGTAGTCGTAGGAGGTAGAGGAGGGCCGACAGTGGTGCCGATGGTGGGAGTCGGCTCGGGCTCGCCAGGATGCCCAAAGGCCTCGACGCAGTACGAGCGACCAACAACAAAGTTGTCGCAAGACTCGGCCACGGAGGGGTTCTGGAACACATCAGTATATATGTTTCATATCGTACAAGTGAAAGGTACTCTACTCACCCATCGGTGCCATTCAGCGACAGTAATGTCCCAAAAGGCAGGCATGTCTTCACACTCAATGCCGCCATGGTTGTCGTACCACCAGGTGCAGAATGGCGACGAGTCGGGATCGAAAGGAAGTAAGGGGTCAGGCCCAAGAAGACGCATCTTTTCTTCTGTCTCTATAGCCTTCGATGCAACAAACGACGAAGTAACTCTGGCTGGAGTTGTGGCCGCAGTTGTGGTGTTGGTAAACCTACGAACTGCTGCTTCCGCCAGGGGCAGCAACAACGCAAAAAGAGTAAGGGTGTGCATCTTGAGAGGGCCCAAGGAATACAGAGAGATGAGGCAAGGCAGTTCTTGTTGGAGATCAACCACTCAGAAAGTACTTGAACTGTAATTCCCGATACTGCTGCTGATGTTGCATAAACACCTTGCTCTTGCAAGTTTATATGTCTCTTGAGACCCGGGACGCCTTCAAGAACCAACACCCCTCATTCTGATTGCCTATTAGCCCCATTCAACCAAGGATCGGGTCCGACACGCCACTGATAGCGGAATGCAACCTTGACTAACCGTCTACTCCAAGCGAGTCAAAGTACCCGGCTCGCCCATTTTCTTGGGGGAGATTGGATGTTGAATGTCCATCCGATTTCCTCTTTGAAAACACCACACCTTAGCTCAGCTCCTAGACCTTCACATGCACAATCCTTGGATGTGTGCTTTCTTTGTCGGATGACTTTATTGCCACATTCATCCCATGCATTCCTTCTGCGGTTCTTTTGCCCGGACCGATCCGCTTGGCATGCCGCAAAGGCTCGGCATTGTCTTGGGTAGTATATGCCCAGCCATGTGCCGCAAACCTCGTTGCGGGACCAATAGAGTTTCACGATTGAAAGACACAGACTAATTTCCACTTTAACATATCTATGTGCCGTGTGCCTTTGGATGTGATATATGCATACAACCGTCCAGGTTCTGTCTTGGCCCTGCCTGCTGCGACCGTACCTCACTAACAATTTTTTAATCCCTGTTGACCCGAGCCTCCACGGTGCGAGCAAAGACTACAGCAATCGTATCACGACCATTCAGGAGGGTTCATTGCTATAGGATCAGGCGGCAAAATTCGTTCCATCTGGGCATAACTCGGTGAAAGCCGAAATAGGTTGCCAAGAACCGACCTATCGAATGAGTGTTTTTTTCCTCAACTAGAAACCAAGCACCGGACTCCTTGTAAGTAGACTAACCATATCTACGACATGTTGGATCTCTCACTCCAGCAATATTGCGATGATTTGGTGACAGGCGGCATGACCTTCATTTCTCCCTCATGCTCCCACAACTTGGTAGACTCTCATTATTCATCACTCTTCACTGAATGAAGACCTGTCTCTGAATTGCCATGGTCTCATTCACTGGACGAAACGGCACCGCCAGCCCTCTGGCAGTCACTCTTCTACTCGCCTTGGGTTCCGGGGCCGTCGCAAGGGAGGAGTTTTACTCTGAGCGCAAGGCCTGCCCCGTATCTTGTTCTTCCACCTCAGACTCTTCGCAGTGGACACTGTACACCTCACTTCAGCGCCTTACCTACTGTCATCAGCCTCTTCTCTTCGAGGTCTCACTTTCCGGGGACTCTCCCAGCACTCGCTCCCAACTTACCCGCGTGAGAGCTTGCACAGCTGTCGAAGCGGACAAAGAAGAGGAAGTCATCGTTAACGCTATTCTACCAGAGCCTGAAGAGCTGTCTCCTAACGGCTCTGCAAGGCGTTCCCTTGAATGCACTTCCACCACCAAGAACTCAACATCTGTGGAACTGGCCACATGGGGCCAGCAGTCCTCAGCTTCCAAAGATGTGACGCTAGGAGCTTTGGAGGAGCTGACGCGTTGGGTCGAGGCGAAGAAGGACTGTGGTCCCAGTCCGACAGTCATGTTTGCATACAACAACGGCACTGTCGTTGGTTATTTTGCTGGCGAGCGAGTCCAGAGCAATTCCGCCGCCGCTCTCGTCAAGAAGCTTAGCGACAATGTCTCAAAGGATAGAGCGGGCTCGCGCAGTCTGCTTCAACATTGCAACACTAGCGGGCTCAACAACACTGCTGTCACCTCTGCCGTCACGGTTGGTGTTGTTATTGACACTGAGGGAGACTTTGTAGCTGTTCAGAAGGCTGTGAAGACATGGAGTCGCGCCCTGTGCGTGGAGGACGCTGACTCTGCCAAACGTCTGAACAATGTGGCTCTGAACCTCTTCAAGACGGTCCAAAGCCCTGATACTCTTGAGTCATTCCACTTCACGCCTGTTGAGGGCCAGCTTGAGCGCCGCCAAGGCCCAGCCGAGTGCCGCTGGATCCGCGTCGAGGACGGTGATGGCTGTGCCTCTCTCGCCTCTCGCTGCGGAATCACGGGTGCACAATACATGCAGTTCAACAGTGAGACCGGTCACTGTGCCAACCTTGCACCTGGTCAGCCTGTATGTTGTTCCAGTGGCCGTCTTCCAGAGATCCGTCCACGGCCAAACCCTGACGGAAGCTGCTTCGTCCACAATGTCGAAGGCGGAGATTCTTGTGCTGTCATTGCTGCTGCCAATGGCCTCAAGATTGACGACATATACGACTTCAACGAGAATACATGGGGCTGGTCCGGATGCAATCCTCTTGGCCTGGGTATTAGCATATGTCTTAGTCCGGGCGATCCGCCGATGCCCGCCCCTGTCGACAACGCCGTATGCGGCCCGACGAAGCCAGGCTCGAGGCCGCCTCGTGGGGATCAGACTCTCTCCGACCTCAATCCTTGCCTGCTGAAAGCCTGTTGCAATATCTGGGGCCAATGCGGTACCACAGCCGACTTCTGCATTGAGACCGAGTCGGAGACTGGTGCCCCTGGTACGGCTGCCCCTGGCACCCACGGCTGCGTCCAAAACTGCGGCATGGACATTGTCAATAACGCTGTTCCCGCCCAGATCTGGCGTAAGCTTGGTTACTTTGAAGGGTGGAACAGAAACCGTCCCTGTTTACACATGGACGTCCGCGCTACCAAGAACCACAAGCAGGCTTACACAGACGTCCACTTCTCCTTCGCCCATATCACCGAGGGTCCCGACTACGATGTTCTCATCCCAGACGATGTCGTTGGAGAGTGGCAGAACTTTCTCAAGATTACCGACGGGCCGGCCAAGACGCTTGCTTTTGGCGGATGGACATTCTCGGCTGAAGCACCGACGTATCACTTGTTTCGAGAAGCCACCGCCCCAGCGAACAGAGAGCGCTTTGCAGAGAACGTTGTCCAGTTTGCCATCAAGCATGATCTGGATGGTCTTGACTTTGATTGGGAGTATCCCGGTGCCCCAGGTAGGATCTGTCCCAACTGTCATGTTCCAAACCAGCGATGAGTCGGACTAACTCGACCATAACAGATATTCCTGGCATCCCTCCTGGTGGTAAAGATGAAGGCCTAAACTATCTAGAGTTCCTCAAGTTGGTGAGGGCCAAGCTTCCCCCTCTCAAAACTCTGTCCATCGCCGCACCAGCTTCCTTCTGGTACCTGAAACAATTTCCTATCGCCGCCATGGCCCCGTATCTAGACTATATCGTCTACATGACCTATGACCTACATGGTATGATCCTATTAAACGTCCCGTAGGAAGAGACTCAACTAACTGGCTCTTAGGGCAATGGGACGCTGGAAACGAGTGGTCCATGCCAAATTGTCCTTCTGGTGCGTGTCTGCGGTCTCATGTGAATTGGACCGAAACGCACAATGCGCTGTCCATGATCACCAAGGCCGGTGTGCCTGCTTCCAAGATCCTCATGGGAGTATCTACGTACGGCCGCTCGTTCAAGATGGCTCAGGCAGGCTGCGATGGGCCAGAGTGTTCGTTCCTGGGCGATCGTTTAGAGTCTCCCGCAAAGCCTGGCCGCTGCACAGATACCGGGGGTTATCTCTCCAACGCCGAGATCTTTGAGCAGATCGACAAGGGATACACGCGCAAATGGAGTGATATTGAGACCCGCTCAAATTACCTTGTATATGATGGTGAGTTATATATGACCGTCCATTATGGGGATTTCAAGTTCTGACCGTCGCCTAGACACCGAGTGGGTATCTTATATGGATGATGCCATGCGACAGTGGCGAGAAACGCAAGCAAAACGTCTCAATTTCGGCGGCACTATTGAATGGGCCATCGACCTGCAAGAGTTCCTTGAGAACGATGGCCGAGACGATACCAGAGATCTCTGGCATCGACCTGAAAAGTGCAAAGACGAAACGCCTCACGACACGATCCAAGAGCTCATCAACGATCTCAAAATTCCACTTCACTGCATGCCAGTTTATGCCCTCGAGGTTCTCGAGAAGATGGCTTCGCGTGCTCTGCAGAAGTATCACGACCTCATGGACGACGACTACGATCGTAACTTTGAGGCGTTCCAGCGCACAGTACACAGATCCGCAGATGACAGACTGTGGGAGTGGTTCCTCGAGTCAGCGTCTACGTATTTTGACTGCACTCTCGACCGCGATGGAAGCAAGGCCCGATGCCCTCCTGAGGGTAACCCAGATACGTCCACTGGCAACTATACATTCCATCTTCGAGCAGGCGACTCGGGCAAATTCTACGACGACGTTCTCGAGAAGCACGGCTTGACCCAACAGCAGGTCTATTTCGGTCCCAAGATCTACAGAAGGACCAATCCAGAGGATCTAGGGGGCACTTGTGTTGGCATCACGGGATGTGTGTCGCACTGGTTCCGTCAGGTTCCAACCGTCAACTATGCCTACTACAAGCAAGATGATATCCCGAACCCCAAGGATGTGATTGAGCCCTCTGTGGATGGTGCTGGAGACATTCTTGCAACCCTCTGGGGATACCGCTGGGCCTTTCGGCTCGGCCTGATCCAGGAAGACATGACAAAGGTTGTCGATGCGTACACCATTCCGGTGCTGCTCATTGAAGAGTCGGTCGAGGCTATGCAGGAGGCACACGACATGGGTGAAGAGATCCGCGAAGACGAAATGACAAACTTCATCCTCCTGATTGTCGAGACTGTCCTGTTCATCATCCCGCTCCTGGGCAAGGTGGTTGGGTCGGCCGTGCGCACTGCTGTCTTTGCGTATTACATCCGTGCCAGCGCAAACATTGTCGGCGACCTCGGCCTCATCGCGACCGACATCTACAAGGTTGAACAGGCAGAGACGGACGAGGAACGTGCTGTCCTCGGCCTCGGCATCGCCATCACCGGCATGGGCACGCTGACCAACATTCCCGCCATTCGCAAGGCCGGTAAGACCAGGAAGGATGTGCCCAACCCCTATTACTACAAGATCACCAAGAAAAAGGATGAGCCCGAGTTCCGCTCAAGTATGGAGTCGGTGATGGATGAGGCATGTATGGCGACGCGCGCCATCAGGGCGGATGGATCGGCGCCCATCTGGCCACCGGATAACCCCGGCACCATACCTGACGTGGACTGAAGGACGGGATGTGCATTTGTGGGGGTACAAAGATTGGTCGACGTAGGTACGGTCTGGTTCTGATAGACGTCTCAACGCCTATGTCATTTTTTCAAGCCTTTCCTATTGGTTTAACATATCACGGAATTGTTTAAGGCCTAGTCTAGTTTCTCAGGTAGCTACCAACTGTTAAGAATCTGGCGCAGAGCTTGGGTTTCCAGCAATATAATAGTGGCTTAAAACCATGCATAAAGACATGCACGCAGATGCACAAGCGAGAGGTGCTTAAACACCCAAGACGAATCATTCCACCAATATACAAATGAGGCTATTTCTCTCTAATATCTAAAGGTACAGGAACAGAAGAGGACAAAGGTAAACTACCTAGCACAGGGTTCACTCAATAAACCGGAACCTTGAAAGCATCAAACTCATAAGTCCAACTCTCGATCGATGCCTTGTCAGAAACACAGTCAAACTCTGAGCTGTTGCCGTGCCAAAGAGGGCGGGTAGGCCACTGGCACAGCATCTGCGTCTCGCCCTCATTATCCCCAGAAGAAACAGTCGCATTCAGGCGCTTCGGCTGGACACCATTCTCAACCCAATCAATCATGATGTTCATGTTGTTCTGGGGGTACGGGCCAGGCTGCAAAGAGTTGGCTCCGCAGTGTCCTGCTCCAGGAACCAGGTAAAACTGATACCACTCCTGAAACTCGGCGAGTGAATCCTCTTTCATGATGGAGCGCACAGATTGCCAGTAGTGCACCGAGGAAGCGGCCGGGATACTCGAGTCGGACTCTCCGTGGTAGTGAAGGAGCTTTCCGCCGTTGGACTTGAAGGTGGTAAGATCTGGCAGAGTAGTTTGCAGACTGTCTCCGAATCTGATCATGCCAGTGTTCATCCACTCAACAAGAGTATCGTAAGTGACGCCATCCAAGTCGGAGAGGTTGTCAAGATCCAGAAGCTGAATGAACTTGGTTACGTATTCACCACCAGTCGAAGGAATGCTCAGGGTCCAGGACTCGCTATCCTCATCATACTCGGTAGTCGCATCGCCAAGCTCAGAAGCAATCTGCCAGGAAAGATAAGCTCTCTCGCCCTTGCTGTTGAAAAGTCCGTCATAAATGGCCTGTGCGACCTTGACACCCTCAGCGCTAACAGTTCCGTTCTGCTCCGGCTGGTAGCTCGTCGTGCTTCCGGGGGCCTGACGCTTGTTGAAGCCGAATCCCAGAGACGTGTTATTCTTCTCGGCGCAATAGTAAGACTCGCCAATAATTGACTTGAGGTCGAAGTTCAGCTTGCAAAGATCTGTACGGGACACGACTCCGTCGGTCCGGCCATCGAGAGGGTCGCAAGCGGAGATGGTGGCGTTGACGATCTTGGCCAACTCGCAAGGCGGTGGGTAGTAGTCCAGAGTGTGCTCGACGGCGGATGATAGAACATGAAGGACTTGCTGCTGGGCGAAGCGGAAGGCCGGGGCACCAGCAATGACTCCGTCGTACAGTTCACCCCATCGCTGGACCTGGCTCATGCCCTCACGACCACCGTCAGAGCATCCCTCGTAGTAGGTGTAGATCTTTTCATCGTCGGACAAGTCGTAGAATCCCTTGGCAACAGCCTTTCCAACGAGTGTCATTTCGCCCAAAGCTTGGTAACCAAACATGTGAGTAGCGTCCCAGTTGATGGATCCATTCCCGTATAGGACAACCTCATCGTAACTCGTGTCGAAGCCATCGTATCCTGCATCCGTGGCGCCTCCAGCAGCACCATAGGCGAGACCTCCAGTAGCATCACTGCTAAGAGAGAAACCGCCTCCACCAGCGACGTAAAAACGAGTCTTGAAGTCCGAAGGACTGGGGAAGGCGTATTTGAGCGTCACCTTGTCGTCCTTGCCGGTGTGGGTGTAAGAGATGGATACATCACAGTAAGTGTATGACTGAGTCTTGTCCATGCCAACGGTTCCATTGTACACGGCTTTGGCGGTGACGGTTGATGGCAGGAGGTCAATTCCCAGCAAGGTTCCATTGGTGGGTAGAGCGGAGCGGATATGCGATGTTTTGCATACATCCGCGAGAGTTGAAGCTTTCGCAGAGGCTGCTAGAGCCAATGACGCGGAGGTAGACAGACGCATGTTGCCTCTGCAAACTTGTAAGTTGAAGAGGAAAAGCAGACGAATGAGTGGTTGTGTGGTAGTATTCTGCAGACTAGCGAGATGTAGAATCTAGTTCGGGATGTTGATCACTTTATACTGTGATGCCATCTTGAGTTCTGGTCAAAAGACGCCCAAGTCGGACCGCTTGACTTGGCAAAAAAACGTAAAAGAAGGCATATTCCGCCTCAAATTCGTCAGTACGTGACGCGGCATAGACGATGCCTTCCTTGAAGTGGTCAAGTTTAAATTGCTTCTCGAAGCTTTTCCATGATCATCAGCCCTTGAAGCCACAGCCTCTATTTCTCGGGATAGCCCCACAACGAGAGAAGACAGAAACCGCGAGACAGTCTGAGCAGTAAAGATTGCGCCTTGTTTTCTGTCCACTGTGCTGGTCGCTCGGGACAGCCCCACTGGGCTGAAGGCCTGTCGAATGGGGCGCTCGGCACTGCAATTTAACCTTTGATCAAAGATCGGAATGTGGGCGGGTTGACGGCATGTGGACTTCGGCAAATGCCGTCATCATCAATAATAGTTCGTATCGAGACTTACAGAGATGAACAAATAAGAGCATTTCCCGTCGGGAGAGTCAGCTATGTAGGTAGAGTATCTCCCTAGAATAGGACAGTTCGGGCCTTTTCGACGGCACACACACCGTATCTCCCCGTTGTGCTGGCGAGACCTCATTTTCAGTCCCCGCTTGGGACGTCCGTTTCGCAACAGCAAGCAGATCTAAAGAAATTTCAAGCCCCTGTGAAAAAAGATGGTGGTTTGGTGTTTTTACATTGGCTTATAGGCTTTCAGGGACCTTTTGAGCGAGAATCTGCCCAATTCCGTTGTCTCGTTCTTCTTTTATAGGGTAGACCGATTGCACCACGTTCCAGTAAGAAGCACTTTATTCGACCTTGTTGCATTGTTTACGTCATTGGTCATTCTCATCACAAATGGGACATTCCGGCTATGGTGCTGAGGCGATAGCACCGTCCCTTAAGACACCACAATAAGACCTGATTAGCACCTCATGGCTTGACGACATTCCCACTTGGTGCAAAACAAAAGGAGCTTGTGTTCGGACTTTAATGTTCAATCTATCGTAGGAGATTCTCCTATAGCAACTAGAGACTTTTAAATTACCGTAGAATCTCAATAAATTCAGACACCTTAGCTCCTCTACTTTTTCTCAAAAACGTCACGATCCTATTAGTTGACTGGTTTAGACGGGTTTTATGGGGACGCTAAGATGTCTGAATTTATTGAAATTCTACAGTACGAGCATGCTTACCTATACTAGGATGGGCGCTCTAGTCTCGAGGCCATACCCTTGAACCGGTGGTCATCCTGGGCCCTGTCTACCGACATGGTGTCTATAAACGGTGTGAGTGGACTAACTGCCACCCACTCCTTGTTGTGGGGAGAAATGGGGCTGACGAACTATCAATCTGACCCCCAGAAACCTTATATGACATAGTCGGTGAAAAGGTTCCTGCGCTGTGGTATGAGTAATTTGTGGTCGTGATAGACCTCTTCTACCTCCCCTATGCGTGTCGTGCCTACGACACCGCTTCATCATGTCGCGACTTGGGCCGTCGTAATTGCAGCCAAGTCCTCAATACCGCCTTTGTGACCACAGTAGCCATCTATTATCTCTGTTCCCATGGTATCTGGTTTACCAAGACCACGGGTTTATCAAGTTTTTGAGCATCTTTTCGAGAGTCTTTTGACCATCTAAACAGTCTCTTCAGACGAGTTACAGCTACTCACCCAGGTAAGAGAGCGGCTTATAGATACAGGTGACACATGAGCAGCACTTCAGTCGGATCAGCGCTAATTACCATGAAGAGTCAACTTCAATCACAAGAGATGATCGGCCAGTAAGTCATGTTCAACAACCATTATAAAATTCTAATCGCTTGCATTTCGCACTTCTATATGACCGGTCCACATACACTCCCATCTTCGTATCTACGACTTGATGTCTTTGCTCATGTCGAGTTGGAGTTGTCGGCGCAAGACCAAGCAGCAGAGCCACCGCTCTCGTTATAAGAGTTGATGATACCGACGATGGAGCCGTAAGTACCACCAATCATGAGGAACGTACCAATCACAATGATGAATACACTCCAACAGACCATGAGAGTCCACTTGGTAGTCCGCTCCTGTGGGTTCTTGCCTCTGTGCCAGTTGTCAAATAGCCACATGCAGCCCATAGGCTGAAGACATTGGAAGGTTCCGAAAAGGGCACCGACAAGAGAAACAAGTCCACCAAAGACGGGGATCCCACTGGCGATGACATAAGCGATCACGGCCATGGCAAAGGTGCAGCCGAGCCAGGTGGACCAGTGGGTAAAGGTATTGGCAGTAAGATGCTTGGAGCCCCGTAGGAGGCGGATAAAGGCGTACTTGGCGGGGACCTATTTCGAATCGTTAGTTTATGGCTCTTGGCTGGATGTCGGGTTGGTCCGATATCGGCTATACTTACATGAGTGTAGAGACACGCGCTGACGATCAGGCCAGGAAGAGCCAGTCCGTAGCTAATCTTCTTGATGGACTTTCCAGCAGATCCCAAGGCGGGCGAGGCAACATAGGTACCGCAATAATAGTAGACGACGATTCCAACAACGATATAGGTGACGGTGACGACAGCCTGGCAAAGGAATAGCGCCTTCTTATAGTGTCGGGGCTCGCGCATCTCAGCCGCGATAGGGAAGAAGACGGGCGTGCCGGCGTAGGCAAAGACAAAGGCGGAGATGGCAGCGATGGCATCGGCAAAGTTGGGGTTGTTGAACAGCTTGTAGTCAGACTCCCAGTCACCCTCCTGGGGCGCCGTGTCAGGGCGGTCCTGAACACCAACAGCGACAGTCACGACAAAGACTGCAAACGTTAGAGGTAGTTACAGCAATAGTCTTAGAACACTTACTAGCTGAGACAAGAGTCACCAGGCCGATCCATGCAAGCCAACTGACACGGTCGAGCGTGCGCACGCTGGCGGTGATAAAGGCCACGATACAGGCCACGGCGACAAAGACTGCCGTGCAGGTTGCGTGGGTCGAGAGAGTGTTGAGGGCGATCGAGATACCAATCATGCCGGAACCAGCGATGCAGATGGTGTAGAGAGCGTACGAGATGCCATAAACTTCCTTGCCAACTCGGCCAAACATGAGTCCAGCTGCGTCGTCGATGCCGTACACCTCAGGGTGGCGAAGCTTGAATTTTCCAACAATGTAGTCGGACCAGGTGGTGAGGACTGCAATGACTAGCAGGCAGATGACACCAGGGATCAAGCCCAACACGTCGAAGGAGGCCGGGATTGATAGGACACCCAGGCCGATCTGGGACTTCATCATGAGGACCGATGTTCCGAGCCATCCTACCTAGCTGGCCGTTAGTCCTTGTCTGTCACATTGAACATGAAGATACATACGTTGCGGTAGTTGGGTCCGTCCTCATGAATAGTACCGAAAACAGCATCGTTGGTAAGACCTTGATCATCCTCCACGTGTTGGCTCTTCTTGTTAGCCTCATTGGCCTGGTTCTCGGAGTCGTAGTGGCTCATTTTGACAGTCGTCGATGGCGGAGAATGCGAGTCTACTGGAGATCGGGGGAGACTGGAGAGACTGGAGAAGACAGACTGGCGTTCCCGGGGACTATATAAAATTCTCCATCTCTTTCTGGGGAATGTCCACTACACTCTGTTTCGGTACGTAATAGTGTTTTTATCTCGTTGATCTTGAACCCCTACCCCGGCCTGACTCGCATCGCGTGGGCCATGGTGGAAACCTCGTTCTGGAACCTGTGGATAGCAGACTGTAGACGTGCCAAGCCGTGAGTATGCGATCCAGAGCTCATGGCCCCATGGGGGTTTCCTGGCACTCAAGGACCCATGATTGCGTACGAGCTGTTTGTTGCCGTCTCGTAGCATCATGGCAGCCGAGCGTACCGACCGGACCGGGGTGTGGTTTGTCTACGACGGGATACTCGACACGGCAGAGCCCCATCGTAAGAGGCTGAGCCGCTGGATGCCGGCAGCGGCTCCGGAGGCGTGAAGAGATTTCTGCAGAGATTGTCGAGCATTTGCCTCTTTAGGTGGAGCGACTTGGGTTCTTTGGGCCTAGCGGTTGCCCCAACTCGGCTTATCCGAGACAGGTGAGCGGCTATTGTCGCTCTTGCGAACCCAGGCGTGAAGCTTGTTTTTGTTCTCGGTGAGCTAGATAACTCGATTGAGATTGCAGGAACCAAAGGGTGGCTTTTGCTCACGCGTTGGTGGCATTTTGTGACGGTGATTTTCCCCCGACATGCCTTGTGCGGAGTAACCCGACCTGCCCCTGGATTTCTCCAACTCGAGGCCGTCTCCACAGTGAGCAGACTTCGGCCCGAGACAATAATTAACGCAACACGGTTATCACCACAGCCAGTATAACTCTTGTAGAGTGACTGTGGAATCACCCATGCACAGGTCAATGCCCAAATGCGGTGGATGAATGGCCCCAGCCTTGTAGCGCGACAAGTCATGATGCGGAGCATGTCTTGGGGTTGTACGTAAAGGAAACCACCAAAGAAACAATAAACTTGACAGCATCTTTCCTTGGCGAAATTTCTATGATTAAAGGGCCCCATGGGGAAGACGCGGAGACCCAATGCATTGGAAAGCAATACCATGTGAAACCTTGTGACGCCTCGGTATCAAAGGTGCTGGCCTGATGCTACAATTACAACATGAAGACAAGTAGGGCGAGTCAACACGACAGAAAGATGAATGATGAGCAAACCAGAACTGATTCCCGGATTAGAGCTTTCATGACATGATGTCGGTCATTCCAAAGCCGAGAAACGTCAGACCCCCCTGGACTTCCTCCAACGCCTTTTCTTGGCTGCAGAGCGGCTCTTTCATCAAGACGTTTTGACGTGCTCCTTTTCTTCTAGAATCCATGGCATTGCCGCCGATTGGTCCCCTGGCTCGGGAAAAGACCGCAAGCCCGCGGCGCTAAAGAGGTTGCGTGAAAACGCCACTTGGCTGCCTTGGCGTGATGATCATGCCAGGGATGGAGAGTCAGCTACCCTACACTAATGCCGGGAGAAGTCAAAGCGAATGTTTCCTTGGATGAATTAGAGAATTCTCGGAAAGAATTTACTGAGTCTCTGTGGTTCCTCCTCATTGACCTCTCAACATGAGTTACAAGGTCCCATGGTGACAGGTCGTATTGCTTCAGTTTTAGCAGACATTCAACAAGCGCGTGGTAATCTAGTCAAGACTTACTTAATATGAAATTACTATTCACGATTCATATCTAAGTAATGTACCAAAGTCATCAAGTACCAAAAGCAAATACCGCTGGCTATTACAAGAAATACCTCAAACAAACCAATCAAACACCTACCCATCTGCCCCATGGGCTCATATTCTGTCTGCGGACCCTGCGTGTGCCATCAGGTAGAATCTCAAGATACTCATCCAAGCCCGGCCTATACCCAAGCTCTTTCTGCTTAGCCTTGGCAGTTGCCTCCGCTTCCTTCTCCGCTGCTGTTGGTGGCCTCGTGGGCAACGGATCGCCGCGTTGACGTGCCTGTTCGACGGCGTGGTAGAAACCCAAGTCGTCTTGCATTTGGCGCAGCTGTTCTGACGAGAGCGCAGTAAGTTGTTGGGGGGCCGAGGCAGAGGGGGTAGAAGAAGACGACGAGGCGGTAGGAGTAATTTGTGTATGTGAAAAGGCTGGGTTAACATTGCGAATGAGCTCGCATGTCCAACACTGACACCGTCCAGAGACGACGCTAGAGTCTGAGCCGGAGGACGAACTCGGGGCCACGGGTGCCTTGGAATCGCTACTCTGTCCTTGGCTCCCATTCTGCTGAAGGAAGAGTTGGTAGTGAGTTGGAAATAGTCGATGTGTCCTCCGAAATAGCTCAATCCCGAACGGCACTTGTCCTCCATCTGTGCCAACCGCTGATATTCCCCGGTGAAGATTAGAATAATCCACGGCCGCTCGCATCAATGATCCAGCGACAGCAGGTGAACGTATCCACAGCAATTTGTGCGCCTCGTCGATAAACTGGTCGTGATTCTTGACCTCGGCCAAGAGATCAATCTCAAAAGGCACCGCACCGTCCTCGGTATATGCCGGAGGGCTTTTGAGGTAGGTCAGGATGTCAGAAGACTGCCCAGACAAAGTAGAGAATATGTTCTGGGCGGTGCGGGGAAGGTCGAAGCGGAATCGTTCCATATCGATGACGTCGCGGATGGCCGGCCAGGGAAAACAAAGCTGCTCGAGCCGAAGAATGTGACGCTCATGGTTCTGGCAGGCGGCAAAGTACGCATCCGAGTCCAGCATCAACGTGTACCACACGAGCAGCACGTCCAAGGGAGGGAGATACTCCTTGGTTAGCTGGACCATGACCTTGTCGCCTCCGGCATGTCGGTAGGCCGTAGCATGGGTAAGGACGTGGTCAATGTTGGTCCACCAGACTGAGAAGCGAGAGACGGCCAGTTTGACTATGAGATCCCATTTTTGGGACTCTGGAAGCCCAGTTGTTTCTGCCGAGGGGTCATGGATCGGCTTCTCAGAATATGCTGGCGGTTGATCGAGCTTGACGTCGAGTGTGCTCGCGCTGAGCCGGAGGTTCCGGAAACACTCAAGTAGCGCTAGATGCACGGCGGCATGGCTGATATCGGGGCAGGTCAATGTGCTTTCGGCGTTGGCCTCACTGGGGATAAAGGCATTGGCCAAGAGTCCTGGATTCGGAATGACAGTCGGCTTGTCGCCGGACTTGGGGGTTGAGTATGAAGATGGCAAAGTCCAAGCATGGGGATCGACATGGGCTTGGTCGGTCTGGATGCCCGAGAATGCCCCGCGGAAACGGTTGAGCAGTGGCATGGTTCGTGTCGTGAGGGTTTGGACGCTGTGGATGATTGATCAAGGATAGAGTTCTTCTTGAGGGATGTCACTGTGCCCGGATCATATGCTCGGGGCATTTCTGCCTGAGGGGGCGCAGTTGTTCAAGTGCTGGCTGAGCAAGACAACCTTGCATGGGAGGTTTGGCCAACATTGGGCTTATGCGGGGGCCAAGGCCCTAGGCCAGCCAATCCAGCGCGCCATGAGCCATCCCGTACTGGTCTTGGATCCTTGTAATTGGCTACTGCGCCCTGGAGTGGAAACACCTTAACTTTAAGTTAAAAACAAGCCCCTCCTCTGACGCAATTGTCCCCAATTGCCATTGTTACTTGATCCTCGCCATGCTAGAGCTGTCAAGGCTAGCTGTGCCAGTATCGACCCAGAAATATCACGTCGATTCATCGGCGAATTCATGTCCTTGTCGTGGCCTCAGTCTCGTTGACAAGCCTCTCCTTTAACGCATATGTGACAGCCGCCCTGGCATTTATGTACTTGGAAGCGGCGAAAAGACGCAACCCTCGTACTCCACAAACATCGTCGGCTATACTTGGCGATTTATTCTTTAGCAGCTACAAAGCATTGTAATTTAATTGCGGCGTTACGAATATATTGGGTATCTCCTTCCCTAATAACCATTTGGCGTTTAGTGATCCAACTCTTGGGCTACAAAAATGGGCGGAATACGAAGGTTTTCATATCACTCCTAGTATAAGGCTTTCGCACAAGTCACACCTATTCGATAACGTCTCGGGCCGTGGTAAGCGCTCCTAGATGCCTGAGCGTAGGCTGATCGCTTTCCTGTTCAATAGCTGGATAAGCCCTGTCTGTGATATCAACAAGCTTGATAACGGTTTCTGGAATAGTACCGAACGCAGCGGCTAGCCTGTGAACAAGCGCTCTAAGCTTTTGAAAGGAGTAGAAAGTATTTCATCCCAACTTGATTCGTTTATGATTCTGCTCACTGACGGTCATTTGACCATGTTGACAATCCCATTGCGACACAGCTAATGGAATTGTTTCACAATGAGGTAGGGGATTAATACTAGCTCTTTTATCTCTGTTTTGATCACTTCTACTTGTACAGTAGTTACTAACCCTGCTACCTTTGCTGGGGCATGTTGGTTACCGGTCTCGGCCTCTTTTTACTGATATGATGTAAACCTAGTGTAGGTATCCGTTTTGAGGCCACATTCACCAAAGAGAGCGACGTGTCTCCCAGTTGCAAAAGATTCTGCATAGACCTCACCTCTACTTCTGTGGCGACTAACACCCACTAACCTAAATCTAAGAGCTTGGTTTGTGACTAAGGCTATTGGTCTTCATGACCAATCTGCATTGGATCTTGCACCCGTAAGGGCTGTAAATACATAGGGACACTGTGCTTAAAAATAGGTTGAACCTTCCAATACGACTGAATATTTCCTAGGAACTCGGAGCATAGGGCTGAGGTCAGCTTTGCCTGCCCCAGCTTGTGAGGTTTGGACCTATTTGCTGATACGAAGAAATGACGCGGCCAGGCCTTCTTCGGGAAGGAGTAGTTTGTTCACCCGAGAACGTTCCGAGTATTGACTCTCCCGTGTATAGGTACTAATAGCATCGGTGACGAACTAGACTGCTTCTCGGCTTACTCGCCAATAAGTCATCTCTCTGCCATTCAACATGCTTGTGGATAGCAATTGCCCACTTTGCCATATTCCACATCCTCTCCAAAACATCTGCCCTTGACCAAATTGCAACTTTCTTTTTCCTATAAAATCCGTCATCCTTTTGGCCTGCTCTCGTAGCTGTCTGCTTATTGGAATACATCATCACGTCTCTGCAAATGATGCACTCGTATCTATCCTGTTGTGGTAGATCAGGTAGGATTACGAATCTTCGCGACGTAACGAATGATCGACATACTCGGGCCGTTGCTGACACGCTCCTAGCAAATGATGCCGCAAGATGACGGATCGGCACACAGATTGGGGGTTGACCGTGCAATAAAGCGGTGTATAACCCCAATGACAGGAAAACCAGGTTAATACGAAGTTAAGATTATGAGAACGATTATAGATGACAAACGAATCGAGCAGATGCTTCAAGAAGTGGATTAGGGGTTAGAGGTTTAAGAGAATGCATGCCTCCCCGACGCACAATTTAACACTGATCTCCCAAGGCCTGCGTCCATCTCCGGCAATGGCCGACGGCCTAGTCAAGCAAAGAAACTCTTTCTTATAGATAGATCTTGAGTGGGCCTCTCACACTTTACTGGACTTAGTTGGTGCATTATTGAACTGGTTGTTATTATTGTAGGCATCGTCATAGAGAGAAGGTGACTTGGTGCTCCAGCTATGTTATCGACCGTGCCAAAGGAGCCCTACTAGTGCCTAGACTCATTGAATCATTAAGTAGGTCTTGTAGGGCTATAAAGTGTAAACTGTGGAAATATCTCATTAAAGGACCGCTGAATCTGCTGATTTAGAGTGTCTCAGGCACGCAGCAACGGGGTTTTGAAGCGCCGCCCTAGCACGAGGCGAATTAGCGAATAAGCTCAATCCCTTTGTGGCCGCCTAGATTTTACTCCACTTGGACATGATACTGTGGCTCCTTTGCCTTGTGCCCCTGAGCGGTGTTTTATAATTCCTTGCTAGGTTGTTCGTATTGCTTACAAACTGTAACGGGCCAGCAGCGGCTCGGCACCATTAATTCCAAACGGCAACTAACGGCAACTAATGCCAGTCCATGCAATTGGACTTCGAATTGCCGATTTTCTACGCCTCGTATTAAGGGTGTTTTCTCTTACACGTTGATCTTTGAAACCTCTTCGTTGCATAGCCTCAAGAGCTGAATTCCAGGATTCCTTTCTGCATGGTATCCCGGTCTCAAGACATACGTTTGCGCCGGCTCCCCCGACAGCATGTGATGGTAGTTGTAATCGAGACTATAAAAGACTGATGCACCAACCTTGAACATCTAACCTACCCACCTCAAGTTCATCAATTCATCAACACAATAACCATGCCGTCACTTTACAACCTGGCTATCCTCGTCGTTGCCGCTGCCGTCCCGGCGTCTGCAGACATTTATCCCACAAAGGTCCCATCTGGCTTCTTCTCTGGACCCCAGAGTGGAATCGGCTCGTGGTACCGCGCGAATGCAGCCCAGGATGACACGAAAGGCAGGAGTTGGTGTGGATACGACTACTACAATAGCGATCCTGTGTTTGCGGTGGTATGTTCATCCACTTTCTGGCAGACGTTTTCTGACTTTGTCTGCAGTCTCTGAAGGCCATGGGCGGAGCCACCTGGGACTCTAACCCAACTGCTTGGAGGGAGCAAACGCGGAAGTACTGCGGTCTCGAGGCCTTGGTTACTGACCCATCTACGGGAAAGACAAAGCTCATGTATCTTGGGGATGCGTTTGATGATAAATGGGTCAGGGTACGTGGCAGTCGACTCCTAGCACATCTCCTCTCTAATCTGACTCGCCTAGTCTCCTGCATCCATTGATATCATGATTGATGGGTTTTCTGCCATTCACGGAAACCCCAACGGCGACAAGAACAAGGTCATCAACCCTGTCAAGTGGGAGTTCACCGGCAAGGTCAACACCAAGTACGCCGCTGATGGTGCTTCTTGGCCCCATACAGTAAGTTCCCCCACTGACCCAGGCTCGGGACCATGTGCGGGCTGTGTGGGAGCCAAGTGTGATGGTAAAACAACCGTCTGTAACAATGGACTGACATGTTTGAGTCCTGATGGCGTCTGCAGCGACAAGGTTTGTAACTGGGGGTAAGTAAACAGTTCGTTCTGGACATTGAAATGCTTGAAGCTTACAGTTTGCTAGGTGCACCGGATGGTCATGCAATAGCAATGTTCCATGCCAGAAACCCAACACCTGTGTCAATGGTGTCTGCAAAGCCTGAGACACTTGACTTGCGTGGCTTGGACATAATCGCAATAGTCCACAATTGGAAGTCTCAATTGCGGGATCCGATGGAGCCTGTTAGGGCTTTGGCGCGTATACACATTGAAAATGTTTTTATTACTTTCTCAGGCTGTTAGGTCACTGATGGATAATCTATGTATCCCTCTTTCTTAAATATACTTCCCAAAACCCCCGAGGCGTGTGTCATGATGTGTCTTTTCACGATGGAGATAAGTTCATGTAGTGACAGCGGAACAAGAACCAGGCTGGAAGTAAAGGGGTCATATGCCTTAGTCAAGGCTACATTGTACCCGAGTAGCCGAGAACTGTTCACACGGGACCTGTGAAGTTGTGTAGGCAAGAAGAATTCAGACTCGACAAGATTGAACATGGGTTGGATGAACTGTAAGTGTTGAGTAGCCTTCCACTAAGCAATGCAAAAAAGTCGCAAAAGATCCCACGGGACCTCTAGGGCATCTTCAGCTCACCAGGCTATTCCTCAAATTTCACCTTGTTCGCCGACTTACCGTGAACTGCCAAGTTGTGATTTTGTGATGACGCTATGAAAGTTGGGTACCCCATTCCTCCCAACCTGATTGAGTACGAGTTAAGTACGTGCAAGAAAAGAGACCCGAAGTGCAATCACTGCAAGCCCATATCGATGGGTGCAATCGCCGTGTTCACCCAACGCCGATGACCAAATGTGTAAAACGCACAAGTTCCGAAGGCGGCATAACATCCAAAGGGTTGACTGGCCAGAATTTGACCACCGTGCCCATCTGCAGCAGCCTTGCCTCAACGCCATGGGAACTGGTCAACACTCTCCCGCATAAGGACCATAGTATGTTGTTAGTAGTTGAACAATGACTATATCCTTGGCAATTAACGGGATGTGGACTTTATTATCCGTTAAAGTTTTCCATGGCTGTACAGGGCGAGTCGCTTAGCGCGAGAGTCATGCCCGGATATGTCGTGGCTGTTGATTAAGCGCGTGGTGCAAGTCCAGCATGCTTTACTACCTCAAAGTCATCATGGTAAAAGTGAGAACAGAATAGATCCGAGGGGCCTCCGCCTTGTGCTTTGTTGTGTTAATTTGCGTGATCACGACATTTTACTGGCTCCGCTGGCTGAGCAACGCGAGGCATGATTCCACAATTACAAGATGTGACAACTACCAACAAAGCACTGTTACCGCTTTTATCTGGTTGACATGACTACGGACTGACGATTATGAAATTGGTAGGGCAGAGTTTCCCTATCTCAACTCTCCCATTGCAAGACCAAATGGGTGCATGGAGCTGAGCTGTTGTAATTCCAGTCTCAATCCGCACATGGAGATCTTCAATTGAAACGCACAACAAGAAACTAAGAATGCGTGTGTTCAGCCCCCAGTGGAGGCAAAAGAGGTGTTGATTATACACTTGACCCAAATAGTAAGATACCTATATATCCAAAGGGAATATCATGCTGGGGAAACAGCCCGTTCGCCAAATCTAACCACCATACATCCTCACTGAGCCTAGCCTATAGATCTTCGATATCCTCTCCGGACAAGATCAGGACCGGCGATCAGTGGAGGCTTTACCTAATCCCCACCGGCCTGTACTCTGGCCCACTGGTCGGGGTGTCACCTGTAAGCTCAAACCTGTAGTCATTACCAACAGGTAGTTCCTGTGTTGGCTCTGCCAGTTCCGCAGGTTGATACGCTGGTGCTGGCGCCTTCTCCTCGGGTGAGGCTGCCTTCTTTCGGCGGAAGAACATGAACAAGGCTGCGCCGCCCAGCAAAACACCAGCGGCGACACCGACGCCGATGCCGGCTTTTGCGCCTGTCGTCAACCCAGCACCACCGTCGTTGGACGTCTCGCCGTTGTTGGTAGCTCCATCGCTGGAGCTAGAGCCACCCGTGTCCTTGTCTTCGGAAGCGTCGGAGCTGTCGTCCGAGTTACTATCGTCGGAACTGCCTCCGTTGTCGCCCTCGGTCGGCACCGTGGTCGCTTCGAGCCACCCGCCATTCTTCTTTTGCAGTTGGATGACCTCGTCCCCGCTGTGATAAAAGATCCACACATCCTCTTCTCCTGTCGGCGAGATAACGGCAAGAGGTGCCGTCTCGTCGTCTGCTTTTGGCCAGTCTTGGTCCTCGGAGCCCTGGGCAATTCGCCATTCCCCATCCGACTGGGTGATCTCGCGTAGTCTTTTGTCAGTGCCGATGTAGAATATCGACAAGACGTGGTCAGGGTCCGAGGCGATGCCGAGGTGAACGGTCGTGGCGTCGAATGATTTGAGGTTGAAGGGTTCGGAACCTGAGTAGTTGAGGGCGATGTTGGCTGCCTTGGTCTTGTTGGTGGGTACCGGGTTCTTGAAGGGTGTCGGGACGGAGCCTGTAAGATTGGGTCAGCCACTGTCCCAATTCACCAGGTTATCTCGCTGCTTACTCAGACTCCACTTGTTCTTGTTCTTCTCGTAGAATTGGGCAACGGCAAGGTTTGAGTCATCGTGAGGGAAGACGACCGAGACGTTGGAGCCCTCGGTCTGCACAGCGGCCAGCTCCATACCCACCACCTCCATCATGGAAACAGGTCCAAGATAACGCCAGTCGGTATCGTCGTCGTATGCGATCAAGTTGACCCTCGCATCCTTGTCGTGGTAGTAGAGACGAGGGCCTCCAGAGTCCCCAAGCTCGACGACGGCCAGGCCAGACTTTTCGTGTACCGAGGCCGCCCCCGCATCGTCCGAGACGCTGTAAGCTCCCTCGTCAACGATGTCGTAGTCGCCCGTTTCCCAGTTGCATGTAAAGTCCCCGTTCATCAAGTTGCCGTCGGTAGATTGGTAAAATACGGTCGCCTTGGTCGGTCAGTCTACAGCCACAAAGCTGGCACCGCTCTGCTCACATAGGTCGTCTCCAGATCGTCGTCAAACCACCCCGCCACGGCGATGGGCGTCGCTGCCCTCGCGCGGACAGTGAGATTAAACCTGTGAGGTTCATCGGTCGGAAAGATGGGCGTGCCATTGCTGTTGCACGCGCTGTGTAAAAGGTCGCCCGACGCGGGATCCTGGAATACAAAGTGTGGTGTGAGAGCACCGGGCGTCCATGTCCACCAGCCCGTGATGGCCGAGGCTGGGGCTGCCAGCAGGAAAAGGCCCAGCACCAAGTCAATGACGGAGCGAGCCATGTCGAACGACGGCTATCTGGGGATGTCGAGCGAAGCTGCCATCAAGAAGATCGAGAAGAGGCGATGACGGAGGGGAATGTGGAGGGAACGGCAGTGGCTGAAGCTAAGGATCAAGCAACTCGGAGAGTGGGAAGGATTGAGGAAGAGGCCCACAGCAAAGGACGGAATTAAGAGCAAAGGGGGGCTCACTCACAGCCTGGCCCTTGGCGGATGGTAGCATTCAGCCATCTGCCGCTGTCCGGGTCCCGGGCATGGATAACGGGCCTGGGGCCTATCACGACCAGCTGCTCAAGAACAGGCCATCCCTACACGGGACAGACGAAACAGACCTTTTGCGGCGCAGGGCGACATTCTCTGTGGATGTCAGCAGTCCAAGGTAATTGCCATTGGTCAAGACTGCAGATATCGAGCTGCATGCCAGGAAATGGCCCCCAAGCCTGTCAATTCTCCCGGCGGCTGCATCGAGAGTTGATGCCACATTCGGTGCTAGGCCCGCGACGATCCGCCCACTAGGCCTGGAAAGCTGATGGCGCCTCTACCACACCTTTCCAGTTCCGGACCTGGCCTCCGTTGGGGGAACTTTGGTGCGCGGGCCTTAATCGCGATAGGCTCTTAGCACAGACGGGAAAAACAAGCATGATTTCAGCCTTATCTGAAAGCCAATTCGCTGGTAACTAGTTAACTACGTATCTTGGTATGTGTCGGACAGCAGAGCCAGCGGTGTTAGCTATTGCTAGCTGAGTGCGTCAAAAAGCCACAGCTGCCACATGAGCTGATAATCCCAACCCCTGTCGCTCCTCGCAAACTCAATGCAGGTCGGTTGGGGGCCAAAATCGACCCATATTAAGTACAGCCATGTTGAACGAGGCTGTGGCGACTTGGCACCTTGGCAAGACGAGGCCGCGGGGCAGAGAAATGACAAAACTCCAAGCCTGATCTTGAGCCATCTTGTCGCCAGCAACAAGCGATCGCCCCAGACCACTGGCTAGATGTTGGGTGTGTTGGCTGTAGCCGCAAACATCTCAAACAGCCTCAGCCTCGCCCAGACAAAAGAGAAGTATCCGCCGAAAAGCAGTGGTAGGGCTGCATAAAGTCGTGACCAGGGCTCAGGGGGTCATGTTGAAATATGCGGTTCGTGCAAGCGGTGCGAATAAGAGGCTTTTGCCCGAGCCATAGATTGATGAGCATGAAAATGGCAAGGAAATGCGACACGTTGTATTTTGGACCCTCTTTCGTCTTGTCGGGGCGTCTCTACCCAAATCTTGGACTGACTGGGTCATATGTCGGACTAGTCGGACTAGTCGGACTATATGTTGGACTCTCCGGACTATATGCGGGACTGGTTGGACTAATTGGCAGTCCAGGGTACTCTGGGCCATATTCTGGGCTGGTCGGACTGTATCCTGGACTGGCTGTTCTTATCCCCAAATCCGCAACCGCTCCACTGTCTTTGTAAATCTTCTCCCAGTACTTCTCTTCCTCTCTTCCCACTTCGGCCATGGCAAGTCCATAAAAGGTGCGCATCATTCCATCCGAGATCAAGTCAATCGTGCTACTCTGGTCAACCCAACCCTCGTCTACCTCCTCGGCAACCACGTCCAGGCTATGGCCGGCCCAATTGCCATCCCATATGGGCCAGAAACTGTCATCTAGGGGCCCATAGGTCGGATCTATCATGATATCCCCTATGCCAGAATCGGTCAGGCCCCGGAATAGCTTGAGCCGTTCCCAGGAGCAGACTTGGCTGTCGGGCTCTCCTCTCCAGCTAATCAGCCAAACGACGAGAATATCCAGCGTAAGCCAATGATTGCCCACGAAAGAAACAGTGGCTTCACCGTCGTCTGTTGTGATGCCCTCCATGCAGATGTACTCCTTCAGCGTCCGGTTGCGCAGGTACCACTTGCTTCCCGGTTCGACGCTAAAGGTCGGAAAGGATGCCGCCATGGGCTTGTGGAACTCTTTGGGGATGCCGGCAGAGGTGATATGCTTTCTGAATTGCTCTCCGTAGTCGTCATCGTACGGGATAGGCCTCTTCCCATATCGCTCAACCGCCTCATCAAACCAGACGCGCGGTCGGTTGTGTGGGTGCAGCCGACGTTCTTGTTCAGATTCAACGCCTTCTGGTATTGGCTCGGGTATTGCGCTGGGGAACATGTCGTACAAGGACTGAGGAAGAGTCTCAAGTTTTGAGCCTGCGCAAATGATTGGAGTGCCGGCCCAAGAATATGCACTTCTCCACCAGAGGTAACCACTCTGCGCCCAGGCGATGGCCCTGCTCCACAGAGTCTGGGAGCAGAGGCTGAGAGCAATAAAGTCGTCGGCATCAAGGAACGAGAATACTGCGCCGACAAGCTCGGCTGGTAATGTCTCGAGCCGAGTGCAAGACGTTGCCTGCGGCGGCATGATCCGACTGAGCTTGTGACGGGCGTCTTGATCCGATTTGATCTCGACATTATCGAGAGAGTTACACAGCAGTTTGAAGGCGTCAAATGTGAGATAAGAGGCGCAGAAGTATGAGGGCGGAAGCGCCCAATACCTGTTATTTCCTTGTGACAAGGTTATGCGTTGCTCTTTCTTAGGTGCGAGGAGCATCCAACGTTCCCTGTCCCTACTCGGGGTCGCATCGTCTTCTGGAGACTCTAGGTCACAGTGGCGACTGCGCCTCATCATGGATTGAAGAGATGAGTTGAAAGTGGGATTTTTGTTGGTCTCGGGACGTGTGGGGATATTAAGAAGTTATGGAAGATCGAGTTGCCTAAACCTGGTATGCTCACGTCATGAGCATCTGACGAATCATGTGCGTCCGCTCGGACTATCGACAAGCTAAGCCCTACAGCTCGGACTTTTGTTTCTACCCCGAGGCTAACTGCAGGGCTCTCTCTCTCACTGCCTGTCGGCAGCCGCAAGAAACTCAAGCAGTATGGCACTGACACCCTCTGGGTCCTCGAACAACATCCAATGCCCCGTATCCACGTCGCGAATCGTGTGACTCCCCGCCGACCATGGCTTGAACGTCTCGTGAATCTGATCGGCCCTTGCCACGAGATCTCTCAGACCACCAACACTAAGTACCGGCATGTGCAACATTTTGCCCTCGTCTGTTACATCCGCTTCGTCCTCCGCTTGAGTTCCGCGCAGCAGAGACTGATAACAGTTTAGAGAAGCTGCAAACGCATCTTTGCGACCGAAAGCTGCCATCCATGTTTCCTTGATCTCGTCCGTGATGAATTCGGCTCGAGCGGTCGTTGTGTTTGCTGTCAGCCACGCTCTCGCGGCGCCAATGTTTGCAAAGTTTTCGGCCCAGGCTGATGCATTTCGGTGATGGACAAGTGAAAACGTCGATTCAAGCTGGAGATATGTCAGCCAAATGTCTACTCATCGGTAGCAGCAGGACATACCCGCTCTTCCATGAGGTCCTTTGCGTTGTACGAATTGAAAAAGTACCAGTAACCGTATTGGAAATACCCAAACTCCTTCAGCGAGGCAACGTTGGCAGCGTCAACATCAAAGAACGAACCTGCAGGTACGTATCCAGTTGACAAAAAGGCAACCTTTTCAAAGCGCTCCGAGTGCCAGTAAAGACTTCTCGAGAGCACCACGGTTCCCCAGTCATGACCCACACCAACGACAGTCGCGAGCCCTTCATGGTCAAGAATCTCAGCAAGGTGCCCTGAGATGCGTTTCAGCCTGTAGGCTTCGAGTTCGGTGGGCCGATCACTATCGCCGTACCCTAACAGGTCTGGGGCGACGATGCCGTAGCCGGCAACAGAGAATTTTGCAACCTGGTATTCCCAGTCATGTCGAGTTGAGGGAAATCCATGAAGAAGCAAGACGGTAGGGTGGTTTGGCGCCGCTGGTATAAAGTCATATACATAGTTTGTTCCATCGTTAGTGGTTAAGCTTTTTGTTTCTACCGTAGTTTTTTTGATAGCTCCAGAACGACCAATTAGGAGCAGGTACATGAGCACAGAGCTCAGCATCCAGGGTGTCATGATGCGCAGATTTGTTTTCGATGTCAGGTCGAGCGCGGATTGAGTGTGAGGTAGGGATCCCCCAGTCGTGACTTGGAGCTGGTCAAGGTGATATGAGCAGCATAGTAGGGAACGGCACGGTGGGAACTTATATACCGACAAGGGTGACTTTTTCAATTTGCAACAGAAAATCTTGGAGCTCGACTAGGCGACTTCAAAGATGATTTCTAAGCGTTACTGCCTCGCGTTAGCGAAAGATCCATACCGCTTAACCTAGCTCAATCCAACGCCAAGACCCTGGCAGATGGCGCCTTTCCTTCTTGGTAAATACAGAAGGGTTATCACTTTGTCTCTATTTCCAAGGAGCTGGCAAACCTTGCATGCTAGTAGGCGTTTGTCATACGCAGCCCCACCTGGTGCAAGAATCCCCGACCCGACGATCCGACTGCCATATGTCAGCCTCATCTTCTCCAATATCATTGATTGTGCGCCGATTAGAGGTTGGTACCTGAGGATCTTGATAATCAAGGAGACATACCTCATAACATCAATCACGATACAATTCGCCAATGGCAAGAGAGTGTTGGATTTTAATTCGTTATGTCGGACCATTCCCTCGCACTTCACTCACCCTAATGCTGATTGGGAAAGCTGCCGAACCATTTGTGCAGACTGTACTAGCTGGGAATCAGTGGCAATTACGTCAGAAGGCGGCCAGGCAAGTTTCTGCGAATAATTCTTTATAATCGACCTGCGTACTTACACGCTAATGCAGCAGCTATCCACAAACCGCTAGTTCCAGTCTTGCAATCAGCTCAGTCCGCAAGGACTTTGGTCACTTTGGAGCTGGCACTAGAGTTGATCATTATTAATGGCGTGCAAAGCATCTGGTCAAGATGTGTGCCTACCTGTGGAGCTTCACAGTCAGGAATAAAAAGAAACCCGGCAGCACATTGGAACCAGCCCCCCAGCTTCATAACAATCAACTACACCATCAACAACTCAACGCGACCTCTATACGAGCCAGATCCAAATATGTCCGCTATTACTAACCCCGCCGTGCCCCAGGGCTCAATTGTACTTGTCACAGGAGCAAACGGCTTTCTTGGCGCCCACATCGTGGACCAATTTCTTCGCAACGGCTACAAGGTTCGCGGTACTGTGCGAGATCCCAGCAAAGATGGATGGCTGCTAGAGTACTTTGGTAGGCAACATGGCAATGGCAATTTCGAGCTTGTTGCCGTGCCTGATATGCAAGCAGACGGTGCTTACGACCAGGCCGTCAAAGGTAAGAGCTATCAGCCGAGAGGCTGTGATGAGCGAGAAAAGGAAGAGTGGTTTAAGTGCTTACGATTACCAGATGTCAGCGTTTTTGTACACTCGGCTGCTTCAGTTGCGTTTGACAATGATCCCAGCAAGATAATTCCCGTTACCGTTGCCGGCGCCGTCAATGCCCTCAAAGCTGCCTACTCGGAGCCCAGTGTGAAGCGTTTCGTCTCGACTTCCTCTTCTGCCGCCGCTGTTGGTCTTCTCTCGTCAGGCGTCACAGTGACGGAGGACAGATGGAATGAGGAGGCCATCAAGGACGCATGGTCAGGCGAACCATGCCCACCCAACCGCTCGGTCATTGTCTACGAAGCAAGCAAGGCTCAGTCCGAGCAGGCTGTGTGGAAGTACCACGAGGAGAACCGCGGGCAGCGTCCTGATCTGACCATCAATGCAGGTACGTCATGTCTTGTTCCTCCAGAGGCGTCATTTGATACTAGCTAGTCTATTGCAGTTCTCCCTAACCTCATCTTTGGCCGTCCCATCGACGCCGCTAACCAAAGCCATCGCAGCAGTGCTGGTCTTGTAGCTGCCCTGTGGAAGGGAGAGGAGCCCTCAGTCCACTTTGGTGTCCCAAGGCGTGAGTTTGAAACCTGGATTGTTCAACCTCTACTAACCATTGATTAGAATATTACGTCGACGTCGAGGACACAGCTTTGCTGCACGTAGCTGGTGCCGTGCTGCCGCACGTCCAAAGCCAGCGCATCTTTGCCTTTGCTGGACGCTTCAACTGGGACACGGTGCTAGATGAGATGCGGGCGCTAGATCCCAAGCGCAAGCTCACAATGCCCTTTTCAGGAGGCGAGGACCCTAATGAGATTGTGCCTCGCGCCAAGGCAGAGAAGCTGCTGAGGGAGCTGGGACGGCCTGGATGGACTAGCTTGAAAGATACGATTGCGGCCACGGTTAAGGATGTCAAGGTGTGATGTTTGTTGCATTGGCCAAGACTGGATTGGCAGAATGAGACAATCACGCAGGCATCATGTTGTGTTATAGAAAGGCGATGAAGCAATTGACTATCACCTGAGCAGTGGTGCCCTCGCGTTATGAATCCCGCTGAATCTGTTTTATTACTGTATCAAGGCGCATAATCGCGGTAAGAAGTATGAAATCGCTATTATTAGGTTCACACGCTCTAAGATTTCAAGCTTGGTCATTTCTCATAGTTACTTGAGGATAGGTTATTGAACGAGATGTGCCCTATTCTAGTCATCAAGCTGGGTTCATCTAGCCGTTAGTATCGACACACTGTGATTGCCGAGCAGAATGGCCTGCATGTGAGCCAGCCTTCCCGATCCGTGTCTTGGTAGCTATGAGATCTGCGTAGACAGGGATTCTGTAGCTTCAATGCGACCTTGTGCGCCCAAGGTGTGCTCACGTAAGCTCGCCTGCCATCTCCAAGTCCATGAGAAGCATACCCCCTCATTCTTTGGTCACTTCTTGCGACGTAACTCTCATATCTACCCCCATTCCGAGTTTCCTCATCTGTCTCAATAAGCCCACAAGATAATCCAGTATGGCTTCCGATAACCCCCCAAAGGCTTCCCGCCTCGCCCGGTCATCCTACAACTCCCCCTTCTCCCGCAGCGGCGCACCAACCCCTCACCCCAACACGGATCCTTACGCAGATCTTCGAGCAAAGGCCCTCACCACCCTTATAGCCATGGGCTTCGACCCAAAAACAATGGTGGAACACGGTGTCGTTTGGGCTGAAGATCAAGATCCGTTTGGCCACGTAACACAATCTCGCTATATGCAGTTCCTAGGCACCTGCTTCTACCGCGTCATGGAAAGCTACGACGAGTACCTGACCGAGGAAGAATACAAGCAGATGATACTGGGAAAGAGCATCATACCCGTCGTCAAGAAATATGAACTTGACATTAAGCGGCAGGTCAGGTACCCTGATGCAGTAAGTCATGTTTGCATGTACTACCCTGATCCTTTACTCACCTCATCGCAGCTTATTGCAGCGTACAGAGAGGACAAGATTGAACCCACTCGTAACAATGGCACAACGGTACTCTTTTCCATCACCCAGCAGGCCGTGGTGGCCGAAGTCAAAGGGTACACAGTCTATATTAGCGCAAAGTCCGGTCGGCCCGTGAATATTCTCACTGCCGGTGGAGGCTGGCAAAGATTGTTTGAGGGTTTCACGAAGCTGGCAGAGAAATCTAACACTCTAAAGGAGGCATGGGATAGAGAGCTAAAAGTAAGAAAGACCGCTGGGTCGAAACTGTGAGCCCGGAGAACAGAGTCTAAGTTAAATCATGGCAATTGTGAAGCCACTCTTACACGGCCAGACCTGAGAGTCAACCGTAGAAGTTTCCTGCATAATCGTATTACAGGCCAGCTCTGACCGCTGTTAACCTCAATTTAAACCTCGACCGAAACAATGGCTTCATATAGTGTGTCCTCCTCCATTATTCTGGGCCCTGAAATTCATCAGTGGCTGTGAGGATGACGGGGTGTAAGGGTGAGGAAGGTCGACGCCAATGACATTGCCTCATCCTTTGGGGCCTGAAGCCTGAACCTATATAATCATTTTCCATTATCAGTGCCTGTGTGGCACACGTGTCTGAGTCTGTGGTCTCGTATGTTCCAACTAAAGCGAAGCCGTCTTATCCGCCTTCTCCGGGCGCGTGATCTAAACATGGATGTCTGCGATCTGCCGGCCGGGGTCCATTTTGGATGTCGCAATGAATGAATTAAACCCTCAAGGATTTATAAGCATTGTGACCTTCTCGGAGAATTATTCAATAACCATTCATAGCATTCGGCTGGACATATCGCCAGGGAGCTTAGATCACAGAGCAGCCAGCCGGGAACAATAGCTGCAATACGGATCCATCTATTCGAAAGCAATGATTATCTAGCCATGTAGAGCCGCTAGAGTCCCCTCGAATCATTCAGATACCACAGACGAAAACCTTAATTGGCTTTGCTCAGCCTTTATTCCTCACCATCTTCCTTCAGTTGAGCTTCATTGAGGTGATGTAGCAGCGAGTTCCGGGCTGGAATTCTTCGCACTACTCAGAATTGATGATTGGTGCAAGTAATGGCAGTTCAGGAGATACCATGCCTGTTTTCATGCGAACTTCATCTCGGGACCAGTCCTTAATACGGAAATTTTATATAGCGGAAGCAACAAGTCCGGTCGAGAGATTTCCCGCCAATGAGGACATCTCGGTTTCGCTTTCAACTGTCAAATGTCTATTTTTCCGGTCAGCAGGTTGCATACCATCATCTCCCGTTATTGAAACCTCCTCGGAAAAGAAGCTCAAGTTTAAAGTAAATAGAGGCTATCTATCTCCTTTATTCATAGATCGTAGCGAATGCTAGAAGAACAGCTATCCGTTCATTTGATAATCATCTCCTCTCATTTTCACGCCAACTTCACGGCTCCAAATCCTTCAACGCCTAAGAAATTTCATCATCAACTCACTACATCTCGAAGCTGCTCCACAATGAAGGTTGCGGCTCTCACCGGGCTCTACGCCTCGCTTGCTCTCGCTCTTCCACAGAGTGACGCCGCATCAGGTCATCTCGATAAGCGTGCCGACTTTCCTCTGCCTCCCTCGCAGGGCACTGTTACCTACCCCTCTCCACATCCTGTCAAGGGGGTCTTTGATGGTGAATTAAAGACTTATGGCCGCCGCCTCAGTTGTGAGGCTCAGCCAGATGTAGGCCCTTCCGATGCTGTCTTTGTTCTCGAGGACGGAGCTACACTCAGAAACGCCATCATCGGCCATGACCAAGTATACGGTGTTTACTGCAAGGGCTCTTGCACCATCGAGAACGTGTGGTGGAAGAATGTCTGTGAGAATGCTCTCACTCTGCAAGGCGACGGAAACATTCTAGTCACGGGCGGTGGTGCTACCAGTGCTCCCGACAAAGTCATTGAGCATGTCGGTCTCGGCACGGTCACTATCGACGGCTTCACTGCTGTCGATTTTGGTCAGTTATACCGCTCTTGCAGCAACTGCAAGAAGACGGGCACTCGGAACGTTGTCGTCAAAAACGTAAAGGCCTATGATGGCAAGCTCTTAACAGGGATTAACCCCAACAGAGGCGATGTATCGACTATCACGGGGACTTGTGCTAGCTCTGTTAAAGACATCTGCACCGAGTACGAAGGAACCACGCCAGGAAATGAGGCCAAGAAGCTGCGCTCGGGGCCAAGCGAGTGGTGCAAGTACTCGTCTATCGGTTCTTGTTAAATAGATTGTTGTTTCCCCCCCCCCATACTTGAAAAGCACCAACCATAGAGTGACCACTAGTTTCGGATTGCACTTCTCTACGTTAACGTACTCTTCTTCTCTTCATCCAACCACTAAGCTCACGTGATCAATAAGATAAGGTTAGCTGAGAGATGAATGAGACATACTAGTCAACAATATGGAAGACGACTGGCGCATGTACACTAGCCCGAAGGAATTGATACTGCGTAAACAGGAACCTGGACTACCACTGCAAGGTTCCGATCTCTTCTTCTCGCTCAACTGGTTGATCCTACTAGGCACACAGGGAAATTAAACAAAAATAATTAATTCTGCGCCACACTTTTGATCGAGGCTTACCTGCTTATGTCTAATGAGCAGACCAACCACATCAGAACAGCAGCTTATGTGCCCCATCTACTACAGAACACTCTCTAAGCCTTTTGCTCAATACTACAGCATAATTGAGGAACTGAGGAAGTGCAGGGGACCAGTCCTGGGCGTGTAATTGGTCCACCGAACCCGAGCTGACAGCGTCTACGACGGAGGGTAGGTCAGGATCTGAGCCTTCGGACATCCAGATGATGTCCGAACTGAGTCGTTATATCAGGCTAATCCCATACACTCCATCCTGCAATACACCTTTCCCTTCAATCTGGCTAGTCGGCGGTTTAGTTGACATCATTTTTTTATAATAGAGCTTGGGCTTTCAATACGAGCTGTTCGATCGACACAGCCTCGTGTTCAAGTCCGGACCGGCCTAATGTCTTGACTTGTGTGATTATGGCGCTTGCATAAGCACCATGACAACCAATTTTCTATTTTTACTCTCAGAAATGGGCTTGAAACTTAACAAAATCCTGTGATTCAAACGATCCTTTAGCTATGGAGCATGACCGAGCGGCGCAGCTACTGACTTCACGTCACCCTCCGCCTGTGTATATAAAGGAGGAGATGGCTCAATATTTCCAGCTTTCAAACACGCTTGAACATTACCGGCTGTATAAGATATTCTTTAGCAACCCAAGACTCTCCAATATTATTATTCCCATATTACTTCAAGTCCCGATCATGGTCGGCATCAACCACTTCTGTCTGGCACTGTTAGGCCTCGGCGCCTCAACGGTGCTTGCGGACGACGAGTGGGCAGGCTGCTACAAAGCCTCCAAGAGCTGTGGCTTTCTCGGAGCACACAGCTGCCCGGAACCAAAGCTCCTCGATGTGATGAAGCAGGAGAACATCGACTGGGCTCTGGATACCTCCTGTGGGTTCCTCTCAACATACGTCAACGACAATCCGGATAATCTCTCGACTGAGTGGATAGTGTGCATCCATTCGACTTACTCGCAGTTCTCGGGCATCTTTTCTCTCAAGAGAAACGACCCGTCGCTTGGGGCTGTCCCAAGCAAAGACGAATGCAAAGTGAAGATGCAAAAGATCACCTCCGACTGCAACAGCGGCGCGGGCGGCACCTACGGGGCCGGTGGCTTACGTACCGCATCGACCCAAACACTGGATATTGCCCTGATGGAGTTACGAAGGTCCACCCGCCGCCTCCGTACTAGATAGGCTATATCTAAGCATCGTTTTCCTTCTTTACTCCTCACTATTTTACTTTCTTGTGGCCGTGTTGTTTCTTCAAAGGGCAATGCTGATTAGACCCAATATGTTTCGAGTTCTCTTCTGAAAAGATATCAATTGCAATTTAGTAACGTATATGATAAGCATGCGACGCATCCAAGTATGCGACGCACTTTCTATCACCCCATAGCATTCAAACTACAACAAAAACACCACAAATCAATTAATCAATTAAAATCACTCGCTATACTCTTCTCCAGACGTCTCAATCACTACCTGGCACGTCCTTGCATTATGCCCGGGCTTACCACATATTCCACAGCGCCGAACGCCCGGTCCGACCGACCTTCCTCGACCACCACTTCTCGACGATTCCGCAGCTACCTGCGCATCAACATCCATCTGATCAATTGCTTGCCTTCCTTCCTCTACTGTCATTACCCCTCTTTTCTGTAGCCGGCTTCTTTTTGCCCTCCGGCGCCGGCTTAGTATCTCATTCGCCTGTCGAAGATCTTGGACCTCAGCCTTCAATAAGGCATTCTCATGTTTAGCTGCTCTATAACCCTTCACAATACACTCTACTGCCCCAATAATTGACTCTGGGGAGCTACTATGATGCCTTCTGATTCGTCTCTTAACATAATCAGACTGAGAGCTAGCCTCAAGTACTGTCTTTGGGGTCTTTGAAGCCCAAGGGGTCGAGGGCTCGGCCTCCTCCTCAACCGGCGTTGGGGTCCGTAGCTGCACATCAAGCTTAGAGACCACACTTTCTGGGTCAAGAGGGACAAGCCCGGCCCCTCTGAAAGATGACCTGATGTTTTGTTCCGTCATAGTAGCTTGGTAGGCGGCATAAAAGGCCGGGAAGAACTCAGTCTTTGAAACGTGGGTTATAGAGCATCTGATTAGATGCTCTATTTCTCGACCATAAGCCTTCTTGAGCAGGCTAAAGTACCCAACGTCAAGAGGCTGAAGTAGATGAGACGAATGAGGTGGCATACAGAGCGTAATGATGTGGTTCTCCTCACAATATCTCTCAAAGTCGACGGAGTGGTGGCTTTCGTGCCCATCAAGGATCAAGAGACGATAGCGACCAACTGATCGCTTGCTTGTACACCGATCAAAGTGCTTTAGCCACTCAAAGCCTATCTCGTTATCGGTCCAGCCATTTTGGGAGGTTGCAATAGCCCAATCGCCCGGGAGGTTGCTGTCTCGGTACCAGTTGGCGAGGTGATATTGGCCCGCACCTATGATGAACGGCTGGACCGCCCAGCCTTCTGCATTGATCGCCTGAATCACCGTAATCCATTCCCGGTTTCCAGGCTGCACTAATTTTGGTCGTCCACGTCTTTCTGAACCTGTGACGACCATTCCGCTTGCGATCATGCCCATAAGGAAGCCAGTCTCGTCAAAGTTATAGATATCGTCCGGTCGGATGCCATACTTCGCGATAACGTTCGCCACGAGCCGAAACCAATCGCGAATAACGGTTGGATCTTCGCATTTAGCTCTCTGGTAGTCATATTTGCGAAAAAAACGCGTCTTTAGCTCCTGGTGTCGCGCAACGAAGTTATGAGCCCAGCGCTTGCCGACAGGTGGCGCGTCGCGGTCGGCGAGCAGTCGGTTGGCCATTTCTTCAACAGCGCGCAGTCGGGGAGGAAATCCTCGCGAATCTAGGTCAATAATGAATTGAACTATAATCTGTTCTTCTAGATCAGATAGTCGGCGTGACTTTGGGATCCAATCGCATCGCGATTGAATGCCTTGTCTGCGACGACGTAGCCTTGGCTCAGAGACCCTATAGATCTTTGCAGCGCGTCGGACGCTTAGCTTTGGGTTATTTTGAAGGGCCTGAAGGGCAAGAAGGGTTCTAGCCTCTGTATTTGGGTCTGACATGGTTGGTGGTTATGGAATTAATTGATCAAGTGAGAGGTTAGGTGTAGGAGGGAAAAGTGCGTCGCATACTTGGATGCGTCGCATGCTTATCATATACGTTATCCAAAGTTTTTTTTTTTTTTTCAAGTGACAATTAGTCATCTCATTTATGCTCGTATCATATTTTCTCGCACTCTGCCCTCGATTGAGGGATCAGCCAAGGCTAGGGAGGCTGACAAGTATTTCGAGAGACTGGCGATGAGGACAGCTAACTTAAAACGGCAAGTGAATAGCGAGTCTCTGAGAACTTAAATCAAGGCTTTCAGCCAATAACACTGTTCAACACATGTATTCGGTGTAAATTGAATGCCGTAATGGTAGAACCATTAGTCCAGAGTGGTGGGGTCGGAGGTTTCGCAGGATGGTACTTCCGAGCGACTTAATACTGAGGTAGGTAAGGAAGAAATCCTTGAATTCACCATACAGGACAGCACGAATGGACTATTTACGTTGAGAAAAAGAAGAGTTTCTCAAGTGTTCAGCGAGGTTCGTTTTACAGTGATTTACTAGCAAGGAAGTTGAATAGGTCAGGTTCTACGTGTGAGCTTCCATATACTTCGTCTCAGCACGAGCAGGTTGTGATACGGGAGCCTGAGATCGAAGGCGCCCCGATCTCAACAACAATCGGCTCAACAATGTCGCCGAAAATGAAACGATGAGAGTTTTACCAAATACTGATTTCTAATCATGGGGTGATGCGTTATTGCCGGGTTCTTTTCATAGCTCCTCCCCTTCGCCAAGGTTATTTAAAACCTCCTTTGCCCGCACCAACAGCTACACGAGCAACCAGCATCAAACATCACACCAAGCAGCAAAGCAACAGGAATCTCTCAATTGTCCCCAGACCACGAAATACATCTCAATCAACCCCCAGCTCTTCGCAATGAAGGTCGCAATCGCAGGACTTGGAGATGTCTCCAAGTATCTTTTGGAAGAACTTCCAAAGGAAGGGCACCAAGTAGTTGCCCTCACCCGCAGCAAGAAGTCTCACGTTACCTCTGTCGAGCAGCGTGTGACTGATTACTCGGTTGCGGACCTTAAGGGACACCTCGCCGATTGTGATGCCGTTGTCTCGGCCATTACTATTCACGCCTCAGATTTTATACTTATTCATCTGTCGCTCCTCGACGCTTGCAAACAGTCTCAAAATTGCAAGCGTTTCCTCCCCTCTGTCTGGGCCGGCAACTATGAGGAGGTTTCCGATCAGCCACTATACGCGGGCGAGGATCTCCTCCCCATCCTCCACGCTCTCCGGGAACAGACAGCTGTCAGCTGGACCTTCTTTTGCCAGGGGTGGATGATAGATTATATTCTCCCTACGAACCAACGACACCTTGCCGACTTCGGGGAACGCTGGGTCCAAGACTACGAGAACAAGATCTTCACGCTCTATGGAAATGGTTCTCAGAGGGTCGATTTCACGGCCGCTAGAGATGCTACCCGCGCTATCGGTGTCCTTTTGAACCATGATCCTAGCACCTGGGAGGATTTTACGTGCGTCTCCGGCCAGCAAATGACCTGGCGTGAACTGTGGGAGCTTGTCAAGTCCAGAGAACCAGAATTCACGGCTCAAAAGAAGTCATTGGCTCAGAGCATCAAACAGTTCATCGCTAAGGAGAATGATCAGAAGGTTGCAGCTGCCATGTACGAGGTGATGGGGCACAGCGAGGCGCTCGCGTTTCCGGATGGCAAGATTCAGCGACATAGAGAAAAGTATTTCAAGGACATCAAATTCCGGACGCCGGCCGAGCTATATGATGAAGCCGTCGCAAACCCTGGCAAGGTAGTTTAGAAGTGGAGCAAGAACCTTTCATTCATCACGTCGCAAGAAATGCGCAACGCATCAAAGGTTGCATTGGATACCAGTGATTGGCTCCGAAATCGCTCAACTGAATTGAGATGATAGTGCTATATAGAAGAACAACTAGTCTCTTTTAAGCTATGTTCGTCCTGAGGGTCTGGTATACCTCGAACTGCGGGTTTTTCGCCCTGTGGTTTCCTACTTTCTGTGGGATACCTCTAAATGAGTATAGAGTTGCCTTTTCCTTGCATCCTCCTTTACCTCCCAGCCGCGATCAAGGTCAAACAACCAATGGAGTCAAAGAGAAATAAAGAAGACGACGCCGACAATGCGGCGACGAAGAAGAGGAAGGCCGACAACGAGCCCCAGGCAGCAACTCCGACACACGATGATTATGCTGTGGGATGAGTCTGCGCACTGCCCAAGGAGCTGGCTGCAGCGACAGCCATGCTGGATCAGCGCCACCCGGGCCTGTCGAAGTTCACTGCAGGGTTCCAAAGATAAACTGCTGCAGAGGTGGCAGACTTTGTGTTCAGTTTGTATTATTTTGCCTTCTGTCCTTCCCGAACAAAAGAGGACTCAGAAGCCTCTATGCCAAAGAGGGTATAGATCTAGCTGAACTAATACCGGCGCTCAAAAGATCCAGATAATTCACCAAGACGTCACTATCAGCATGCAGGTCCTGCTGCACCCAGATAGACTCAATCGCGTCTGTAACCCCTCGAACGCTCCTTATACGGGCATCCCTCTGGGTTCTCTCCACTAAGTTGAGGATTGCTACCCTCTGATCCTCTCTTCGTGCTTCGCAGGCGAGAATCAACAGTGGGAAAAAGTGCTCACAACCGGAAGCACATGACTTGCTGGACCCAGAGAACGCTGCATCTATCAGATGGTCCAAGTTTGCGGGTGGTTCCCATGGGCTCTGCGAAGCCCGCGCCAGATATATCCGCGTTGCCACCCGATATAATTCCACTGCGAAGCTGACCTCGGGGGTCAACTTGGCCGAGGCTGATGCGACGCTGACAGTCTCTATTTCCCCATCCAGAGCCTGGAGGCGGTTCTTGTAGTCTTGATGACGACTTCGGGGATCTCGAGGATCAACTAATGTGTCACATATCTCCGAAAGTAGGCTCAATATGGCATATGAGGGGTTAGGAGAAGGCAGGTTCTGCCAGCAGTGTCAGCAGAACGAAATAATTGAGATATCTTGAATATCCATACCGGTCTGTATCTCGCCAGTGGAAACAACTGGCTACTTTGGGATACGCCAGCCATACTTGAAGGGCTCTGGGTCAGCGACTTGTGACGCCAATGATGCACCGCAAACCGAGAAACTACTTCGTGATAGTAGACCCAGTCAAGCAGATGGCTCGTATCGCTTTCAGACGAACTATCCTTGAGCTGAGCTGCCTGTACCACGTCCATGGCTCCCCATATGTGCCACAGCCACTCACCCGAGCTTTCTGATGGAAGAGTATTCTAAATACGGAAGTTAGGGGTGGCCGGTGGCGTTCTCCTGATTGGTACATACCTCAAAAGCCCCAAGAAGCATAGATGCAGCCACATGCTGGGAAGCTCTCGCTGGTGTCGTTTGTCCATCCTTCATTGAGGCCGATAGAAAATGAAGAGCCTGTATTTTGAGATGCATAGCTTCCTTGTTGAGTCCATGGCGGTGGAGGGAAGAGTAGGCCAGTAACGCGTGCAGAAGAGCGAGTCCTGAAAAGTTATCGGGTGCTACAGACATTCTCATGAGGGCGTCTCGGATCTGCCAGGTTGTTACCCTGAAGGTGACAAGTGACTGGTGGGCTGAGTGTTGAACTGGTGAAAGCGTCAGCAGTCGTGACAATGCTAGTCTAGGTGATACTCGTTCTCGCTTACAGTAATGCAATAGGTCCGCATGGTCGGTTTGTAGTTGAGGCTGCAGAGCCTGAGAAAAAGATGCCCGTGCGGGTGGACTAGAATTCAGTTCCATGTCCTTAGAAGTTGTGTTGATCAAGAAGAGAGTGATGGGCCGTTCGCTCGACTGGTCTAGGGGCAGGGTCATGGGCGTTGCAACTATCGCACGTCTCTCATCGTCGTCTTTGGGCCATGACAAGCGCGGCTCATATCCTTGGCAACGTAACTGAGATTGGGCACATTTTCCACATGAAGGCAGGCATCCATCGCATCTGATCCTGCGAGCTGATTTAGATTAGTTAGAGCCGGGATTCGGGCTCCACCAGCGCGGTCGCTACTAACCTGCGCAAGTCCAGCAGCTTTTTCGAGGCCTCATGTTGATGCACTAGTGAGTATTCGGGATCAAAGTCAAGAGGCCGTGAGTGCTGATGCTAAAAGTCAAATGTTGAGTTCCATGATTCTCGATGTGGGTAAAGGTGCACCTGGTGGAGAGGGGGGGCCATGCCAGGATAAACGTACTATTAAGGCAATATAAGCACTAAGCCCTTTAAAGACGGATACGCGACGAACTGTGAGTGGTTGCCCTTGTTTTGTCTGTCATCATTTGACCCACCGGAAACAACTTTGATCGAGACTAGGACCCTAACTTGCGCCTCCTCGGACTATTTGGCTTAATTCAATCCGCACTTTGCCTCGTCAGGTCTTGTCGGGAAACTAGGATTTCCGACATTGCTAAGCCATTGTAAACGCGTAACACGGTAATTAATTATCAATCAAAAATCCTTCTGAATACTCGGGTACTAGTTTCATGTGGTAGCGACGTGTATATAACCTAAGCTGTCCTCCCTTAGAATTCTAAATGATACACAGCAACACCGAATTATAATTCAACAACAACTCACTTTCCATTTTTACAGAAAACTCCATACTTTTCCCTTTCTCTACGACACACGCTCCTCATGGCTACCTACCTCGTCACACAGGCAACCGGCCAGCAAAGCCAATGGGTGGTCAGGCATCTGCTCGGAGCCGGTGCCAAAGTCCACGCAGTGGTACGCGACCTGCAAAAGGTCCCGCCGATCTTGAAAGAGCCAGACGTTACCCTCTTCCAAGGAGAGAGCAAGAACTTAGACGACGTACTTGCAGCCGCTCAAGGTTGCAAGGGAGCTTTTCTCAACACCGTCCCCTTCCCTGGACTCGAGAGTCTGCAGGCCAAAACTATTGTTGAGGCGTGCCAGAAAGCAGGAGTCGAGAGTGTAGTTGCTGCTACTACCGTTTGTACGGCAGACAAAAGCATATGGGACAACGACGAAACCAAAGAAATGGGACTTCATGGGTACTTCGCCTCGAAGGCCGAGGTCGAGGACATAGTATGGGCTGGAAAATTCCAATCTTATACTATCCTTCGGCCTGCCGTCCTTCATCATGACTTTTTCTTGCCTGGGGCACACGGCAACTTCCCCCGCCTCCCCACTCATGGAGAGCTAGACGACCTTCTCATCAATGGGGCCAGGGTTCCTTACACGGATACATACGACCTTGGAAAGTACGCTGCGGCTGCTCTACGAGACCCTGCTAGGTTCAATGGAAAGGAGATAGACCTCGGAAATGAGCTACTCACATTCGAAGAGGTGCGAGAGGTCCTCGTAAAGGTCAGTGGCAGAGACGTGCGTGTGGTGAAGCGCACTGTCGAGGAGTTGGAGAAGATGGGTGCCAGTGTTTTTGGCCAGAAGTTCCAACTTCTTTCAAACATCAGAGATCTTAGCTGGATCACGGCCGAGGCTAAGAAGGTTCAGGAAGAGTTTGGCATTCCCTTTACTCCTCTTGCAGGGTCAGTGCAGAGGGACAAGGATCGTCTTTTAGAGTGTCTGCCAGCCAAGGAGGCTAAGTGACGGTGGCTTTATTCGGCTTTGGACGATTTGGTACGTATAGTCAAAGATGGATAGTAATAGGATTCGAACTAGTAGATAAATGATCACAACTGGCATGAGCCATCGTGTTGTATGACCCATCTCACCAAAGTGTCGACGTGGACTAGGGCAGGCTGAGTTTATGCAATAGTACGTCCCCGACTTCATTGTATCCAGTCAATAGAGCTATCTGTATGGCGACCTATTCAATTCATACCTCCAATTCGGCGGGCGTTCTGTGCCAAGACTTGCGTATCTACCAGATAGTATATGTGAGCAACAAGAGGCTACCTATGAAAGACATCTCCATACATTACTTCACATGATGACGACAGCGTGAGGTGGAAACGGCGGGGGTGAAACAGGGAAAGCTGTACCAACTCCGAGACTGCGGATAATCTGGAAAGATATCAAGCCACCGCATGAGCTTTCGTTGTTACATCTCGGTGTTTAGCAATGTGTCCGCCAAAGGCGAGATAAGGCGCGGCCGGGGAACATCTCAAGCCAAGTCTGGCCCACTAGCCCTTTTAGGCAATTGCCTTTGTCTTGGCAAAATTACTGGTGACGATCTTTCTAGGGGTGTACCCAATCAGATGGCAGCCTTGGCCCACCCTCACTCGCGGATGATGAGATCATCTTGATTCTTTTAGAGGCTCTGCGTTGTAAACGGAATTTGACCATATTAACTCCCCAGATGATACAACGGCTTGTCCGTTAAATCCGGATAGAAATTGCGTATAAGAAGGGTGGCTGGCGACGGACTTGCTGCGGACTTTTTTTTATCTCAGGTAGTTTCAACATCTATTCTCCTTTAACGACCTTCAAAACCTTTCGTGTACTTAATTGTATCTCGCCGATTCAACCATGTCTACCAATCTCACAATCCCCAAGAGGCCACTTACATGGCTAATCACGGGTTGCTCATCTGGCTTTGGTCTCTCGCTAGTTCGCAACGTTCAAGCTGGCGGTCACAAGGTCATCGCGACGTCCCGGAATCCTTCCAAAACCCCGGATCTCGTAAGAGAAGTCGAGAATAATGGTGGTAAATGGCTACAGCTTGACGTCAACAACCTTGATACGGGTGACTGGATCAAACAGCTGGAGGACTCCGGGGAAACCATTGACGTTTTGGTCAACAACGCAGGGTTCTGCATCCACTCTCCTGTTGAAACTGCCACAGAAGACGAAGTACGAGTGCAAATGGAAACCCTCTTCTTCGGCCCTTTACGACTGATACGACATGTCTTACCATTCATGCGAGAACGACGATTCGGAGTCATTGTCAACTTTAGCAGTGGTGCCTCCTTGAATGGAAACGACAGCATGGGGGCTTATGCTGGTGCCAAGGCAGGGCTTGATGGTATGTTACCCTGTAAGCCGCGCAAGACTGTCCAAGTCTGACTTTTCCTCCACAGGCGTGACTCGGGTGCTCGCGAAAGAAGTAGCGCCCTTTAACATCAGAGCGCTTACAGCAGTTCTGGGAACCTTCAACACGGGCTTCGCAACAGCTGCTGCAAAGGGCGCCACTCCATGGCCTAATGATTACAAGGGCTCCTTTGCTGAAAAGCTTACCGACATGGTCACGTCTGGTTCCTTCTCGCCAAACGGCGACAAGGAAAAGGCCATGAAAATCCTTTTTGAAGTCGTCGCTGGAAGAGGAGTGGGTTCTGGGAAGGAAAGCGAGACAAGTCTTCTGTTGGGAAGTGATATGGTTGCTCGGGCTCATGGAGTCAAGGAGTCCATGCAGCACACCATTGATGTTTTTGGTGATGTTGCCATATCGGCCGACGCTGACAAGTTGTAGACTGGTCGCTATGGGTAGTGAAGTCTTCAGCCTTTGTCTCTCTCTCCTGTGACTAGGTAGCTATTAGCTACCACTACTCTCCAAATGACCGATGCTTACATGTTTTTCTACTGTCTACGCCGGCTGAGATGGGCTTTACTAAGTCTTCATCTGCACTCTGCTCCAGTGGTCCCATCGTCTCCAATAGGCTAATATTTGGCATAGTTTAGGCCAGTGACCACTGGTATTGCCGATTCCCAGACTTACCGGGCCTCACCGGACTCGCCGTTGCACTGTTGGATGCCCCGTCAGCTGGACAAGGAGTGGATGGTCTGTGGGACTTGACCGCCGGAATAATGCGGCTATCTCTGTAGAGCCAGCTCCTATCCGTTCAGAATTCTGTCAGATATGACAACTTTGGGAGTGCGCCTGTCGGATTTCGCCGAGTGAGGCCATTTCAGCTTGACCAAAATGCCGCCTTCGTTTTCGGAAACGCTGCATAGTCAACGGTCCCGTTTGGCCCGATGGACGGTGGACAAGAACTTCAATTCTTAGAAACGAAAATAGAAATGGAAAAGATAGAGCCCAAAAGCTTCTTAAGAGGGGCACTTCGTGGTGATGATGCCACTCGGATGCCTCCCGAGACTCGTCTAGCTCTGACATAGAGGATCTCGACCAGTCCATATCGTACCCAGCCATTCATGATGTTGAGTTTACTCTCGTGTATCACGAGACGATGGGCGCACCTTCCTTTCACAGACAGCCGACCGTCTGAATAGACTTTTAAGTTGTTCGGGCTGGCCGTGTCAAAACTTTGTTTCCATCTAGAGATGTTTGGTCTACCGGCAGCCCACTGAGCAGAGTAAGGCTGAGCGTGAGTGGTCTTTCACCAGCTGGGCAACCGGTTCGCTCTGGCCGGTCCGGGTTTCCCTCCTGTCGAATCTATCGAACCCTATTGTGCCGATTTTCCGAACTACCGGAGCTGTATGTGGATTGCATATGCCAATCAGGGCCTGTCCAATCTCCTTGTGCGCATGTGTATACGGGGTGAAACGGCGCATATTAGCTTTCCCGCAGAGGATCCCTACTGCACGGCAATACGAAACACTAGTACGGAGTAGAAGGACCGTTTTCCATAGTCAGACGGAAAGCGGGCAATGATTGGTGGATTAAGTCGAGAAACCAGCCCACATTTTCCAGAACAGAGCCGGCGGCTCCGGGAACTTGCTCGATTGAGACAAGGCGACGCCCAGGCCATCCAAGAACACGAGGGGGACTTCCCGCATCTGACAAGTCGACCGAAACAGGGGCCTTTTGGTCAACCTACGGGTCAATCACCATTAGGCTAAAGGCATCATGTATATAGGGAGCATAGGGTGCCAAGCTCTTTTGTTTGTTCAACCAGCAGCAGTTTCACTATCATCCAGTATCAACAGTTCAGTCTTCCAACACCGTCAACATGAAGTTCTTTGCTCCCCTGACTGCCCTTGTCGCCATTGCGACGGCCTCGCCTACCTCTCCTTCCTCTACCCTTGAGAAGCGAGACACGACCTGGTGTGATGCTTTCGGTTCTGTTGCCACCCAGGGCTACACTGTCTATCACAACAACTGGGGCAAGGGTGACGCTACGTCTGGTTCTCAGTGCACCACCTTTACCTCGGCCAACAACAAGAACTTTGTCTGGTCTACCACCTGGTCTTGGGCTGGGGGTCCCACCAAAGTCAAGTCCTATTCCAATGTCGCTCTTGAGAAGATCAACAAGAAGATCTCCGACATCAAGTCTATCCCTACGACTTGGACCTGGCGGTAAGAAAGACCGAGTTTATGTGTCTTAGCAAGATCGAAAGCTAACTTGTTAGATACACCGGTACCGGCATGGTGTCGGATGTCTCGTACGATCTTTGGCTCGCTCCCTCCGTTGGAGCTGCCAACAAGTACGAGATTATGATTTGGATTGGAGCTTATGGCGGTGCTGGCCCTATCTCCGAGCAGAACAAGCCTGCTATCGCCAAGCCCACTATTGGCGGTACTACTTGGAGCCTGTTCAAGGGTCCCAACGGCGACACCACTGTCTTTTCCTTTGTTGCTCCCTCCAACATTGGCAACTACAACGCCGACCTTCTTCCCTTCCTGACCTACTTGACCCAGAACCAGGGTGTTCCCAGCAGCTACGTTGCCACGAGCTTCCAGGCCGGCACGGAGCCTTTCATCGGTTCCAACTGTGTCTTCAAGACCTCGGCCTACACCCTGTCTGTCAACTAATCCACTCATAATCTGGAGCAGTAAGGAGTATATGATGAGGCTGAGGATTCGCGTTTGTTTCGCTACTTCGCCTATAGAGGATAAAGGGCTCGAAATAGGTACTTACCCCTAACTCAAACCAGCTTAGCTGTTCTTCCTCTACAATATACAGTGTGATTTCAAACAATTCTTTATATGTAAAGGAAAAAATATTCCTTAGACTTTCTTGTGCTCTCTACTATCTTTACTAAGCGTGTTGTCATTTTTTTGTTCATAATCTTATTCCTACCTAGGCAAGGAAAGACCCTAATGTCCTCACAGCGCTTGAGGTAGCATGCCGGCCAATAATGTGCCGGAAAATAGGCTGGGTATGGGGCCAAGCCGCCCAGTGAAGCTCTTTGATTGGTTAGAATATCTGCTGTCGAAACTGTAACCGCTCGGCGGTTAAGCATGTTCAAGGGGTTGGGTCGAGTATGAATTGAGCTGCATCGCCTGTCTCGCCTTTGCACCGCTTGTTTCGTCTTTTCAAAATCAACATGTCTTTCCCATACCAGCCCTTAGTGGACGACGAGATCCGTCTTGTCAAAATAGAGCCAGTCGAAGATGGGGATGACTCCCAGCCGATTCTGTGCACAATCGAGCATGTCAACCTCGCGCCTGCAGCGACTCTATCTCCTGCTCAGCAGTTCAAAGGACAGAGCCGTGCTTGGCCCGAGACCTCCAACCATCACGATACAGACGCCCTCTTTGGAAATGGCCGAGATTCATTTGCAGTCCAACAAGGATCCTTCCCTTCCCTTGACAAAGAGGCTCGTCTGCCATGGAGATATCCATGGGGAGACTTCATCGCCTTATCCTACGTATGGGGTTCTCCAACGCCTCAGCGCTTTATCACCGTCAATGGCGCTGAATTTGGAGTCACACCCAACTTATACGCTGCCTTAATCCAGCTTCGCCGTACCCAAAGAATACGTCAAGGTTTCAGACTCTGGATCGACGCCATCTGCATCAACCAAGATGACTTGACCGAGCGTGGCCAGCAGGTTTCTCGCATGCGAGACATTTATCGGTCTGCATGGCAGGTAGTTATCTGGATCGGCCCAGAGGCTGATGATAGCTCCTTGGCCTTGGCAGCTCTTTACTGGCTAGCTAACCAGTCAAGACGACCGAGTCCGTTGGAAGGAGTATACTACCGAGGGATAGCGATTGACGCGCGTCCGTTCCTTGTCGTTACCTCGAGTTATCGAGAACCCCTCAGAGGAGCAGTCTATAAAGCTTTGTTCTGTTTCTTTAATAGGGCTTACTGGCGACGCATGTGGATTATACAGGAAGTGGCAAACGGCGGGCCTGACACGCCCGTTCTCTGCGGAGATAGATGCATTGCATGGGACGATATCTGTCGAGCGGCTGTAGTCATCAATAACGACCAAGCAAGGCTCGGCCGTGATATTCTCGATAGCAGTCGGCGACACCGGCTTGCTGTCCAGTTCTCTTACGAGTTTGCACAGGATAGAGTGCCCGAGGACACGCATCTCTCATCGGAGAGGATGTGGAAGATTCAAATTGCCTTGGATAACATTCAGCGCAATGAAACATCGAGTCCTCTAGGAGGTTGGCAGGCTCTTGCGCGGGCCTTAACTCTCGGCCGAGATTCAAACGTTACCGAAGAAAAGGACAGAGTATTTGGCATTCTGGGCGTCAAAGCTATTGCTAGCAGGGTTACCATCGTGCCCGATTATACAATGTCGTTGTCCGCCTTATATTCATCCTTTACCTCCAAATTTCTGGAGGTAGGAGACCTTAGCATTCTGAGACTGGTATCAAGACCAGCCGGGCCAATACCTACCCGCCGCCGTCTCGAGGCACTCCCCGGTTTTGTGCAGCATCGCGGCATTACTCCTAATATTGTTCGGTTTTCACATTGGGTTACAAGGTCTCAACCCAATGGAGCTCCGGTTGGCAATTCATGCACACACAATCTTCCTTCCTGGGTCGTTTGCTGGACCTGCACCCCTCCTCCAGTAATTCATCTTGGAGGCATGTATCAGACAGATGGTGGCTTGGGACCTCCATTACCGGTTTATCCATCTTTGGATTTATCCATCACAGTAACGGGCATTATATTAGACACGATCATGTCCTTGGGTGCGTGTCATCCATTCGAAATCAATGAAGCTTACCCTTCAAACGTTGCTCCATCCGGCCATAACATATATGGAGACTTGGAAGCCGCCCGAGAGGCTCTATGGCGAACGATAGTTGGCGATACAACGTCAAAGGGGGGCTGCAGAGCACCCGAGACTTATTCTTTGCTTCTTGACTACAAGCTTTGGCAAGGAGGCATAGATGGAATCTACACTCACGAGTTTGGATTACGCCGCTTCATGAGCCGCAACAAGAAGCTTTCATTATGTGGCTATACTCTGGAGCAGCTCATATTTGGGCCTAATCAACGTTTCTCAAGGAGGAAAAAGGTAGCGGGGAAAATAGGGGATCTAGTTTACTTCGCGACAGAAACACAGCGTGAAGCCTTTTCATGGGCCATCAACGTCATGGCATGGAGGCGCCTTTTTGGTACTCGGGATGGAAGGATGGGACTAGGCACACCAGCCGCCAAAGTTGGTGATAGTATTGCGATTCTCAATGGGTGCAACACACCAATGGTCCTTAGGAGGTCAGGAAAAGATTGGGTTATTGTTGGTGAGTGTTATGTCCATGGAATCATGTACGGGGAGGTAGTTGAGGGTGAACACGAAGTAGCGAATATCAAGATTTATTAGATAGCAGCAATAGCCAGACCAGCCAACCCAAATCACCATCAAACCACTATCAATTTGCGGACAACCGCTTCTCCTGTCAAATCTGATCTCCACCTGAGCGCTAACTACGAGTAAATAGTGCCGCAAAGTGCTGGCTTTTCTTCTTTCCTACCTTCCTAGTCATTCCCATTCGTCCATTCATTTCTAACGATCGGATCGAAGACTGGGACAAGGCACCATCAACAACACCAACAACAGCACAATCCGGTCGCCATAGTATCGCCACTCTGAAAGAGGGACATAATTTATTGACGATGCTCGTGCAGATCCGGAGTTGGGGCAGAACGTCCTCGCCGTTGAAGCTTTGTCCATCAGTTGAGCCTTCACTCGTAATAGGTCAGCCGAGTAGGGAACAGTCGACAAGGCAAGCCAGAAGTCCAAGTTGAGCTGAGCTTACCCTTCTGTCAATATCAAAACCATGTTCGATCCTCAGTTCACCGAGAAGCCTGTCTCGATAGCCTTCCTAAGGGAACTTTCCCAGCTCACGCCGGATGCCGCCGAGCTGTTTCGACGATCGAAAGATGCAGCAGAGCGACGCGGCATCATACCTATATTGGCAAGAGATGCCGTCATCGATAGGCTAGACCCGTTAGACTTTGAACTGGCTAAAGATTCGTTCTACGATATGGCGTCGCGGGCGTAGGAAACGTGCGTTGCTGCATGGAACGCCTGGGACAAACTACAGGTGCTCAAGGAGACAAGAAACCAGTCAGGCGAAGCTTCTGCATCAAATTTAACGGGAAAGGCTCAGATCACCTGTGTCTACAACCCATTGTTGGCTGTTGCCCTGAAACCCTTTGTCACCCAACTATCGTACTGTGACGTATCGCGAGCTTCGATTAATCAACAGTACCTCACTAAGCACCCGTGAGGCGGGCACGTTCAACCCAAGATGGTTGACTTTTGTATCGCTCTCAGCGACAACGACGTACAGGATGACTCTTGGACGCGTCTTCGCGGAGCTACCGATCACGAGTTGATAAACCGTTCTTCCGCGAATCCCCTTCGCTCTCAACCCATTGCCATTAGCGTCGAGATTAAGTCCAGTGGCGGATCGACTCATGAAGCGTGGACCCGGCTCTACATTTGGGCTACGTCGTATCTCGAGAGGTTGCGGGCGCTGATGCCATCAAGGACTTTCATTGACCGTAAGGGCGTCGGCATCGTCCTGAGTCTTGTTGGGCTAATGGGAGACAGTGGTCGCTACTATCTGTGAGAGACGATGGGGATAAAGCAAAGCTGATTGATACAATCAGAATCGGTGATACGGTGAGTCTTGTCGGATGTTATCAAGTCGTAGCTTTTTTGCGGCACCTGGGGCAATGGGCTCTTACGGCGTATAAACCATGGCTCTATGATAATATTTTGAACGTGAGCGTGGAAGAAGGTCAATAGTGAAAATATAGGTCACAGTAGAACACACCAATGACTTGAGACGAACATGTCTATAAAGTGAATCTTGACACTCTATCTGAAACTGCCAGCGCTGTTCTAAAAATACTCAATCCCGGTTAGAAACCATAAAGCATAATGTCACCAGCCCTTAGGACAGTGCCTTAGTTGACGACCTTGAGCGTCTCGCTGAACGGCAGCTTCTGGGGAGGCTGGGGGTGCTCTTGGGCCAAGTCGCCGTAGTTCAGGTGAGCCTTGAGCTTGTAGTCGTCGGGCACGCCGAGGAACTTCTTGACGGCAACCTCGACGGGAGGAATGGCGTTCAGGTGCTGCAGATTGGCACCCAGACCTTCCAGCTCAAGGGCGGTCCAGACCAAGATCTGGTGCATGCCTGTGGCGTGGTCGCCAAATTCGCCAAACATATGCGCAGCGGACTGGTGAGTCTCGCCAGCCTTCTTGATAGAGTCGCCGCTCTCCCAGAAGACGACCTGCGGATACATGGTTAGCGACTATTTGTTGAAAGACAATGGACACGACACGGGCGCAGCCATTAGGCATAGAAGGAACTGGGGATTTCCAGGGAGACATACCGAGCCATAGGCGCCCTTGTGAGCCTGGAACAGACCGTTCATGGTGTTCCACACCTGTTCGCCAGCACCCTTGAGGATGGGCTCGGCTGCAGCAATAATCTCATCCCAGAACTGCTTATGCTTCTCGCCAGTGACGAGAGTGATGCGCACGGGCTGTGTGTTGTATGAAGAGGGCGCAAAAGAAAGGACCTGCTTGAGGATGTCCTCAACACGGCTATCCGGGAGCGCAGACGATCCCTTCAGGCCGTACACGGTTCGGCGGTGCTTGGCGGCAGCGAGCCAGTCGTTGGCGGAGACAAGACCAGAAACCATTTTGATGAGATGTTGCTAAGATTGTAAGAGAGAAGTTGTGAGATGGGTGTGTTTGGTAGAAATCAATTTGGTTGCTTTGTTGCTCCTAGATATATATATTGAAGGAACCTCTGCCTTCTTAAGCTTGGTAAATACTAGGTGTGCTTTGAGATCCTAATATCTCACTACGAGGAGTAGTTCCCCGCTCTCGCAACATCTTTCCCTTCGGGTCAAGTCCTACGCTTGGCATCATTACGTTAGTAGCCGCGCGGGGGCTACGTCTCGAGTCCGAGACCACTCGCGCCATTCTTCCCAATTCGTCGTCAAGGCACACTCGAGCCACTGTGCGGGTTACATGCCGCGCGCGTAGGATCCGATTATAAGTCTCCGAAGCTCGAGTTATACTATTTCAAGCATAGATTCATGCCGTTACTAACATTGCGCGCGGCTTGTCGGGGCTTTCATATATAATCGGCTGCGCTGACTCGCGGTCTGGACCGGATCTACCGGAAGCTAGGCCCACGCATTATTCATCAGACACTCGGATTCAATTAATAAGCAGAACGCAAGCGCCTAGCACTCATTTGTCAGGTATCGCTAAGCAGGACTATATATTTGCTAATGTCCTAAGTTCCTAACTAACCCCACCGGAGCGGGATACATGAAGACATTCATGCTGGAATGCCTTTCACCGCAAGACGTCGATCCAACGGCTAAAGTCACCAAGTCATGCATTGTCATGCTGGCTGGACGGGGTGCCAAACAACGTCGCCTACAAAGCGGTAGGCGGTCCCCAGCAGGAAATACCACAAATTCTCCGACTTCCACTTTATGGCCTTTCGACAACTCACTATAGGAGTCTTGATGAATTGAACGAGGCAGAGCAGGCCATCCACACAGCGAACAAGACAGTTAGTCGTGACTAAGGCCACGGGTTCATGGATCGCGACATATCCACATGTGATGAGAACACTTGTGGGGAGAGGAATAAGAGGCGGGCGATGATATTCTGCCCGCCGTTCAAGCTTAGCTAGGTTTCCTAGGGGTGAGCACATCACCTAGGTGCGCCTTGGTTAAAAGTATATCTACGTATGTTCAAGTACTTAGAAGTCATGGAAACAAGCGTACAGTCCCGTGGACCGTAATTCTTGAGCGGAGAGTTTCATGTACATCTGAACTGGCTTCACCATGCAATCCTTGGCACACCGCCGTGGCTCGTTTTCAATTGACGTTCCAAAACTACCACATTCTCCTTCGAGGGATAGAGAAATAAAGCCGCTTATTAAACTAGATCGCATAGTCCAAAGCACTCAGCTTCTGGGCAGGTATATTTTTGAGTTTACTCCCCCTGTAGTGCCTGTCAACATGCTGCAGTATGCAACATCATGCTCTGTCTTTCCCTGCTTGTCCTATAAGAGAGCCTAGGCAGTTGTGCCGTCGTTCTTTCTTGTCAATCCCTCGGACAGGCAATGACTCAAGAATACAAGACACTATAGAAAAAGGCCACGCCGAAGAGGCCCAAGGCAGTTTGAGAAGACATGGTCTCCTAGGATACAATTACGGCACCGCGAGTGATACGAAATTCTTTAACAACAATGAGATGTCGCTATTGCTACAGAGTTCCGATATGGAAACAACGAAGACCGACTATCTTCAAAGCTACGATACGTTGACAAGACTTGGCTTTCTCATGCCCTTTATTCAGCCCGAAGGGCGTTTTACTCAGTCAGAAAAAAAAGAGCATAAAACCTTTTCTGATTGGCTGATTGGCATGGTCTGTGCTCAACTCGTGCTTGAATTGGTCAGTTGTCAACGCTAACGACGCCACTACATGGGAAAGCCCGTGATCGTTGACTAGGTAACGCTTTTGGCAAGCTCTCCAGGAGCTTCAAGGTTGTTGTCCTTTAATCAACTCCGGCCTCCAAGCGCGATTCTGGCCGAAGCAGCGACATGGCGTCTACTTTCCCTTTGCCGTCAAAACTATTATCCACCAAACCTTACAAGGTTGCTAACGACTCGGCTCACGTATCACCTGCCTCCGGTCGAGCGGTGAAGTGTCCCCTCCTTCCCTGATCGTTCGAACCTAATGAAAACACCCTACAGACAACCTCCCATATCGAGATCTGTCATGCTACGGTACATCTAAGCAAACCCTCGCTGCCCAAGCGGCACCTACCCGGTCGTCTGCATGGGTAAGAGGCGGATAACAATATATGCAGCTGGATGGAGAATGATATACCCCAGGCAGTTCGGAACTGCCATACTTGCAAGCAAGACCTGCCCGAGGTCGAGTTTCGAAGCGTCAAGGACCCTGCGAGGCTTACGAGACAGTGTAGTAGCTGTAGGACACGCCAAAAGGAGCGAGTGGCCGAATCCCGAGCCGCTGTTGCCGCCATGCGGAACATCGCCTCGAGGCTATCGCCGCGCAGAACGACGAAGAGGACCGATTCTCAGGCTCAATTGACGCCTCCACGGCGAAACGCGCAAGCGCTCGTGTCCATCAATAGCTCACAACCCCCTGCAACGCCTGCTGTATTCCGTGGTCTGGCGCCCGTCCTCCAGGGACTGCCTAGACCTCTGCTGGGCCCATCTACCTCGGGCGCAGCGGAAGGAGCCCTCCCTATCCCTTTCACATTAAGCCCGCCAAGAGTAGTTCTGGGCACGCCGATTCCTAGTGACACGACCACAACGGCTCCTATTGTGCTAGGCACGCCTGTGCCACAGGAATCGTTCCCTACTACTGCTTCATTACTGCCACAGGGTCATCGCCGCGGCCGCTATACACGTCAAGGCATCGTGAACCGACGGCCACGGCCACAACTTCAAGAACGACAGTTTGATCAGATAGTTGACCCACCTTTTACAGGGGACCTCGATTTGCCTGCCCTTAGTGAGGAGGATCGGGCGCTTGTGCGGGAGTTCTATACTGCCCTGAATGACGACAAGATGCATAGTTGTATTCGCTGCCGGGAGCATTGGTTCGATATGAAGGAAAACAGCTTAGGAGTCTGCAGCCGCTGCATTAGTCGAGATAGGGAGAGAACCGCTGACGAGCCCTACTTCTTCAGCGCTGCGAATAGCCTTGACTTCGGGGAAGTCCCCGGTAATCTACCTAGCCTAACGATGGTTGAGGAGATGCTGATTGCTAGGGTTCACGTACATGTGAAGGTCCTGCAAGTGCGTGGTGCTCAGTACAAATACCGCGGTCACGTTGTCCACTTCCTTCGGAATGTTGGTAGGCTATTCGAAGAGCTTCCGGTCCTGCCTGAAGAACTAGATATCGTACTCCTGCGGCCTTCCAACATGGAGGGCGACCCTCGCCTGCTGCAGCAATTCTCTCGCGATTTCCGGGTACGCCGCTCGTGTCTGTTGACCTGGCTGCACTACTTGCAGCGCCACCATCCGGGCTATCGCGACATCGTCGTGAGGCAGGATCGATTGCAGAGGCTTCCTCTCGATGGCAGCATAGTTGCTTCAATTGCTAGCCAAGTGGCTGACATGCCCGACGGCGAGGTACCCCAAGGTCCCGTTGAGGAGGTCATAGAAGAGGACCCCGATGATGCGGATGCATCCGCGATCCCCAATCTTCAGGTAACAGATAGCGAATTAGACGCCCTGCGGTCCCGACTACTTGATGATACCCCTAAGCCTGGGCATGTGGCTGATCTTGACCGTGTGCCACCTAGCGCGCAGGCTCAACACCAGATTCCCCTTCCTTCCATTCGCAGGACTCCTATCAATGAATTCAATCGTTCCCAGCCGCTGTTGACGCTCGCGTTCCCCACCCTCTACCCTGACGGCAAGGCAGACTTCGTGGAGCCTCGTCTGCGGAGCATCACGTACCAAGACTACCTTGCCCATGCGATGAGGTGGCAGGATGGACGTTTTGCCCGGCATAAGACGTGGCCTTTCGTCGCCCTCAATACGCTCTTACGTGCGCAGGTCAGAAAGCGAAGCGACTACTTTGTCAAGCAGCACGAAGGCCGCCGCCAACCCCTTACGCGTGCTGATCTGGAGGAGGCGATGGCTAAACCTGATGAGCCAGAAGCTCAGGCCCTGATCCAGTCGATCGCACGCCAAGCCGCTGTCATCAGGGGCACTCGGCCATATTGGTTCAAGCAAAGGAAGCAATTGGAGGCATATGCCTATAATCTGGGAAGGCCAGGCCTTTTCGTTACTGCAAGTGCGGCTGATTACCACTGGGAGTCCCTATACCGTCACATGCCTCGATTTCAAGAGTGGAAGACAGCTCCTGAGGCGGCGAGGATGGCCCTATCTCGGCAACTACTGCGAGACAATGCTCACATCGCCGCTTACCACTTCTACAAGCGTTACACGCTGTTTAAGACTATTGTCCTGAAGCAGAAGTTTAATCTAATGGACTTTTGGGGTCGCTACGAGTGGCAGGGCAGGGGTTCCAGTCACCATCATGGCCTGTATTGGCTAAGTAGTCACCCAGACTTGGATCCTGACGACAGTCAGTCCCGGGACCGATTTGCCCGGATCTGGGGATATCATGTATCTGCTGTTAATCCAGAGCCTCGGAGGATGCAGACGCCCGGGGAAGGCAATCCCCTGATCAGTAATCTATTGGAGCATCCCCTCACCGTTCAGCTGCTGTCGATGGTAGTCAACCGCGTGCAGCGCCATCGCTGCAACAATTACTGTATGCAGCTCAACAAGCATACCAAACAGGTAGAGTGCCGCTTTGGATTTCCTCATGAGCAGCGCCTCCTAGCCTCTCTGGAAAAACTTCCTCATTCGAAGCACTGGAGCTTCAGGGGCGAGCGCAACGATGGCCAGGTCAATCACTACAACCGCTTGCTCACCGTTGCGTGGCTAGCTAACACAGATGTCTCGCCCTGCACGAGTCTACAGCAGGTGATCGATTACGCGGCTAAATACTGCTCCAAGTCGGAAAAGAAGAGTGAGTCTTTTGCCCAGATTGGGAAGTCCCTGATGAGCCGGGTCAAGGACCACAACCCGCTAATTTCCTTCACGTCAAAGCTCCTAAACCAGCTAGTTGCTGAGCGAGACTACTCGAAGCAGGAGGTTAGCCACTTGCTCCTCGGTCTGCCGTTACAAGAGGGCTCACGAACCTGCTTACACATTGATTGCCGTAATCCCGACATGCATTCCCGCTCTTTACGGATTGACGCCGATGAGGTTGATGAGGCCCCCAATGTTTACGATAAGTACTGTCGACGCCCGGAATCCTTGGAGGACCTGACCTATGTTTCCTTTCTCAAATACTGGAATTTCCGCTCCAGGGACCCTTCTATGTGGAAGCAATGGCAGCCAGGCAACATCAACGGCAGGCCTCGTGTATTGGTCTACTTTCCTCGCTACCAGGCTGATCCAGAAGGTCATCAGTGGCCAGATTACTGCCGCGTAAAGCTGACATTGAACCACCCACATCGCCGGCTTGATGAGCTTCTGACATTTGACGGCCAACTTTTTAGTTCCCACGTTGAGGCTTTCTTGCATTGTTGGCAACACCACAGTCATGGTGATGACCATTACGGCTGGCCAAAAGAGGCTCGATTACAGCCTCAAGAGGATCATTACGAGGCTCTGCCTGCGGAGGAAGAATTTGATGACGAAGACTGGATCCGCCTCGCCGCGCTCTTACCTGACAACCCCCTTACCCAGGAAGGTCTTGACCTACTTGGCCGCCGCGATATCGATGTCAATTACGACTGGACACGGCATGTGGGCACTTATCCAGAGTTTCGAGACAGCTACTGGAAAGACCTCGTCGCTAGCAACCCTATAGCCAACGATGTGGAGGTCCTTGGCCCTCACTGGCGTGATCAGCTCAACCCGCAACAGCGGTTAGTGTACGATACCTTCATGGGTCACTTCCAGGCGCAAAATCCTACTCAAATCCTTCTCCACGTTGACGGCGGTGGTGGCACGGGCAAGTCCTTCCTTATCAAGGTGCTCTCCTCCCACCTTCAGGCGGCTGCCCTACCGAATCCTAGCCCTGTTTGCCGCGTGGCGCCAACAGGCGTTGCGAGTAACCAGATACAGGGCAGCACCATACATTCGCTGCTCCGTCTCCCAGTAGGCGGTGCCTTTACCGAGCTTCGCCCAGCTGACGCTGCTGCCCTTCAGTCCCGCCTACGGCACGTCAGGTACCTCGTCATCGATGAAAAGAGCATGCTAGGACTTGAGCAGCTCGGACGAATTGATTCTCGCCTGCGACAGGCCTTTCCACAGCGTAGCCTCGAGTTCTTTGGTGGTGTGGGCGTCTTGCTTGTGGGCGATTTCTTCCAGCTACCACCCGTCCGACAAAAGCCGCTGTATTCAACCGCCAGCACTGGCCTGTCTTCGTTGGAAAGGAGAGGACAGGTGGCCTACCGGCTGTTTGACCGCACCGTCTTCCTGACCACGGTGCAGCGCCAGACTGGTGATGATCAGGCCCGGTTCCGCCAGGCCTTGCAAGAACTGCGTGAGGTCAAGTTATCTATACCCTCCTGGGACCTCCTTAGCAGTCGGGTGCAGGCCAAGCTAACGCAGAGCGAGGTTGACAGATTCAAGGCCGCTATGCGGGTGTATTCTACAAAGGCCCGCGTTAACGAATACAATTACGAGCATATGGTGCACCTTAACGCCCCGGCAGTACAGGTGGAGGCAAAGAACCAGGGCAAAGGCGCGGGGCAGGCGGCAAGCGACAACGCTGGCAATCTATCCAACAAGTTTGCTGTTGCTAGAGGCGCCAGGGTAATGCTCACAACTAATTTGTGGCAACCAGCTGGCCTGGTTAATGGCGCCCAGGGTACGATATATGATGTCGCTTGGAATGAAGGCGCCAACCCGTGGCAAGATCCCCCGGACGTTATCATGGTGGACTTCGATAACTACGACGGACCGCCGTATCTGACAACTGACGAGGGCAGGAAAATCGTACCCGTCCTTCCCATCACGCGTGATTTCCTAGTGGGCAACGAGACCTGCTCTCGCACCCAGTTTCCCCTGATCGTGGCATTTGCCATCACTGTTCACAAATGCCAGAGCCTAACGAAGGATCAGATAGTTACTGACCTCGCTACACGCGACTTCCAGGCCGGTATCAGCTATGTTGCAGTGTCACGAGTTACCTCGTTGCAAGGCCTACTCCTCGAGGCACCTTTCGACCGTCAGAACCTCTATAGCCACACGCCCACGGAAGGTTTATACGCCTGCGTTTCCTACGTACTGCGATTATGGCTAACTACAACGTAGGGATGAAGATGCGCCTTGCTGACCAACAACGCCGTCAGGCTCAGCAGCTGATCGATCCGCCATATCCACCACGGTACATTGACTAAATGACGTTTTCCTATAAGCCACATGGAAGGGGGAACTCGATATACAGTATATAGTTAATTAGGCCTGGAAGGAAGTGGTAGAGGGACCCCTATGTCTATCAGTCAACTCCCTTACTATAAGTTTGAAGTGGTTCTGATAGCTGGTTATCGCCACTGTCGAAAGGGGGCCTCCCAGAAGAGTTTAATAGCAGGTAGACGGTATTTACCCTTCGGGCTGAATATTCAGCCGTTAAGCCCCTTACCTTGGCAACTTAACGGGTGTTCGAAGTATTTTATATAATCCCTAACTATGTAGCAGTCTCTTATATTATCAAGTATTCTTCTGTTGCGACATTAGCTTGAAAATTGTCCCAGCAATCATAGCAGCTCTAAACTGACGCATTTGAAAGAAGCGATGTATTCCCAGCTGTCCACATCGGTGTTCCAAGCAAGAATCTAGCGGATGTTCATACACTCGGTGGCCCTCTGCGTGGCTGTGTCTTGGCAATCTTCGTAGGCGTAAAACTGACAGTCGGAGCCTTCGTCAGTAAAAATGGACTGGGCCTTGAACGTACCAGAGCATCCATGGTTCTCGGCCCTACCGCGGACATAGTGCCCACAAGTAGTGTCAGGCATGCTTCAACCGAATGTGTAGCAGTTGCCTTAGTCACTCTCGATGATTTAGTATCCGGTTTCACCATTTGCGTTGCAGTCATCGACGTTGTTATAGGCGGCAACTAGGGGGGGATTAGCTATGCTGCTCCTGTAGCGCATGGGCAGATTGCCTCACTTGACCATGCCATCGTTGGTGTCACAGCAGTGAGGAGAGTAACAATAGCACTAAAAGAGGTACGCATGTTGCTGGCTGGAGAGGTTGGGGTCGATAAGAAGCTGCGAGATTGTTTTACTATGAGTAACAGCATCGATTAGCATCAGCGACTGTCCATTTCTTTGATGGCCTAGCTTCCAGAGACATAGCTTATCGAATCTGCCTGACTGCCGAGTAGACCAACGTAGATCAAGGGGAGCTTGGGTCCACAGGTAGTGCATATATGGCTTACAACTTGGGTCATTCATCCGGAGATTCCAAGCCTATGGTAGTCTGTTCATTTTACATAATTTGTATGTGCCTCCGCCGGCAGTCCGAACGGACAAATCGTAATGGCCTCGCAAATAACAAACCAAGCTTCTACCTGCTGATCGGGGCTCATCGCGAAACATAAAAAGGTTGGTGCCCCAGTCCTGGTTTCCATCATGAACATTGCAGTTACAGATCTTCAAACGAAAGATCTCAACCGCATCGTAAGGAGCCACCTGCTGTATCATGTGTCAGAATTTGGCGTTGATGCAGAACCAGGAATACTCGAAGCACGGCTCTACATCAGCTAGGGACCTTCATATCTGGGCTTACTTCTTGTCAAAAGCGAGGTCGCCATCAGGTTACAACATCAGTCTATTCGACCACAAGTATGAAAGAATAATATACTAATCGTGAATCAATGCCACTCTTCCTAGCTTAACCAGGCATAGAGAGTCTTGGGCAAAACTTTTGAGAAGAGCAGTCATAAAGCGACAACGTCGTGGTGCCCTTAGAGGATGAGGCTGAATGATCTACTCAACAGTTGGAGGCCGTGAGATGTTGATAGCTAGTGTCGAATAGGCTGCAGTGTCTGCTAATAAATAAGACTGCCTCATCGAAGAAGCCTACTTCACCCGCGACTTTTGAGCATAACAGATGTCGTCAGCATAGCTGCCAGTGGTTAAATCATTACTTCACCGGTTCTATGAGAGTTGATCAAGTGCTTCTATTGTCCCAAGGAACCCTATTGTAAAAATTACATATTGTCCAGCTGTGAGACTGCATATTTCCGCGCTGATTGGAGGTTCGACTCCGCCGGGACGCTGACCAGTTACCACCGGTAGAGACAGGCTACCGACTAGAAGCATTTCTAAGCACAAGAAGAAGCTACAGTCACTGGGCTGTCACGACTTTGAAGTGTGAGTTTGGTTTTGTATACGACGACTAGGTTTCTCTCTCGGCGACTGTCGGATCGTTTGAAATGCATCAGATCATACCTTTCAGGTCTAAATATGATACCGAGGGGTCTTACCTCATCTTTCGCCGAGAGAGATAAAGCAAGGCCTGTCGGTCTCATCTTGAAACCCGAAAAGTATAATGTGATGCACTTCAAACGATCCGACAGTCGCCCACAAGCGAGGCCCTCGGTATCCCCCTTTCGCTGAATATGTAGAATCGCGTAATTTCACCCACTGTTATTTGCCCTCCTCCAGGTCTTGACCTACGCTTCGGGCTTCTGGCCGTACACAGAAGTTCTGTACCAAAGCACCCGTTGTAAGCACTGGTTCATAATAGCATGAGAGGAAACACGACTTACACCAACACGTATGAGTGAAGTTTGGGGTTCAATATCTCTTTGCGCATGTCCACCAGATACATCTGGGCCTTTTCATACTCCCACTAAGTCAATCTTGTCAGCTTGAGATTCAGTATCGCGGCTATGCAACGTACTCCCAAAAGCTCTGTCAAGCTTCGTATGGAAAATCCTTCAAGGCCTTGCAGCAGGAACTGGCGGTTCCAGGCGCCCCACTGCTTGAGATCCTTGTCCTTTGCCCAGGTGCCAATCGGGACCTTGACTTGGCGCTCGGCGATGTTTTGGTAGCCAGCTTCTTTGAACGCGTCGGCCGAGTTCCAGAAGAAAGGCTTGCCTATCTTTTCACCGACCTGATTGAAGATGTCTACCCAGGTCCGGAGTGGCGAGTCGGGACGAAGAGTGTCATCGTCGGACCTGGCATCTCCCCATAGTTCAACGTGTTCAACCCAGCCGCCAGGTTTGAGGTGTCTGGAGGGAGTCAGGATATTCTACCAAGGGCACCTGAGGGCTGAGTGAACTAACCTTCGGGCCTTCTTGAGCAGTTCGGTCCAGTCGGGCACCGTGCCTGTCATATACCGGATGTGAATGAAGTCGAAGGAATTCTCGGGGAAAGTCCACTCCTTGTTGATGTCATCTACCTCAAACCTGCAGTTTGGTGGGATGAAGTTTGGCTGAATTGGCGAGAGATCGACGCCGGTAACTTCAGCAGACGGGTGCAAGTCTGCCATTTCACTGAACAGAATCCGTCAACAAGGCCTGGCCGACTGAGCGAGGCACAGCAGAGACTCACATAGCCCAGATACCAGTTCCGCAGCCGATATCTAGTACAGTCTAGTTTCTTGTCAGCCGTGACGATAAGAACCAGGCAACAAAGAAACAGACCTGGGGGTTTTTCCCAATTGGAGCTTCGTAGAGCTTGCCGTCTAGAACAACCCGGAACAACTCATGGCTAGTGTCGAGTCAGATGGGGCTCAAAAGCGCAAATTGAACAAGACTTGCATCAGATCCTCGGCTTCCTGTTGACGATCGTCGTTGGGTCCCCTGTTGAGGTTAGACAATGCAGGCAATGAATGTGGTTTTGACGTCGACGCTCACCAGTAGCTGCCATCTTCGTATGCGTGATATCGCCGCCCATTCTCCCATTTGTAATTGAGAATCGAAGACCTCAATGATTCGGTATCGGTGATTTCGGTTCTGTGGTCCATGAGCAACCACTCGGCGACAACAGCTCTGCTCGAGTCATCTTACGACACGGAATAGGAGGAGTCGGCATCGTCCTGCACTCGGTATGATCATGATTAGCTAAGACGAGCCGCGGTGGATTCCGTCAAGGACCGGGGTCCGAGAATGAACTGACCGCCTCGATGGCGCCGTCTGGTGGTTGGGCAGCAGGCGATGCAGTTGCCTCGGGCGACTTGGGGGGTGACTTGGGGGAGGACATGGTTCGCAGCAACCCAAGTTTGCAACGCTGTACGACTGGGATGGATAATGTTACAAGAGAGCCTAAGAGCGTCTCAACGGGCTGCAGGAAGGGGAGAAAAGTTTAATTCGCGAAAAAGGGAAACATGGTCGTTAAAGCAATCTCGGATGCCAGCTCTGCCTCACCCTGGGCCTATCAGCAGACTCGGTTCCGAGCTACAGCTGTGCCCTGTTCCACAATTGACACGTAGTCGAATGTCATGGCCTTGCTCTTGATGATCTCAACGAGGGCCATTGGGTGAATGCGACAACGGGCGGGGAAGATGCTGGAATGGGTCTCCTGGCCCGATGATCTGCGGTGCCGTTGGTGCTTAACCCCGGCAGCCTCCCCGTCGGCCCCTCTTCACGGAGTCACGAACTCCTGGGGTTGCGGTGCTCTTGTGCATTCCGTCCAAAGGCTCAGGCCACTCATCATAGCAAACAGTTTGACAGTATTGATCGGCTGGTAGATTTGCGTGTAAGAAATAACCAGCTCGTGTACAGAGTACTCGGTACCGATTGTGGATGCTACAAGCCCTAGATACAGGGATCCACTCCTCAGGACATCTGGCTTCGGTTGCACGGTGAAATCTAACATCCGAAAATCCCTCGGTGGATCAGCTACGGACGAATCATGTATGCAAGCAGCAAGTTGTCTTGCGAGACCAAAAAAAACATATCCAACAAGTTAGGTTCGACTTATCTGCTAATGAACACGTTCAAATTGCACAATAACTATCTGGTTCAAAAAGATATTTTTGGCTTGGGGTTCAAACTCAGCTCCTTTTGTGCGGGTTGTGCCTGCTACCCTGTAGCTTCCCCGACCAGAACGATGGCGGGGAGCATACCGGTGTAATTGTTGTTGACGAACATGTCACTATATTTATGAGCGTTTATGGAAATAAGTTACAAGGTGAATTCTAACTATCAAGCGATATCGTCTATTGAGCATGCGAAAAGAAAAAGTCACAGGCATCAATTGCTTTGATCCATCAACTGCCTCTAGACTCACGCCACAGCCATTGCAAAACACGTCATGCACACACTCTCCGGGGGGTAGAACCATCGCTTCCCTACCTCGAAGTAAACAGACCTACCTATACTTAGCGTAGAGTTGGTGATAAGGGCAACCAATTCCCCAAGGAGTTAGAGCATTTGCCTTGTCACTATGGATACTAGGAAGAACTTCTAGAAATGATCAGGGAAGGCGTAGCTCTCATGCTCTCATTTAGCAATTGTCTTGGCAGCGGCGTCGGCAACTTCGGTCCCTTCCGCCTCCGCTTAGTTTACACATCCCTCCCACTTTGAGAGAATCCGGGCCATGAATTCGACAACCTGTTGGCTCCGGCTCGCGCGTAGGTAGCTTATGAATCGCCAAAGTACATCCCACCCCCTCGCCGGTACGGATTGGCCCTGATCCAAGAGGGCTAATTTAAGGAGTATTAATTGATCGCAGACAACTTCCCTTTCATGTTCAGATATCGACCAGCGTTCAAGATATCTACAAAGCACATCATGGTTGTCGTCGCAGTTGCTGGCGGTACGGGAAACCTGGGCCGAACCATCCTCGAGGTGCTCAAAGAACAAGGCAAGTTTGAAGTTGTTGTTCTTAGTCGCAATGTAAGCAACCCCGATCTTGATTCACTTCTTTTATGTGGTTCTGATGATTGGAATCGAGCCAGATCAAGCCTTCTCAAGAGACAGAACTGGGTGTCCGCATCCTCCCTGCCGACTACGGCAGTGTTGAAGCTCTGGCATTCACGCTTGACTCCAACCAGGTGCACACCGTGATTTCCACAATCAATCCTATTGTTGAACCGAGTTCAGGCGCACAAGACGGTAGATTGGCTCCCGAGTTGGCTCTGATCAGAGCTGCTGAGAAATCTACGACTACCAAACGATATATCCCAAGTTTTTGGGGAACAAGATATACCAAAGAGTTAGTAGAGATCGCCCAGTACAATGTTATGCTGATATTCTCCAAGGGATACAGTCCTATTTCCGATGGCAAAGCCTAGAGTGGAAGCCCGTCAAGCGCTTGAACAGACATCTCTGGAGCACACATCTGTGTACAACGGCTTTTTCATGGATTACTGGGGACATCCTCACATCAAGTCCTATTTGCAACCTGTCGCATTCTTTATCGACATTTCACACAACATTGCGAACATACCGGGGTCTGGGGATGTTCCAATTGCCTTTACATATTCCTTTGACGTGGCTCGATTTGTTGCCGGGCTGCTCATCCTTGGAAATTGGGACAAGGACTCCTTTGTTATTGGAGACAAGATAACGTGGAACGATTTTGTTCAACTTGCTGAAGAGATCAAGGGCACCAAATTTCGAGTCACTTACGATTCAGTCGAGCTACTCAGGCAAGGAAAGATCACCGAGCTACCTTCTCATCCCTCCCTCTACCCCTTCTTTCCCAAGGAGGCCCTGCAGGGAATGGCGGCCTCATTGGGGCTGGTGCTGGAGAGGGGTTCTGCGAATTTCAGTGAAGAGCAGGCTATAAATGCTCTCTTTCCGGAAATTAAAACGACGTCAGTGCGAGATCTTCTCGAAAAGGCGTGGAGCAGCAGGTAGTTTAGACAGCCATGCATTACCTGAGCATTCATATCCAGAATCAAGCCACTGTATTAGGGTATCTATGAATGTTTTAGTTAATTTCATCTCGTCGTCTATCATGTTTCATCTCGCTTCTAGCTCATAGCGTATTGCCTTTGGATCCCCCCTCAGTTCATGGCGCATTATCTTTCCATCGCCTTTTAGCTCGTGACACATTAGCTTTACATCTCCCGGCAATTCTCGTGTTCTAGTTTCGTCACCCTGCAACTCTCGGGGTATTCCATCCTTCTATTGTGTCATCACAAAACCATGGTCGGATGGGCCATGTTCGTGGCTGGGTGGATCGGCGAGTTTGATGGCAGTTTTCCGATGGCGTCGCCGCATAACGTAGTAGACAACAGCGGCGAGCAAGGCCAGGCCGCCACCGGACCCTAGACCTATCGCTATTCCGATTGTAGTTTCGTGCGACAGCCCGGTGGTTGCGTTTCGCTCCTCAGATTGGATGTCGGCGGGTTGAGTCTCCATCGTGGAGGGTCTTGTTGTTACACTCGACACCAAAGTTGTCGAATCGCTGACAGAGTCGGTTGTTGATATGCGTGGCATCGACGTCGTAGAAGCTGTTGACGTCGAAGCTGGGACGTAAATTGTGGTCAAATTCCTCGGAACCTCTGCTTGCTGTTAGCATATTCCTCCTCCAGTTCCCTTCTTGACGCACCCAACACCAGCGCGTTCTCTCTAGTTCTACAGTTGGGGTTGTCGTCGTTTATGCAATAGAATCGATTGTCGTAGCCCTCGCATCGCTCAATCGACATGCCGTGGTCAAGATCATCAACCTCGGGGTTTATGCAAAAGCTTGGGCAGTTGCCGCTCCTCCAAGTCTTGTCTGTGCAGGTCCCCCGGACATATGTCGACTTGACGTGAGGACTCTGAAGATCATTGCCCGAAGCCATGCACAGGCGATTGCTCAGGCAGACCATGCCGGGTCCACAGCAGGCAGACTCTTCATCATTGTCGTTGCAGGGAACATCGGTCGAAGCGCGACCGCTTGGGTAGTAGCAGATAGAATGTACGGGAACCGCGAGGGCGGCAAGGAAAAGAATGATTGACCTCATAGTTACGACGCAAATGGGTGAGACAGTGCGAGTGATTCATTTCGCGCGAGGAGCCAACGGCGATTATAAGCTGTGACAATCGCACAGCTGATGGTCAATAATAGCAGAGCGGCAAAGCTCAACTCATGTGGAATGATTGTATTGGTCCATCGGCCGCCGCCTGCAGGCAAATAGGCGCGCGGTACAAGTTGAAACATGCGGGCTAATATTAGGAGCCGTGCCGCACACCAACAGCTGAACTGCTTGGAGGTTCCTCGACTGATTGGACCCTGCACTGCAACTGGGGTAGTTGATAGGACTCCGCCAGTTGCTGTCTCTCACCAGATCCACTGAGGGTCTGTGTCCAACAAACAACGCGGGGGACACTGAGGCCACAAGAAACAATTTGTTTACACTTGTCTGCGGTCACATTTTGGGGGTTGGGGTCGCGGGATTGAGAGATTCACGGCCTGGAGCGAAACTTTGGCAGTCGAGCACCCCTCCCACGGCTGAGGGTCAACCTGGCAGCTGACTTGTAAGCACCTCTACACTGCTGGTACGCGTAGGCACCCTAGACTGACCAGAAGAATTCCCAGTACCGAATATGGACGAGTGGATACCCTGTCTCGGGAGAGTCTGCGGGTCTTTGAGCCCTTGCCCTTCATCATTGTATGGCTGATGAGGACCTAGACATCTGCATGTATATTTTAACTTACCACGGTCCGCTGTCGGGTAAGATTGCCAGACCCACAAAGAATGTCAGGGTTGCCAGTTGATGCAGGTTTTCTGATCTTGGGTAACATTCTGCAGGCCCCAGTCGACATGAGCCCCGATCGGCAGGATCAGTCGATAGTTGTGTATTCACGATTGGCAGGAGTAAACGCAGTGCATCTCTAGAGACAAGAGGTTGGAAAAGAGCGTAGAAGTAGTGTCTTATCATGCTGTTCAAAGACGATACAAAGCAGTACTCGCAAAACTGCACAAAGACAACGCGGTTTCGAGGCGCCTCAAACGACCAGAATGCTTCGAGACCTTATGACTCGGACCCTGAGAATAGCACGATGCCCAGCCATAGTTTACCAGATAGTCGAGAGTATGGTCACCTGGACCTTAGCCGAGTGTGATCTGTGGTCTCTCGAACTTCATTCGTGAAGCTTGATCCAAAAAGCGATGTACAACTACCCCAGTCCCGTCAAAACTTTACAGGACATCCAGCTATGATGATGAGAAGAAATGGAGGAGAAGAACCAGGAATCCAACAGGTAACATGTCTGATTTCTCAAGAGTAATACCATCGACTATGGAATGAGGTATTAGAGACTGGATACGAGGGGGCGATGTTCGGCGCAAGGGATACCTCGCCCTGGGTCGAAGCTTGTTGCCAACTACCCTTTTCGTGACCATCCCCGTATTTTCACGGCTAGTAGATAACAGAAGAGAATATAAAATATGGTGACACCCTCACCGGAGGTGGGGAGGGTGTAATAAAGTCCGAAGGATGTGTCTCTATGCTACGAAAGATTGTGTTGGATAAAATTTCATACTGCTAACTCTGGATAACTAACTATCACTAAGGAAAAAGAGGTTGGAAAGGGGGCTGATCAAGCTGCTGTTGTTTCCGCCGGTCCTGGTCGCGGATCTTCATCAAAACACCTAGTCATCGGTTAGGACTTATATAGCATTTACATAGAACTATTCTTGCCATCGGGTAGCTTCTCACAGTAGAGAGATGCCCGGTCGAATGGGGCATTAATCATTAACCCCTCTAGCATCTTGACCCTCGACACTGCAACATAGCTAAGCCCTGTCTGAAAGTCCCGCTCAGACAGATCCGTCACCATCTTGTCGACCGTGATGCTCTGTGACTTGTGAACAGTAATGGCATATGATACTGTAAGTGGGAACTGTTTCCGTGTACACGCGGATGCCCCAAGAAAGAAGTCTCGCCTTACAGGGAGTATGGGCACTACCTCACGCCCATCATCGGTGGTTAAGTAAGGCGGCCCAGTATACTTGTCCATCACCATCATAATGACACATGGCGCGTCACGAGGTGTATCAGCGCTGGGGGCCCAGCCGATATCGTATACTGTCCCTTGTGCCCCGTTGACCAGGCCTGCTGGCTGCCAGACGTTCTGGGTTAGCATAAGACGAGCACCGATACATATCGGAAACTGGCCAACCAGATTGCCAGCCTGTTCAGATGTGGCCTTGTCAGCACCTTTGCCAGTGTTCTTGGCCATGACTTGGATTGCTGGCTGTTTCAGATGGACGAGGTGGTCGTAGTTGTACTCATTGACACGAGCTTTCTTGCTATAGATCCGAAGAGCAGTGTCGAACTTATCCACCTCGCACTGGCCTAGCTTGGCCTGCACACGCTGGCTCAAAAGTTTCCATGATTCGATGGATAACCTCCCACCACGCAGTTCTTCAAGCGCGAGACGAAAGCCTGCCTGGTCGTCGCCCTGCTGCCGCTCGACCTTCTTCAAGAAGACAGTGTGGTCAAAGGCCCTGTATGCGGCCTGCCCAGAGACCTCGTGCAGGTCCTTGAGTGGCCCATCATAGTAGAGGGGCTTGTTCGCGACAGGTGGAAGCTGGAAGAAGTCACCAACGAGCATGACGCTCATGCCGCCAAAGAAGTCGGCTGCTCTGCCGGGAAAGACTTGGCGGAGTCGTTTGTCGACCCACGAAAGCTGGCGCAGACCCAGCATGCTCTTCTCATCGATCACGAGATATCGAACGTCCCGCAACTTCTTCTGGATAGCACTGGCATCTGCCGGCGATAGCTCTGCAAAAGCCCTGTCAACAGGCAGCCGGAGGAGGGAGTGTAGGGTCGTCCCCATGATCTGGTTGCTTGCGACACCTGTGGGTGCAGTTCTCCAGATTGGGCTGGGCCGGTCACCAGCGAGCCTCTGAAGATGCGAAGACAGAACTTTGATCATGTACGACTTGCCTGTCCCGCCACCACCGTCAACATGAAGTAGAATCTGCTCCTCGCTGCCACATTGATAGTGCCCAACAAACGTATCGTATACGATCCGCTGCTCTCGGTTGAGAGTATCGCGGGCTTCTAAAGGCAGGTCTTCAACATCCATATCGAGATGATTCTGCTCAATCTGCCTGCGCCAATAATCACCTTGAACAATGTCTGGGTCAGCGTAGCGGCCGACGTGGGGTGTCCAATCGTATTGGATGTCGATATCCCGTCTGCCAAGAAGATCGATTGCCTCTTGGCTTGGTGGGCAGTCGGGAAGCTGACGGGCAAGCTCAAGCCAGTCCTCCTCCACAAGGTCAGGTTCGTGAAATTCCTGCTCGAACTGATCCGGATCTGGTCGACGTTCCTCGGTGTTGGGTGTGCCGTAGTAATCATCAGGGTGCTGGTGGTTCCCGTAGCAGAATTCGGCGGCAGATGCATAAGAGCCATGCTCGACACCGTCAACCTCGCGTAGTTGATTGGGATCGCGATGTGGATGGGCCAGCATCAGCTTCACCCGGCAGAAATCGTCGTACTGGTCATGCTGGCGGTCAGAGTTGTACCGCGGGAAATAGTATAGAACGCGAGGCTTGGCCTGCCGACCCCAACGTGTCCACTTTGTCCCGTCCCTCTTGCTTGTATTCCAGTTGGCTAGAAAGTCAAGATAGGTCAGTTCTTCGTGGAGGGGTGGGCGAGAAAGATACTTATCATATATCCCAACAACCTCGGCGTCATCGTGATCACCCTGGAGGCGAAGAGACCGTCCCTGCTGCTCGTACGGACGGCAATCAACAGCTCTGACAACACGAGTGCCCTCCTGCAGTTCACAGTTGAGCAAGACGTGGCAGATCTCTTGCCCCGAGAAGTCTCTCTCAGCAAGCAACTTGTTCATTAGACGCGAGGCAAAAGATAGAAGCGGGTTCTGGTGAGAGACATAGGGCAAGATTTGCCGCCCCAGGCTGGCATAACTGTCAGTCCGCTTCTCCATCTTACTGCAATACTTGGCTGCATAATTAATCACAGCTTGAAGGCTGGTACAGGGGGAGATATCAATGTTGGCCAACCAGCCAAGACTGAGACACCGGTTATAGTGGTTCATAAGGCTGTCATTCCTAGCCGCCTCGAAGGAGAAGTAGGATCGTCCTTGTCGTCGAACAACCTCAGCCGTATCTCTCGTGTCTCGTGGGAAGAAGAAGCGGCAAGAAATCTCTTCCGAACCCTTCTTCTTTCGTAAGCAATATGCCTCACTGCAATGGTGGCGTTGGCAGCGGTTTAGAACCTGTGAGAGCCACTGGAACGTTAAGGGATGCTGCAAGGGATTTACAGCCAAGGGGTTGCCTTCTCCTTGTTGTTGGACTCGAGCTGGCTCGGGATTGACAGCTGTGACGTGGAATCCCCAGATACGGGCGAACTCCTTACGTACATGCTCATCATGTTCGAAGTCAACACTAGGCGCACCATCCATCCAGTATAGGCCGTGGCAATGGCTACTTCCGCGGCCCTGCCATTCATACCTGTTCCAATAATCAGTCACGTTGAATTTCCGCTTCAGAACAATATCCCTGAATAGGCCAAACCGCCTGTAGAAGTGCCAGGCTGCAACGTGTGGATTATCTCGGAGAAGCTTGCTAGACATGCCCATCCGTTGTTGCTCGGGCAACTCCTGCCAGTCTTGAAACTGGGGCAAATGTTGGTAGAGGCTCCTCCAGTGCAAGTCTGCCGGGCTGAATGTAATAAAAGCACCAGGACAGTCAAGGTTGTAGGCATAAGATTCAAGCTCTCGACGCTTTCGGTACCAATAAGGCCGTGTCCCGCGAAGCTGCGCTGTCTGACGGTTGATCGAATTGAGCAACTGCTGCGCTTCTGCCGATTCAGCGTCCTGGAAAGCTCTCAGTAAATCATCCCGCGTTATTGGACCCTGCCTTTGCTGGTGTTGCTTGACGAAATAGCTGCCTTTGGCCCGCGCCTGTGCTCGCATCAGCGTGTTGAAAACCACAAACCGGAAAGTGGGATGGCGGGCAAATCTGCCATCATGCCATCGTAGGGCATGCTGTATGTAGTCTGCATACTTGATGGGCCGCAACCTCGGCTCGACGAAATCGGCTTGACCACGAGGGAATAGTGTGGGAAAGGCCAAGGACAGGAGCGCTTGTGATCGGTTAAACTCATTGATTGGTGTCCTCCGAATATCTGGCATTTCAAGCTGATGTTGTGTTGACGGTCGTACAGGGATCGGTTCATCGCGCTCTTCGCCAAGAATGTGCGAATGTAGTGCTTCCATCTCGGTATCCTCTGGTAGCAGATCTGGCACTGCAGACTGGTCAACCTCATCCGGCTCAACATCGTCATTCTCCGTGACACCCAAATCAGTTGAAAGAGGATCAGTAACATCTACAGCAGCAACCTCATCAAGTACATCACCGTCTTCGGGTAGCACTGATATCCGCTTCTGGCAGACAGTAATATCTCGGTAACCCGGGTGGCTATGACGCAGGAAATCCAGCCACGCCTGTAGACAGCGACGGCGTACGCGGAACTGGCGTCTGAATTGGCGGTCAAGGTGGGCATGCTCGCTTGCATTCGGAGGGCGTAGCAGGATAACATCTAATTCAGAAGGTAGAAGAGGAAGTTGGCGATATACTTTGCCAACATCGCGGAGAAAGTGCACAATATGGCCACGATACCTGTATTGCTGGCCCCGGACCTGCATGACGTTCACAAACACATGAACTCGAGCGATTAGCATCTCTTCTATTCTTGTCAACTGGGGGAGGAATGCGGGGACTGAGCCAAAATCCAATTGATTTTCGGCTGAAAAAAACAGAGGTTCATCCTCCTTTTTGTTCTTGTCCTTAGCCATGCAACGCTTGCAAACGCCGTCTTTCAAGCACATGTCAAACCATGTCTCCTGACAACGGGCGCAGTGTTCCATCCGGTCGTTTTCCAGCTCCGTCCAGAACTTCTCCAAAAGCTCCTTATCTCTGTCAGACAACGGGCAATGCGACAGATCACGCGCCCAGTCCGGGTCAGGAAGCTCAAAATCTCGATTTTCCGGGTGTTCGATGGCCGGCTGCTGCTGCTGCTGCACAGGTGGGCGGGGATATCTTCCCCGGGCTCGCCTTGGCCAGATAGAGTGACTCGATACCGGAGACTCTATCGGCGTTCCAAGTTGTATGCTTCCCGGAGAAGCAACCGAGGGACCTGAGCGGGAAGAAATCAGTGCGTCTTCTCGTGTTGGCGTGGCCATCGGTGTCCCCAGCAGGATAGTTTCTTGTGAGTTAGTTGGTGCACTTAGCTGTAAGTCTGTCAATGGTAATCCTTCTCGGCGTAGTGGGGACAACCCAGCTTGCTCTGCAGTACGCTTGGAGGCGCCTAAGGCACGTCGATTCCTACAGTCGAAACAGTCAGCCGTAAGTCTTCTACATGATGATATAGAAGAAATTTTCTTGGAAATAAACTGATCTGCTGGTTTCACCTGCTTGCAGTTCCTGCAAACTTTCATTGAGGGGATAGAAGGAGCCATGAGCATGGTGGGTTAGGGGGACGGTTTGATGAGGTACCATGGGGTGAGAAGGATGAATATGTTGCCTGTCGTTGGCAGGCCGACAGGCCCACACAGGTGGAGACAAATCTGAAAGCCTGACCAGTCCGCGATGAGTGGAGACATGATAACGGATCTGACGAATGGGAATAGAGCTTTTGAGTTCAAGTTATCGTCGTAATAGAAGTCCTTCGGACTTAATAAAAAAAAGGCGCAATTCTAAACTCAATAGCTGGATACTGTGTTGATCCATGGCCGCTGTTCTCGCACCGTCCTTCAATAATCTTAGGCGTCATATCGCTTCGGTTCGCGGGGCAGGGACTGGGGTAATTGTCTCGTTTCCCAAGACTAATGCAGGAGAGCTCGCCTGACTAGGCAGTTCGGAGTGGGTGAGATGCTCGGGACCGAAGACTTGGTTGCAGTCCAGAAAGCGACAAGGTCTGGGATTGGTAGAAAATACCTCACCACGACGAAACGACGTCATACGGAGTAGACTCGTAAAAGGCTCGTCCATTATTGGCTTGGGACCTTTTTTGTTCATCATGTTTCGAGTTGAAATTGTGCGAGGGCGATGGACAGTCTGGTCTTTACATCGTCAAATGACTGAGGCATTTCTTGTGAATCATCTTTGAGCCTGGAGTCGAGATATAAGATGAGCGCCTTCTGGTAGAGGACGAACGGCAACAACAGCAACTATCGCCAATCGCACAGCATGGTATGTTCTCTGTGGGCTCGCATGGGCCTGCTCTACTTATCAGGTGTATCTGCAACCTTGGTTGTGTCGAGACAAGTTCACCTGGGGGACAATGAATATTTTGTTCCCCCAGATGTCAGTTGGAAACTCCCATCAGGGGACGAATTGACCCACCACAACGAGTTAACGCCGGTCACTGTCGTCAGTTTGAATGATACAGTAAATGCTGTCAACATAGCCGCGGTCTTGGACAAATTTGGCACCACGGATGATGTGTGGACTGCATTCTTTGCGCAAAGTCAGTCAATTCTGCTTGCAGGTCAACTCGAGTCATCACTAATCTCGTTTAGCCCTTTACATTCAGTCTCCAAGTTCGAAGGCCCCTAAGGGAAGATGGTGGAAGGATCTCGCTCCCGAGTACAACATCTCGGCAGTATTCTACTCGAATACAGAAAAGCCCGAGACCATAGCTGCAGGACCATACTTTATCCACGGTGCTACCCGTAGTGTCTACCGAGCCTACAAGCTCTATCCCGACACGAGTCAAGCTTTTATTCAGGTGAGCTTTGACATACCACCTCTCTCATCCCATCGCTGATCGCACCAGTCGTCTTACCAAGATCCATTCGAGACCCACCATCCTCTTCGAGCTGCTAGCTACTCGGCTGCTGGACTGACAGTCGCTGTGCCTTCTCGACTGTACTTTACGCCCACCGATGAGAAGCCACTAGCAGGCATCCGCATATCCGTCAAGGATATTTTCGATCTCAAGGGACTCAAAACAAGCGCCGGCAATCGAGCCTTTTACGGAATGAGCAAGATCAAGACCGAGACTGCTCTATCAGTCCAGAAGCTGATAGACGCGGGTGCCGTTGTTATTGGCAAGAATAAGTTGTCCGAATTTGCTTTCGCCGGGATCTACGTAACCGAGCATATCGACTACCTTTTGCCCTTTAACCCTCGTGGTGACGGATATAACTCACCAAGCGATAGCTCTGGTGGCTCTGCAGCTGCTGTAGCTTCTTATGATTGGCTTGACGCAAGTATAGGTAGCGACACAGGAGGCAGCATTCGTGGCCCGGCGGCGGCAAACGGCGTCTATGGTAACCGCCCGTCGCAAGGTGCCGTCAACCTAACCGGGGTTGTTCCACTCAGTCCGGCCATGGACACAGCCGGCATTCTTACCAGGGATCCAATCCTGTGGTCCAAGATCACGCAGGTTCTTTACAGTGGCTCAATCAAAGATCGCCGAAGCCGATATCCAAAGTCAATCTTTCTGGACCCACTAAGCGCACAGAAACTTGCCGATGCGAAAAAGAAGTATCCAAAGGTTATAGATGCGACTGACAATTTCTTGAAATCTGTGTCGGAGCTTCTATCCGCTAAAGTCACCACCTTTTCGATAGACGAGGCTTGGAACAAGTCAGGCCCTGCCGCATTCAAAGGAACCCCAATTTCGAACATCGTGGATCTTGTCTACCGCAACTTGACATTTCAAGAGCAGTGGCTCACATTTGGAAAAGGCTTCGTGGAAGAGTACATGAGCCTGCACGATGGCGAGTTTCCATACATGACACCTCTGACCCGGCTGGGATGGTTGACTGTCAATGCGACAATGGGTGAAGACATTCATCAGCAAGACCTTCGATACAAGGCTGGCGTTGAAGAATGGTTTTCCAAGAATGTCTTGTCTTCCGACAATGGCACATGCTCAAACGCACTCTACATCTACTTTACATTGCCATCTACCACATACAAGCCGGATGTGTCTAAAGAGTATAGACACTGCCTGCCCTCCTTATAACTAGCTGCTGACATATTCCCTACTCCAGTTCATCCAATCTTTACATCACGGAATTGATCAACAAAGTCTCAGCACAGCAAATCGAGATCCTCAAGTTGAACTCGACCATTAACTGCAACACGACCATGGGGTCTGAAGAAACATGTCAACAGTCGCTCGAGGCCATTGAGAGGGCCACCAGTCAGCCCGAGACCCCTGTCTACGCCGGGCGCCTTGCTTCTATTGCTGGTGTGCCTGATTACGCTCTCACCCTTGGCAGTTTCGATCTCGGAGAACTGACATTTTCCAACGCAACCCTCAAGAGTCAGCAGCTGCCGCTATCTGTTGATATCATGGCGGCCAAGGGCTGTGATTTTATGCTCTTTGATCTCATCGAAGACTTGCATAAAGCGGGTAGTCTTCGAAATGTAAATACTGGTCGGATCGTATAAGGATGTAGTTGTACGAACGAGCTTGTTAGTTTACTTGGGATATTTATGTGTGAGCAATTGCAACCCCCTAATGAAGTTGCTTTCTGAACCTTCTAGGGCAGGTTGATTGCGCCATTCCAAATAACACGGTTCTTTTTACTTCTATAGCATTATAAATTAATTATAAAACGGGTATCTATTCTAGCATTTCTAGTTGCATTGTACGAATGGCTCAAACCGAGATTCATCATGAGAGGTTGCGTCTCGGTATTAGCTTTACGCATGCGTCACCATCCGAGTTGTCTGTATCTTTCAATCTTATCCAGCATCAACGACAGCATCTTATTGCGTAGTCCGCGTTTGCTTATCATTACCATTATTCTTCAGGTTTCTCTTGCCAAAGCTTTTGTTTACTTATTTCCCTCCCTTTTACTCTCCACACCCTCACTCAACGAGAACATCCTTCATTTCCTCCCTCTGTTGGAAGACGAAGCATCTGATAAGCTTGTAAGGCTTTCTACTCTCGGTTCTCGCAGAGAAACTACTTGTATACGGAACCAGAGCAACACCATGGATGAGAAAATCAAGAAGCGGGTCCGAGATTTCCTCGCTAAGCGTGACGCTCAGCAGCCGCCACAGCGAGACCACCAAGAACCGATCGTGTATCCCATCGCTCCCAGCGACCCTATCTTTTTTGTCAGCCTTGATGAAATGGTTTGTCAGATACATCTGGCGCCTGAAGCAGCAACCAGACTTACTGGAGAGTACCGGGAAGAGCAGAAGGGGAAACAAGTCGGCAAGACTGAGTCCGAACAAACCGAAAGTCCGTAGCGACGTCGCAGCCCACGGCTCTATTCAGAGCGAAAATGAACAAGACAACGAGCTCAAGGGTGAGGCTACTATGAAACAACCCTTTCGAGAATTCGAGGAGGAGCATGCGGCAATGAGCACAGAGGAATTGCAGGCCAGGCTTCCGTGATGGGCAAGTCAACTGACTCCGGAGCAAACTGATCAGGGTACTGGTTGTTACAAGAGGATGGACTCGGGGGACCTGTCGATGCTACCTTCAAGTTTAACTATCCCATGGAGTTGTTCGACTCTGCTCGATAGCAGTGACTGACACTGGGGTTGGGGTTTCCGGCGTTGGCACTGGAAGTTTGGGGGCATAAAGGAGGCAAGATATCCATACACACGAATCGAGCAGCTTCCTATTTACAATGTACCGCCGCCTTTGCTACTCTTGCCTCTGGGTCTTTGACCTATCCTTCGCCAAGCTACTGTGAACGCGACAAGCCTATTACTGCGGGGTCTGTGGCCACATTAGTTTCTCCGGTGTAAATCTGTCAGAATCTTTGCTTTTAGGTAACTTGGGCTAGGTGTCCCGGGCCATCCGACGCCTCCGTGTCAGTATGCCACACAAACTTACTGAGCCAAAGCCAAATGTGTGCAAGCAATTCAATAAGCTGTATTTTGAACATCCAAGAGAGAGGTATGCTGTTTCATTCGGAATGAATGACATCTCAAGACGTATAGTATCTTAATATGCCTACTCTGGCAGCGTATCAGCAGCGGTGTACAATATAATTCCAAGTCATGCTGCGCTCGGAGTTGATATTCTGACTGAAATTCAGATGGAATCAGCGTCGAACCGATGTCAAAGACCGATTGTTGGGTTTCTCGATTTCATGTGAAAGGTTCAGGTCTGTCTGTAAGCTCAAACTTGACCACAAGCGTGGCGGGGCGGATTTGTTTGTCGGGGCCGTCGGGGCCGTCACCCCGGGCCGGTCGAGTTCATGGTAGAACCACCGGAGTTCAGCACCTAACCGAGTCGGACATACAGCAAATAAGAACTCGGGGGCGGACTTCCTTGTCGGACCTTTGGGTCAGGAAATCCGAGGACGAGTAGGAAAGGGTAGAATTTTGGCTGTCAAAGAGCCCGCGACGGAGACATTATCCGAGTCCGCTCTGGACTTTGGTACCGCTCAGGGCTGATCTAATGAGCGCGCATTCTATATTTCCGCAAAATCCGTATCAGACACCTTTCGGGCCCGCGTCAAACACTCCTCGAACTGGAACCCGTTGTGCAGGCACCTTGCTATCAGACGGCCATTGCAATTACCATCATCTCCTTTATCATCCGTATTGAATTACGACTTTCTTGCCCAAGACTGGTTCTCCAACGATGCTTGAGAGTGAATACTAGAGCACAACATTGACAGCCCTTCTCTTGATTTCGGCGGACTTTCCTCGCGAATTAGCACTTATTCCGTCTCGAGACACGGAGTGGAACTGTACCGGCGTCTCTGAATAGGCATATTGCACCGACGGAGATGGGATAACCCGAACGGATCCCGCCGGACATCCCGGGAGGGCCCAGGTAACATCTCCACGCCGTTTTCTTTAGGTGGTCTAACACAGTGCGCCGTGTCGAGTGGCATTTAGAGATCCGCACTGGATCCCTGGAACGGACTTGCCGGACCTTAGTACCTGGCATTAAAACGCCTAGATTCCGCCTCGAATATCGGGTCGGAGGCATGTTGAAATTGCCGGACTGCCATGCACTGGGGGTTCTTCACATCCGGATGCCGTCGGAGTTTAGATTGACCGGTGGGTCTCCGGAGTAGTGAATTTCTGCCATGTTCGTTGCGTCTTTTAAAAATGGTAATTAAACTCCGATCGGATCCATCACGCATGTTGAGCCGAGTCCGTGTCGGAACTTCTAGCGACGCGACGCGACGCGGCAATGTTTCTGCCATCATGACAAGGTCTTTCGGCGAATCCAGTATCCAGTCAGCAATCCGTGTTCCTCTGCATCTCTCCACCACCTGCAAAAATGGATCAACCGCCGCAGTCATGGCCAACTTTTATGCCGCCGTGTTGGGTAACTTGACACTATAACGAACCATTTACCCTGCTATGTTTATAACCCTGCTGTGTTTGTTACGTGTAAGTATAACTTTATATTAGTTATAATATATATTACTTTACTTTTACTTTACTTTTCTTCTTTTTATATTTCTAATTAGTTAAGCTTTTTAATTTAACCTTATCTTCTATTAACGTACATGATAAGCAGAACTTATCGTGGGGTCGTTTTGCGGAGTAATTT